>CM034147.1:665492056-666092056 GCA_019776745.2 Taxus chinensis | reverse complement strand
AAACATTAGCCTACCATATTTTAAATACACTTGACACATATAAGCCAAAAGGATGTATTCCCTATGGAATACAAAGGGCATACACTCTTTATATTCCATGTGGAATACACCCTTTTTAGTGTTATTATTTTTAAAAGTAAAAATTTAACTAAATAGGAAGTATTCCATTTATATTCTTAAGGTAATGTGTCATTTTAGCCACAAGGGGTGAATGGCCTTTTCTGTTCTTAAGGGAATATGTTGATGACACTTCCACGTGATTGGGTGAGTTATTTCCTTCATTTTAAATTGCTAATTACTTGAAAATAGTATTTTAGATAGGGCAGGGTTGTGAAAATAGAAAATACATATTTTTTATTTTATTTTTATAAGTTTATCTTAATGGATCCATTATTTGGAGAAAAAGTGGGGGGAGTGTGTAAGAAATGTTGATAATCCATAGCAAACCCCACTATAAAACCATTAAAATCCTCTAAAGGATTGAAGAAATGAAGAAAAATTATTGAACAACAGATAAATTGGAGAGTATTTGCAAGGAAATGGGGAATTTTTTGGAGTAATTGGATGTAATGAAAAATGAAATGGTATTATTGTTTTTTTTGCGCTTGATTATTACATGATGCCATAAAATTCATGAAGATAATAAAAAAGGAAATTTTTTCTTTGTTTTGTAATCTTGCAACCAATGAAATACTACCAATGAATTTGACACAAATTAACATTAATTAGTGTATTTCTAAGGAAATTTATAAAGAATTTTGGGACAAGTGGTGGATAGTGTTTGATGAGACTTTGTGCAACAATAACGAGGTTTAATTGTATTTTTTGAGGAAGCTATATTGTGAGTATGTTATTAATAAAAAGACAAATTATTTTGACTTCAAGTCATCCCAAGGAAGGGGAAGTGGGTCCTCATTTAATAGATTTTGTGTCAGGTGAGATGAAAATGTCCAAAATCTCCCCTAAGAGGTAAGAGGAAAAAAGCACATATTGTCATCCCCAATGGATTTTGTCACAATGCATACAAGGGGACCCTTCATGCACTTGGACATTTCACATATACTTTGATTAACCATGGGAGGCATACAATGGGTACATAGGGTTCTCTATGTATATGATTTGCAAGTGGCAATGCATTACTAGTGTCCTTCATAGTTTTTATGTTTCTTGTGGTGGTGCATCCAATAGTGTACCTAGTATTATTGGTGGTTTAGGTGGTGGAATATGTAGTAACATAAATGCATTTACTACACACCAATGTACATCATGTAGGAGGATGTGTCTTATACCATACAAATAAATTACATATGTGAAGACAATGTGCCAATTTTTAGAGCCTAATGACACCACTTTGTAGGAATCTACTCTACACTATATGTCATAAACAACTACTCCACCACCTATAGACAATATACAACAAAATGTGCAGGAATTCCATATATAATCTACACTTATTGGATTAGTTTAGGGAATTATCAAGATAAATACTAAAGGATTATTTATTTTAGATTACTTATTCATACATGTAATTAATCATAAGTTCTTTTAGAAGTAATGAAAAATTTACCTTGATATTTGTTTAAAAGTAATTGATTCATAATTGACTTCTTCTATTTGTTTCTTATACTAATTATTGTGGATGCCATACCTATAAGGCCTAGAATGCATTCTACTATTACAATGACCATTATCATTATATATATGCATGTACATTTTTAAAAATAAATGTTGGTATTTTAAAGGGATTTTAGTGTCTTAATCGGATATATTGGAATTTATCTTACTAGTCTATATAAAATGTATTTAACTAATCTATTTATGTTGGTAGATTACTCTCTTAATGACTCTCTCTCTTGGTCCTATTATACTTTCTCTCTTGATGTATCTAAGTATCCTATTGATCGAGCCTTTCTCTCTTGATATTACTACCAATGGGTGGTCTTCATTAATCACTCTATTTGTATGTATGAATACTAAAATGTTTGACATTGGGTTGCATTACAAAAAGGTGACGATATCGAGGGGGTGTCTCCCAACATCTATTTTATATTATCTAGTAGATAAAGAGTTCTCGAGTGGTGAAAAAACATAATAATTATAATTTTTAATTTCAAGAAACGCTACTTTAAAAGCCATTTTAATCAGATTTTTATGCATATATTTGACCTATATGTATTCTTATACTCTCCAAGTGTCTCAAATAAGATATTCAAGGTCTCTTAGAATAAGGTAAACCTTTAACTAGTCCTTTAGAGAGGTCACTTTAGAAACACTTGTTTATGATATTTTTGTGAATGCAACGTTAGCTATGCGATAAACATTGTAGTTAGGAAATTAAACCATCATTTATAATCTCAATTAATTTTATAGATTAGTTTTAAATTATATTATATCATTGATAATTGTAGATAGATGTTACCATGACCTATAATGTGTCTGTCAAGCCATAGGATGTTAATGTAATCACTAAATCACGCACTTTGGGTATTATTTAGTCCTAGTATCATACTACTATTCATATGGTTTTTGAGTGAATAATGTACTAATTAACTCATGTCCTTTGGCCATTTTACTTTGGTTTCTTTTGTCACCTCCAATCTTTCAACCGCATACTTTCCCAGTCTATTTTGTCACTCTGCATTCATTATTATCTCTAACTAGGAGTGCCTAACCTAGTACTAGGGTTGCCCTAAGTGCTCCCAAGTCCCATTTTGGGCACCCTGATCCTCTTTACACTTTACTCTTGTCATCTTAGGCACTTTCTAACCATTTGAGCTGTTCCATATTTTTAGTGGTCAGAATTTTCGAGGTTAATTACAAAATTAGAATAAGAAAACCATATAAATATAAAGTTATGAGACCGTAATGAGGGACCAAGCACTAAGCACTTACTATCACCACCTAAGGTTGAATCCATCCAAGGCATCTGCAGCTCCATTTGCATCCATCTAGCTCCATCACAAGGGACAAGGCTGGTTCATCTACATCACACTTTATAAGAGGGGATTTTATTCTATTCCATCCACCATCTATTTACATTTCTACACATAGTTATTTCTCGCTACTTCACAAAGTGTGATTGATCACAAGAGCACCTATGGAAGGATTTTAACACACACTCAAATACCTAAAACTACATTTGGGTCTGAAATGTAGTGCAACTGCTCAATTAGTAAGTCCACCATTATGGCCGCTAAGGATAGTTTGACCCCTTTATATGCATCTCTAGGTTTTTAGGGTTTTTATGCTTGGCTTGGGGTTTTACAGGTACTATTCTAAATCTCTGATTACCAATGAACATCTGACACATTTTAGAGGCATACACACGACATTAAGAGAAGGTAGAAGAATTCACATCAGCTTACAAACCTTGTAAAATTGGTTTCTGGACCTCTTGCACTGACCAAGGTGCCCAAAATCTTAGACCAGGGTGCCGCAAGCTCCCACTATACTTTTCTCAGGTGCCCCATTCTTTTTAGAAAACATAGATCTGCACTTTCTCAAAGATTATGTGTCCGTCGTTTCTGCATTTTATTCATTTGGTCCAAATTTTATTGCGACACACTCCCATATCAGTCTGCGAATCAGATAAGGCCTCTCTGACCCTTATCTACATCATCTAGGATTTCATATTGCCATTTACTTAGTTGTTTGGGTCACTTTCCTTTATTTAGTTTAGTTGTTGTTTACTACTTGTGCATAGCATTAGATTAAACTACAATAGAAATCAAAGCTATTTTTTTCCATACGGAAGATGATTAATCATTTTGGTGAACCTAATCTCTCGAGCTACGCTTTCCTTCTTGGGATTTTTGTCTTGCTTATGCCCATCACCCACAACAGTCATTTTTAATCTTCTTCAATATTGTGAACTTCCTCCATTTACCCATCAAAATTCTCAATTCAATGGTTGATATCCACTACATATATAGACTATAATTGATAATCCTCTTAAATGCATTCCCAAAATGTTCCTCTCCATTAAATAGAAGGTGTATGATAGTGAGAATTCCTACGACGAAGACACTAATGTCGATCAATACCAACTTAAACACTACTTAATAACTTTCAACAAGACTACTTTGCGTGATTAATCCCACTCATCTTCCACATTTCTTATACGCTTTTATCGCTCCTAAGAAAAATTGTGCATGCTTCGACCTCTGTAATTGCTCATTCTTCAACTTCAATGGTCGCCAGTCCCACCAACTTATGTTTTATACTCCCATTCCTACAAATACCACCCCCATTCCATTCACCTTCGCACCCCTAATATGTAGTTTGTCTCTTCTTTGAATACTTCTGATTTAAAATTTTTATATCAAGACTTGCAAACTCAAATTTACGCGATCTCCAGCTAGCTTACTTCTCATGCATCACCATATTTACACTCTAATTTGTTATTGCTACATAATCCTTTTACACCTACTATATATGCCTATCTATTGCCACCTATTTTTTTCTGTCCCAAATTACCCATCTTTAAAGGCCATGGTGACCCACAAGAGCATCTTTGAGCTTTTCATGTAGCATGCTTAGACTATGCGAATGATTCAAACTATACTAGCTAAGATCTTTCCTTACATATCTTACAATATTATGTGATGCGTTGGTTTTGTGACCTACCTATACACTTAGTAACATCTTTTACATGCATCAAGCAAATGTTTTTCTCACCTAATTTTCTATCAACATTGGATCTCTAAGATCTCTTATGCCTAAATCTTACACAACTCAAACAAGGGTCTAATGAACACTTAACGGAATTATGTCTTACGTTACAAAAACAACTTAGCTAAGATGTCATAATGTGCTTGTGGATTCTGATCTTCAAGAATTATTCATTCAGGGTATTTTTTCACCACTCCAATAGAGTGTTCTCTTTGTGACCTCTCCCTAGTTTGATCAACTTTTCTCATACTCTTAATCTTCGTGACAAACCAAGCATCTTAGCTATAGGAAATACTTGAGTACCAAGAGCACACAGCATTTTCCTCTACACATTTTTAAGGTAAGTTGACCATTCAGTCCATCTATGACTAATCCAACAGACACAAAAGTCACTAATAATGTATTCTCTGCTACTAAGGAGCTTCAATCACAACTGCAAATATGTGAATTTTTACTAAGATTTAGTATACCTCTGTTTATTTTCTTACCAAAACTTAGTTAATAGCAACCTTATTACATTACCTTCTCTACTACAATTAATCCCATATAAACCAAAAGGATGTAATTTCGATGAAAATTCCCATTGCAATTATCATCAATGCGCTAGGACATTTGACCGATCATTACTTTTAACTTTGATTTCTCATTTAGGTTTTGATTGAAAATGGTAAAATTGAGTTATCCGAAATCTACAATATCTCCACCTATCAATGAAAATCATAACGCTCAAAATCTTTCACAATCCCTTTACCCAAGCATAAAACAAAAGTGACTGAACTCATCAGATAATTATGTATATAGCATCAGTGTCTCCTCCTGCATTAGGGGCTCTTGAATTTTTTGTTTCACATATTGATGCTTTGCTCATGTCAGTCATCTACTTTTATGACCACAAGTATCATACAGAATTTTACATCTAATCAAATTACATATTAATACATCTATTGTATTTGGTTTCTATCAATAATACTAAGGTTGGCCCCTCATGGCCCAGCTAGTGCATGTTCTATTCCACTTCTTAATGTTATTGATTTACCCTCTATCATTAATTGCATATCCTATGAACAAATCATATGGTATGGTCAAGCTACACATTAAGGTTGGTCCTCTCACTTTGATTGTACCCTTCCTCATGGGGAAAATGGTCGGTGGTTGTGACATGCTTATAGGAATCAATTGGATTGGTAGGTCTAAGGCCATCATCTATATGAATCATTTGCAACTCAAATTCATTTATAACAATTAAGTTATCTCTATTGAGGGTATACCTCCATCTACTCCATGGTCATCATCTCCTCAAGCACTAGTTAACACATATCCTACTTCATCTAACACATCAAAATCTATGTTACTAAAAGCGCAATCTACTCCTAGTTCACCTACTATCACATTATCTATGTGACCTCATCACTCTTCTAGTCCTACACGTAGGTATAGGACCATTCCTCAGATAATTACAACATCTCGGTATAGTTATCCACCTTGGTTTATTCCATAAGGGTATCCATCACCTCCGTGCTTAGATTCACATAGATCTCCATCACCTACGTATTTTGTCACACCATATAATTCATCATATATTCATCCATCGCATGTGCATAGAATTCATTCACCTACATAATGGCTATCTAATATACCACCACTACTAGAGCATGATCATGTGCCTTTGTTACAACCAGTATTTGATAGAGGACCTTCATCCATCACTTTCATTGGATATTTCATTTTCTCACACGCATTTGAGGGGCATAACATTCACACCTTCCCACCACCTCATCTTAGCATCAACACATCTCTCATCTTCGAATCATCATACATCAATCTCCTATCATGCACATACTCATAAGAGAAATCCTCATTACCTGATGAAACACTCTTGTGCTTTGGTTAGAACTTGAATGTTGATGGCATCTTACCCACATGAACCCCACACACTGTAGATTAGGCATTACAAATGTTGTGTTACATCTTCTCATCCCTATACATCCTACTACGTGTTTTACACATCATATGATCATCTCTCATAATCACATATATTACATTTTTTACTTGTACACATTGTACTCACTATCCTATGACGCACTCTAGTTCGTCAGTCCATACTCAACTTCCGAGGGTTTATAAATCAAATGGACCTCATCATAATCACACGATCATCATCTAACCTTTTATCGTGTGACATTTCTAGGTTAGTAACATACGTTATAGGCTAAATGGTCACCTATCCCATCATCTTGTAGTGATATAAGCTTTAGGATACATCATCACCTCTTTGATCATCTTATCGTGATATACGATTTGGATATAAGGTCTCAAACACATCATCTTTAGGTTGCATATCATCAACACACATACACATTCACCACAACACGCTACACACAACACATATTTCGACCAGTTCCTGATGACACACTCTCATTTATGGTTCATTCTTGATTACTAAGGGGGCAAACCAAATGAACCTCACTACATAAAAATCCATTCACTTGAGGGAACGTGACTCCTATCATTTATCTTTCATTTCATTCCATCCATCCACAACATGTTGCATATCTCAGTTGCATTTACTTTTGTTTACATCTAATGGTACATGTTTCACTTTACTACACATGCTAGATATATTTCTTATATGTAATTATCTTTACCATACACACATGAACGTTTACGTACCTTTCTCTAGTTGTTGATCACAAATACAAGCCTCTTGCACGCAGCATGGATGTTTGGCTACGTACCAGTCCCGCAGTGGTTACTGGGGGCATCCATATATTGTCTACTACAGGTGTTATTATTTCATTTTGTACTTCGTACACTTTACTCTATCCTGGTTATAAATGCTTTTGAGATACATGGTTATCTTTCTAACATGTTAATGGGTGCTTCATGTGCAGTATTTATTTTACAGGATTACTTGCTTCCATGGACTATCTGTTGTTTATACTTGCTTGTCTTTGTCTTTTATTATATGTGGGCCTTTCCATTTTTTTGGCGTGCACATTTGTTTGCTTGTATGTGGCCATTATGGCCTTGAGTGTCTTGTGACACTTGTTTCTGGTGTCACATGTTCACAACCCAACTTTTTGTGGTCTATGCATTGTCTTCTTGGGTGTTTCCAATATCATTTTTCTTGCTTACTTTTACATTGTTTGTGTAGTTTACACTTGTTTTATACATGCATGCTTATTCATACTAACACTTGTTTCTAGCCACTTGTTTACATGTAACTTGGTTTCTACTAAGTGCATTCCCTTCCCCCTATAGGACACAATTTTTATGGGTGGTGTTCTCTTGGGGCCACATCCTCCTATCCATGATGTCACATGCACATCCAAAAATGGGGGGCATCGTTTGGGGTTTACACACTACATCGGTACAGTTCAATTTTAAGTTTTCCATGCTTAACACAATGGGTTATACAAAGAGTGGGTTCAGACCAGTCTATAGAACTCCGATACACAACAAATTTTACATGATAGGTTATCCTTAGCATTATGAGGAGAAACTATAGATTGGAGGCTACATCAGACTTTAATCCCTACACTACTTCGGAAAACAATGTCAGATCGCCAAAAAAACCAAGTAGTACAAAGATCTCTTCATATTATCAGGGAAGTAGTTACAAGTTGGAGAATAACATATCTTTATCCCTAAAATTATTCAGCTACAATGGCGCGAGATCACCCAAAAAATATCACTTCACCAAAAGTTATAGGATATCCTTATCTACACCCTTTTCTAATCACAGATCGGGTGCACATGTTCCTTTTTCATTTTCGTACTTCCATTACAATATTTTTTACTATATACAAGTGTTTTTTACACATATACATGTGTATTTGACTACTTGATCATCTTATCCTTTGTAGGTCAACCCGTATGGGAAGCAAGTATTCAATAACAACACTAACAACAACACCATTTGACATCACACTCCTCATACTAACATGTAGGTACATCACACACATTGGGATCTACACATGTGCTTCTGCCCTAGGTTCACTCTCATCACTTCTTACCCTTTTACATCTTTAGTCACCATGCTCCATCTTGTTTTTCACTTCATGCTTTGTCTATTCCCTCGACACATTTTATACATTACTCTACATGGATATTAGGTACGCATATCTATCTACTTTATATTACCGAGCATTTGTATCACCAATATAAAGTGGGGGAAAATGTAGTCACTAAATCATGCACTTTGGGTATTATTTAGTCCAGGTATCATACTACTATTCATATGGTTTTGAGTGAAGAAAGTAATTATTATCACCGAATCAAAGCACCCTCCAATTTACACAAGTGCATGTGCTTGAGTTCACAGTGTGACTAGGTAACATGGGTACTATCTCCAGGTGTGGTACTTGCTACTTGAGATAAACCTCCAGTGAAAGATGGTTCTTTCTCCTAAACTACTTGCCACAATCTAGTCCTAATGAAAGAAAAACTATCTTATCCTAATATAAGTTTCCAAGGGGCCAGAGAGAGAGAGTGTATGAAGGTAAAACCTACACTAATAGTGGTGATACACCAGAAAAGGAGGGTATGAGAACAATCCCCAATGCATGAAAATGGAAGTAAAATGTAGATTAGAGATGGTGATAACAGTTCTCCACAGTCTAATAACAACACTCACAAAACCTTTCTATGCAAACACAATAATAATGAATCCCTGTAGGAGCATAAAATAGACATAATATATTTGCAATGAGATTGAAGAGGCAAGAAGAATGCAAAAAAATACAAGGTACAATACATCCAAAAACTTACATCTATTGCTTCATGGATATACATAGTTCAAGCTATTAAAAAATAAAGGTTTGGATCACCATGCAAGGATTCCACTATAAAGGCCTATAGCACATTGGCTTCACAAAACTAAAATGACATAATTTTTCTACTGAAACTATTCCCTCCTTACAATGAGCCCAACACTTCAATTTATAGAATTTTGACAGGAGAGAGAGTGAAATTCCCGAAATCCACCTTTCAAAAAATTCCAAGTCATTATAAATGAGTGTGGTTGGTGAATATTGATTTGAAAAATCAATCCCAAGGTGTCCCATAACTTGCAGCAGTGAAAGAGTGATTTCATGTGCTCATTGAATGCTCCTCCAACCACTTCTCAACCACCAAACCGAATTGGGCTCGTTTTCCTTAAAAATCACCATAAAATATTCATGAATTTATTGATTCCTTGGTTTTTGTGCATTGGTCTTAGAACCACAATTCCAATGACACTAATTTTGTAAACACCCATTGAGAATCAATCAAGATATGAGCTTCTGAGTGTAGGTGGCTGATTTGAGATTGCCAGGGTTGCTTTACTGTTTCGAGAATGACAATTAATTATTTGGTTGGAAATATTAAAAATATTTCTCCTTCTTCCAAATTCCCATATAATCATTTAAATGATTTTTACATTAAAATTATGGTGGGCCCCTTTTATATTTTCCATCATTTGCTTGCTTGAGTGGGGAGGTTATTGCTTTTAGTTTATTAGTAACTAGCCATCTCGACATATAGTCCACCAAGCTGGCTCCTCTTTCAACATTTCCAAATCTTTATTACATATGACCCGATCCATTCTACTTCTGGGACCTCACTCATTTCCACGTGCCTCCTAGTGAGTAATCCCCTGCTCGGTTTATTTTTTTAGTGCTTTCTGCTTGATACGACCCACTCACTCGCCCCCCCAAAATCTTGCATGGCGATCTGTATTTGGTTCTTAGAAACCAATGAATATCCATGTTGGGCTGTTGACCGGCTTGGAACCCACACATATTTTTTTCAACAAGTTCGGGAATTTGTGTCTCAGTTATTCCATGGGTCACTCAGGCCGAATTTACTCACTATACCCGTAGTGCACCGAACGACTGAGTTCACTGTGCCACATTTTCTCCCACACAACATAGCTCCATTGTTATTTTGGGTTTTCACGGCCCATTTTTTCCAGCTCTTCTTGGGCCAATCGAGTAAATTTCACCTGCTATACCCACATAACTCCTTAGCTATGGTGTTTTTGGTATTTCTGCACACATATGTCCCGTGGGACATTTGAGCCCCTCAAACCCGCCATTCCCACACTATATTGATATGGTGATTTTGGTACTCTCCCGCACGCATAACCCATCTTGGCTGGGGACATCAGGGACAATTTTATCCACAAATTTTGCAATGGCTCACTTGGGAGCTATTTTGGCTTGTTTTCCCTCGAGGCTAGCCCATGGATCCACTCAAAATTTTTCTACGTCTTTTTCCTACCTTCACTGATTCATATCAAGCTAAGTTCCTAGCTCAACCCTACACTATTTTTCTATTAAGTGCCACCTGATCTTGAAGTTCCTCATGATAGAATTAACTTGGATTAATTATCAGGAGTATCCATGAGCTCACCTCGACCTTTGGAAATATCGATCTCTGCGTTGTAGGGCTTGATCCTTCAATAAGGAAATTCAGTCATTTGTTAAAATAGATCGGTCTAGGAGCTCGGTTCCTCTCTCTTTTGGATGATCTGGGTCGAGGAAAAAACTAGCTCACTCCATCCTCATAATAGCTTGGTTACTCTTGAACACCTCAGGTAGCCCTAGAGAGCTCACCCACATCCTCCTAACTCTGCAAGGCTTAAATAAAACTTAGTGGGTAATGTTAATAGCTCGGCCAGTCTACAAAGTGGTTTATTTTTGACATAGAGCTCGAATAACTCGGTGCACTTAAAATATCCCAATGGTTCTTATACCAATTAGCCCTTTCTTGATTAACTCGGTGTATATTAAATGAGCTCGGTCCACTCTTTAAGCACCGATTTTTTTAAAACAATTATTATAACCTTTTATGAATATTTTCGATACTCTGAATACCCCAGACACATTAGGAGATGTGCAGAGTGTAGAGGTGTTTTTTGGGTGAATTTTTGAAACTTCCAATCTCTCCTCTAATGGGCCCTACTACAACTTATTTAGTGTAAGCTCCTTGCGGTCCAATTTAACACTGGGGTAAAATTGGATAATAATTGCAGCGACTCGCGGGGCCATTTTCCTGCTAAATGCAACTTAACCAATTTATTGAAGATATTTATTGGGCATGGAGTCTACATTATCATCATGAACTGATCTAAACTCTAAAACCTAATCTTGGAATGCTTCGGATGTTGCTGCCTACTTCCAGAGATTCTCCGCAGCTCGTACTCTCAACTTTCATAAGAAAATATTGAAGCTAAGGTTTGTGAGAGTAGAAAATTTCTTGAAACTTGGATTTCCCCCATTCCTGCAACTGTGATCCATGAGGCTGAATCATGAGTACCTAAAAATGTTGCCTCAACATTTGATTCCTTACCAGGTGTGGATAGATGAGACTAATCTTTTGGTCGGGTGAAGTATACTGTAGAATTGGATTAAAACTTGTCAGCTTGGACATTATGGAACTCTATTAAGTTCCAATTTTATTTTATCTTTTGAATGTCCAATACTGCTTTGACTGGAGCTGACTTCAAACTTGGGCTACCAGCTGATCCTTGTAAGGACTATTATCAAACCTTGGGAGATCACTGTGGCTTATATCTATTGTTTACTTATTGACTAAAGGCTGATTGAATATTGGGGACTGCCATCTACTATAATATCAAAACTTCTACCAATATTGATTTCTTGACTTGAGAAACTTAGCTACAGGACTGAGGGAGAAAAAAATGAAGATTTGGAATGTGTTTCTTGACCTGATTTTAGTTGCTTTGCATTTGTTTGAATTTGAAATTTGTAAATTTTGAAAGCAACTATAAGCTTCTACACTGGAACTTATCTTTCTGGAATCATGATGAACTATACATAGAGCATACACTAGAGAAATAGAGCATGTGCTCAAGGAACTTAGGGGAATTAAAACCTAGCCTAACAACAACAACAATGTGCAAAACAACTTAGAGGAATTAGAAATCCTAGACTAATATGTACAAGGGTGAGAAATTCTTCCTTAGTATCAATGTTTGAGATAGATTCCATTGGCTGGAATCTGTAACTCTCCACCATCCAAATTGGCCAGTTGAAAGACATTGCTATTCTTGCATTTAGTGATCATAAACAAATAACTCCATATGGTATTAAACTTGGAATGCTTGCATGTATTTTCATGATCAACATCCCACTTCAGTACCAAGTCTCCTGCTTGGAATGTCCTGGATTTAGCTTTCTTGTCAAAGTTTTTCTTGATCAATGCTTGATCCTTTTCCATGGTTTGAATTGCATGTTCTCTTGTTTCTTCCAATTCCATTAGTTCTGCATACCTGATTTCCATGGGCTTAAACTCAGCTAGTTCTAACTGCTTCATGCGTTCCAATATCAATAACTAAAGTGATATAGGTAGTACAACTTCCTTCTCGTATACTAGCTTATATGGAGAGCTTCATGTAGACCTCTTGGGTGTGATTCTATCAGCCCATAGAGCTAATTTGAGCTTCGTATGACAGGTTCTCTAATTATCATCAAGATTTATTCTAATGATTCTCAAAAATTTCTTGTTTGTGGAATCTATTTGGCCATTGCTCATAGGGTAATAATTTGAAGAAGTGCTGAGATAAATTTTGTTTCTAACAACCCATTATGTGATTTTTTATGCCAATAAATTCCAATGCATTATCTAAAATGATACTAGCAGGGACACCAATCTTCATGACTATCTCCTCATAAAAAATCCAAGATGATGGATTCATTTACCTCCTTGAGTGCCACCCGCTTCCATCCATTTGGTGAAGTAGTCTGTTGCTGTAAGTATCCATTTGTGGCCTTGACTTGAATTTGAATTAAAAACTCCAATGAAGTCCAATCCCCATTGCATGAATGGTTGATCTACTGAGATTGGAAAAAGGGGAAGCACTGTAAGCCTTTCTTTTATTGTGAATAACGCACACTTATTGCACTTTTTAATCTATGAGTAGCAATCACTAAACACCGTAGGCCAATATTAACCAACCTTCATGGTTTTGAGAGTTGATACTCATAGAGTGAAGTGGCCTCCTACTTCCCTGTCATGGAAATCATGTAATATCTTCTGAACCTGACTTATTGGGACACACCTCAATAAAATCCCATTCACATCCTTCTTGAATAAGATGCCATCAATGAGAACATATGAAATGGATTGCAATATGAAATATCTTCTCTTAGCTTTGTTCCATTCTGGAGGGAACAAACCTATTTGGAGATAATGCACTACATATTGAGTCCAACATGGAATATGTGCATCATTAGTTGGCTATTCTTGATCATTCTACAACACCACGACAACCTCTTCATCACCTTCTGACTCAAATTGTTGTTTGGAAGCTAGCTATTGACACAAACCTTTTCCATGAACCAGCTTGGTCACTTTAATTTCAATATCGTATTCCATTACCTGAGTGATCCGACCTTCCCTCTTCTCATTTAGATCTTTGTTTAGGAGAAATTCCTTGACACCAGCATGAGACACTAGCAGTTGAATCTTATTGTTCGAGACCAAGTGTATGAAATTCTTAAAACTCCTAATGACAATAAGAACATGCTTTTAAATGAAATATTACTTTTCTTCATAATCTTCTAGGATTTGACTGAAGAATGCTATGGCCTGGTTCAAACCTCCCTTATTCTACTGTACCAAGATAGATGAGATTGTGTCTGATCCTCCAAAAGCATACAACATGAAGTCCTTGGATAAATCTGGGTTGATAAGAGTTGGAGCTTGTGATATTGCATGCATGATAGCATCAAAACTCTCTTTGAATTTTACTATCCATCTAAACATAAGAATCTTCTTCAACATCATTGTTAATGGTTTCAAAAGAGTGGTAAAATCAGGCACAAATATGTGGAAACTTTTTATCCTTCCCAAGAAAATTTGGAGGGATTTCTTATGTCTCAGAAATGGTAGGGTTCTGATGGCTTCAACTCTTTCTGGGTCAATTGTCAATCCTTCTTTTGAAATAATATGGCCCAAAAAATTTCCTTCATGTGTCAATAATACACACTTTTTTGGATTTAATGACACTTTGAATCTTCTACACCTTTAAAATACTTGCCTGAGGTGAAAGAGGTGGTCTACTGCATTCTTTGAGAAGATAGTGATATCATCTAGATATACGAGCACTATCTTTTTGATTAGTCCTTTGAACGTCATATCCATATCTCGCTAAAATGTCTCTCTATCATTTGACAATCCAAATGACATATTCTTATAAGTGTATGTGCCCCATTTCATAGTGAAGGCTATCTTGAAATGATATTCTTCCTTCACCATTATTTGGTTATAGCCTGAGTAGCCATCTAGTAATGAGAACCATTCTAAATCGGCTACTACTTGTAGGATTTGTTCCATTAAAGGAAGTGGATAATGATCTTTGAGTGAAGATATATTTAGATCATGAAAGTCTATACAGATTCTGATCTCTCAATTTCTCTTTCTTATTGGCACCAAATTTGTAACCCAACTTGAATGTTTTATAGGAAATATGATGCTAGCTTCAATTATCTTGTTCAATTCTTTTCTCATGAGAGGTTCAATGTGAGGATTCATTGGCCTTTTCTTTTGTCTAATAGGCTTGGATTCTGGATCTAGCTCAATGGTATGATGTGCTAAATTTAGATTCAAACCTCTTAAATCCTTATATGTCCAGGAAAAGACATCTGGGAATTATTGACAAAGTTGAAAAAATTCATATTTCTCTTGTCGAGTACTTACTTTTCCAATTTGCAACGTATTGCCTTCACCTACTAAGATAGGCTCTGAATCTTTACACTTTACCTGCATATTTTCCTTCCCTTTCCAGATTTGATCATTTGGGTTGAAGATTGATTCCAAAGTCACAAGGCCTTTCGGTAATTTGTTAGTTCTCAGCTACACCACTTGGTCACCATATTGCTGCTCCAACTTGTCTTAGTTTCTAGTAGAGAAATCAAATTCTTCTTGTAGAAAATTGACAATTTGCTAATCATTCTCGAAGACTTTCCAACATGCATTATTGTCTAGGAAAACAGGTCTTACCACAACCTTGATATGGGACTGATTTTTCTCACTTTTGATACTTTCCACAATGTCAAATGCTGCCCTAATTGCTGCAAGTCTATCTTCTACTTCATTCTTCTTTCTTAGGTTGTAATTGATGTTAAAAGCTTCAAAATTTTCAACAAGGCCCCATTCCTTATTTTTGTAGTTCTTCAACAGATCATTCTTGGAAGAATTTTTTCCTTTTATTTGGTTCACAATTAGCTCACTATCCCCAAATACTTGTAATTTCTTAATACCTCTCTTTCTTGCCCAGTGTAACCCATGAGTTAAAGATTCGTACTCAATTGTGTTGTTTGAGAAAGAAAACTGAAAGTGGAAAGTTGATTAATATTTTATACCTTGTGGTGAAACAAGCATGGCTCCTCTTGAGAACCTTGTCTACTCTTTGAGCCATCAAAGAATAACTGCCATACCTCATTATCATCTTTATGATCTGGCTTGATGATGCTAGGGAGAGGTGGATTCTCTTTATGCAAGAAATAAATGCCTAATTCAGATTCCCCCATTTCCTTGTACGGGTTGAATGCATGCCTCTTGTTGGCCCAATCATCAAGAGTTAAGTCCAAAATGCTTCCGAATTTGGTATCCTCTTCATAAGTGCTTGGGAAATATTCTTGATCAAATGATTAACAATTTGTATTGATTGGATTCGGTGTATGAGGCTCAATGTGAAAGTTTGCAATTGGTTCCGACCTAGTTGTAGCCTTAGTTCCATATCTTGTTCTAAGTAGCAGGTGGGTCCAATCAACTGAAAAAATAACCTCCAATTTTAGTGGTGAATTCTCTTGACAAACATAATGTAAAGAGTGGTGGTAAGTCTATAACTGATACATATTGTAATAACGTTACATTGGGACATGAATGCAATGTGATACTCAATCCTTTAATTACTCTAACTGTTGTTACTTCTGTCCCATCCAATTGCACTACACCCTTAGAAATGAATTCATATTGAAGACCCAACTGATAAGATATTTGCTTGGGTATGAAAAAGCAACTTGCTCCCGAATCAATCATGCAATTGTGGACAATATTATTTCCAATAATCAGAGATATATAAAATGGAGGGGGCTTCATGTTTTTACCTTGTTTGCCTCCTTCATTTCTTCTCTGCTGGGCTGCATTGGTAAGCACTTTCTTTTATTCTTAGGATGGTTGATTTGATGCAGGTCAATTTTCCATGGCAGCTTGGAATAAATTTCTTTATCCCGACATAGCTAATGAATCCCACATTGAAATATTCACATTTTTTTCCTTCATTTTCTCAAGAATATTGAATGGGGGTGAGCTATATTTCTACTACCCTTTACCTTACATGGTATTTTCCTACACATGGGCTTGTTGAGTGATAGAGGGATGTGAATCATTTGAATTGGATGACCATCCCTATCTAATATTTCTCTTCTTCAACCATGTATTTACTACTACACTTTGAGAAGGGGCTTGATTCATTCCACATAAATCTTCAACTTGTGAATTAACAAGTGTGGTCACATTTGGAGGTGCTTCTTGAGTAACTTCTTGCTAGTGATTTTATTCTTGGCCCATATCTTGTTCTACACTTGTTGCTCTTGCCATAAGGGCTTGGTTCACGGCACCGTTGAAACATATTGACTAGTTAGGAGGTTGATTGCATGGGAAACACTAGTAATATTCTTGAGCCATGTTATTTTACACTGGTACCAAAGCTCTAGATGTGGATGCAACATTAGGATTGTACGGCTGAAATGGCCTATTCATAGGAGGTTTCACTTGGTTCTTATTTGTAGCTTGAGCAGGTGGTCTATTAGGTTGAAAGGAAGACCTATTGGGTTGGGTTTGAGGTTGATATTACCTAAAATTTTGAGATTTCTGCCTCTTAGTTATCACCAAGTCATTTCCTAAGTTTTTCAACTACTTCATGACTTCTTGGAGCTCATTTGAGTTACTAGAAGGTGAGGTAGAAGCTTTAGTGGAGCTCTGATTTTTTGGGGCAGGAATGAGAGCTAATGTAGGTGCTTGACTAGTTCTTGGAATTCCTAATTCTAGATAAAGAGGCATGGGTGGCCTAAGTGTAATTTTACCAACTTAAATTAGACAATTTTTGGCTCTAATGGAAATACTATAAGTTGCTGGTACAGTTATACCTCCTATAGATTGTACCATCATTTCAATATCTAAATTTAGAGCTTTTAGGAAGTATAGAAAGGAACCTTTAGCTATTGGTCTCACAGTAAGAAAAATTCTATCCCATGTCCTTTGAAACTTGAAGTTAAAATCAACCATCTAATCATTTGGTGATCTTTTGATTGTGGTTAGGCTTTCCAATAGAGATAAGTTGTTTTCCTTCTCCCCAAATTGATTGTGAAGAGCTGTGCACAAATGGTCCCAATTTTGGATAGATCCTACTATTATACTCCTGAAGCATTGCAAATCTTTACCCTTAAAGGAGGATGCCAAAAAATCAACAAAAATGTCCATTTCAGAAATTTTGTGAATTGCACAGATATTTGCAATGTCTTGGATGTGGTTGATTGGAGTTGTATGGTTTTCTTTAGTGAAATATGGAATTTTATTTAATGCTGCAATTGGAATTGGATTTTTTGTATTGAGAGCAAGTGGGATGCTTCCCGTGAAGTTGACATGGGGATTGGGTGGACCTTACGGTGGTTTTTTTTGTAGATGTGCCATTATAATCAGTCCAAGAAATCTAGTTGATTGAATAAAAGGCCTACCAGGTGGAGGTGTGGATAGTGTTTTATTTGATGGAGATGGAGACCTTTGAGCTCTTCTTCCCATTCTTCCTCTTCCTGGAGATAATTGTAAGTATTCGAAAATTCCTTTTTCTCTAGTTCTTGACCTCGTTTGAATTCTTCTCATAAATATTCCAAGCTTGGACAACTGAAACCAGTGGATTCTACCCTTTTGGATTCGCTAGATGTGCTATTCCAAATCCTCTTACAAGTTGGAATTTCACAACAAGAGCACATCGAACTTGCTGCAAAAAAATAAAAACTTCTTCTGTCCCATCGGGCATGCCAGAATTATTATCACCAAATCAAAACACCCTCTGATTTACACAAGTGTGTGTGCCTGACCTCACAATGTGTCTAGGTAACATGAGCACTATCTCCAATTTTGGGACTTGCTACTTGAGATATACCTCCAGAGAAAGCTATTTCTTTCTCCTAAACTATCTGCCACAATCTACTCCAAATGTAGAAAAAACTACTTTATCATAATCTAACTTTCCAAGGGGCCAGGGAGAGAGAGTGCATGAAGGTAAATCCTACACTAATAATGGTGATACATGTGAAAAGGGTATGAGAACAGTCCTCGATATGTGAAAATGAAAGAAAAATGTAGATCAGAGAGGGTGATAAGAGTTCTCCACAATCTAATAATAACACTCACAACACCTTACCATGTAAAAAAATATTAATGAATCCCTATAGGAGCATAAAATAGACACATTATATTTTCAATGAGACTGAAGAGGCAAGAAGAATGTAAACAAACACAACAAGGGAAGATACATCCATAAAATTATATCTATTGCTTCATGGATATGCACAGTTCAAGATATTAACAAATAAAGGCTAGGATCACCATGCAAGGAGTCCAATACAAAGGCATATAACACATTGGCTTCATATAAACCAAAATGACAGAATTTTTCTACTCAAACTATTCCCTCCTTACAATGAGCCTAACACTCCAATTTATAAAATTTTGAGAAAAGAGAGAGAGTGCAATTCCTGGAATCCACCTCTTAACCAATTAAAAGTCATTATAAATGAGTTTGGTTGGTGAATATTGATCTGGAAAATCAATCCTAAGGTGTCCCATAACTTACAACAGTGAAAGAATGATTTCCCGTGCTCATTGAATGCTCCTCCAACCACTTCTAAACCACCAAATAGAACTGGGATTGTATTCCTTAAAAATCACCATAAAATTTTCATTAATTTATAGAATCCTTAGCTTCTTCATGTTGGGCTTGGATCCACAATTCCAACGACACCAATTTTGTAAAAATCCATTGATAATCGGTCAAGATATGAGCTTCTAAGTGTAGGTGGCTGATTTGAGATTGCCAAGCTTGATTTACTATTACGAGACTAGAAATTAATTATTTGGTTGGAAATATTAAAAATATTTCTCCATCTTCTTCCAAAGTCTCATATCATCATTTAAATTATTTCTGCATTAAAATTATGGTGTTTCCCTTTTATATTTTCCATCATTTGCTTTCTTGAGTGGGGAGGTTATTGCTCTTAGTGTTTGTAACTAGCCAACTCAGCATATAGTCCACCGAGCTAGATCCTCTTTCAACATTTCTGAATCTTCATTATATATGAGATGAGCTGTCCTACTGCCAGGACCTCACTCATTTCCACTTTCCTCCCATTGGGTCATCCCCTGCTCACTTCATGTTTTTGGGGCTTTCCATGTTTTTGGGGCTTTCTGCTTGATGCGACAGTGCACTCTATTTTCATCGACAAGTTCGGGCATTTGTGTCTCAGCTGTTCCACGGGCCACTTAAGATGAATTTTCTTGCTATACCCACAATGCACTGAGTGATTGAGTTTTGTGTGCCACATTTCCTCCCACACAACATAGCTCCACAACTATTTTTGGGTTTCATGGCCCATTTGTTACAACTTTGCCTGGGCCACTTGGGTCAATTTCAACCGCTATACCCGTATAACTCCTTAGCCGCAGTGACTTTAGAATTTTAGTTCACAGATGTTCCATAAGACATTTGAGCCCCTCAAACCCACCATTCCCACACTATATTTCTACGGTGATTTTGGTATTCTCCCGCACATACAACCCATTTTGGATGGGGACATCAGGGACAGTTTTATCTACAACTTCCGCAATGACTCACCTGGGAGCCATTTTGGCTTATTTTCCCTTGGGGCTGGCTCATGGAGCCACTCAAACTTTTTCTACATATTTTTCCTACCTTCATTGAGTCATATCAAGCTAAGTTCCTAGCTCAACCCTCCACTATTTTGCTATTAAGTGCCACCTGATCTTGAAGTTCTGCACGTTATAATTGACTCAATTTGGTTATTAGGAGAATCCAAGAGCTCACCTCAACCTTGGGAAAGATCCATCTCTGAGTTACAAGGTTCAATCCTTCATTAATTCAATTTAGTCATTTGTTAAAATAGATCAGTCCAGGAGCTCAGTTCCTCTCTCTTTTGGATGATCTAGGTTGAGGAAAAAACCAGCTCACTCCATCCTCATAACAACTTGGTTTCTCTTAAACATCTCAGGTAGCCCTAGAGAGATCACCTACATCCTCCTAGCTCTGTAAAGATCAAATAAACTCAATGGGTAATGTTAATAACTCGACCAATTTACAAATTTATTTGGTTTTGACATAGAGCTTGACCAACTCGGTGCACTTAAAATAACCAAACGATGCTTATACCAACTCACTCTTTCTTGATCAACTCGGTATACATTCAAATGAGCTCGGTCAACTCTTTAAGCACCCAAAACAATTTTTTAAGAATTCTTCTAACCTTTTTTGAATATTGTTGATACTCTGAATACCCCATGCACATCAAGAGATGTGCAGTGTGTAGAGGTGTTTTTTGGGTGAATTGTTGAAATTTCCATTCTCTTCTCCAACAGGTCCTACTGCAATTTATTTAGTGTAAGCTCCTTGCGGTCCAATTGCACCCTGAGGTAAAATTGGATAACAATACTAATTAACCCATGTCCTTTGGCCATTTTACTTTAGTGTTGTTACTTTTGATCTTTCACCCACACGTGCCTAGTCTTTTTTTTCATTTTACATTCATCCTATCTCTGACTGGAGTGCCTAGCCAATACTGGGGTGCCCTAGGCACCTCGGTTCACTCTGGGGCACCTTGATCCTCTTTACACTTTACTATTATCTTTTGGGCACTTTCTAGTCATTTGAGCTTTCCATATTTTTAGTGGTCAGAATTTTTGAGGTTAATTATGAAATTAGATCAAGATAACCATATAAATATAAAGTTATGAGACCATAATGAGGGACCAAACACTAATCACTACTACCATCACCTAAGGTTGCATCCATTTAAGGCATCTAGAGCTCCATTTGCAGCCAGCTAGCTCCATCACAAGGGATAAGAATGGTTCATCTGCATCACACTTCATAAGAGGGGAGTTAATTCTATTACATGCACCATTTATTTACATTTGACATCTAGTTATTGCTCACTGCTCACAAAGTGTGAATGACACAAGAGAACCTAGGACACACACACACACACACACACACACACACACACACACACACACACACACACACACACACACCTAGAAATACATTTTGTCTGAGATGTAGTGAAAAACTCAGTTAGTAAGTCCACCATTGTGGTAGCTGAGGACAGTCTAGTCCCTTCATATGCATCTTTCTTTTTTCAGGATTTGATGCTTAGCTTGGGGTTTTACATGTACTTTCTTCATCTCTGATTTGTAGCGACATCTAGCATAGTTCAATGAAATTCACATGACAAGAAGCAAAGGTAGGAAGTCACTCAATGAAAACTCAGAGGAGGTTCCTTGGTCATTTCTACACACCAGGGCACCCAAATCTCATACCAGGGTGCACCAGGTGCTTCCATCCCTTTCCAGGTTCCCCAGTCTACTCAGACAGATTAGATATGTACTTTCTAGAGCTCTTGTGTGGTTTTTTATTCATTCTGTTCATATGGTATTCATTGTGACACATTCCCAAGGATTCTATGAATTAGCTAAGGCCTTTCTAACCCTCGTTGCTCATTAGGGTTTCACATTTCCATTTACTTAGTTACTTTAGTCATTTCCTTTATTTATTTATCTGTCATTTACTACTTTACATTACATTGGATTAAACTAGAATATATCTTCATTTTCCATTTTAGTTTAATCATTTTGGTGAACCCGATCTTTGAATACACTTTCTTCTTAGGATTTTTCTTGCATATGCCCATCACTTGTAGTGGTCGTTTTCGGTATTTTCAATATTGTGAGCTTCCTTTATTTATTTGTATGGTTTCCAAAACAATGACTGATATCCCTACTTCTATAGGGACCACTAAAAATCCTTTAGATAATTCGAACAATGTTCTTCTTCACGAAATAAAGGTGTTTGATTGTGAGAAATCATACGATGAGGATACCAATGTTGACCAAGACCAATTAAACACACTTACTGATTTTTGAAAAGCTTTGCATGGTAATCATATTCATCTTCTGTATGTATTACTTGATTTTATTTCTACTAAGAATAGTCATGATACTTCAACCTCTATAATTGCTTCGGCTCCCATGGTTTCCACCCCACCCATTTATGTTTCAGCTTCCATTCCTACCACTTTTGCTCCTACCATATACCCTAACAACACCAATGATTTGTAAATATGAAGAGATACAAATTATAGAATACCAATTTGAATACAGGTATGCAATACACATACAAATATATTTCCACCAGAAAATGTAGATCATACATTCAATAATGGCTGCATTAGTAAGACAAAAAAATCACAATTTTGAGAGATTGAATCTGTTAGGAATACAAAAGATAATTCATACAAATAGTAGTTTAGATGAGAAAGAAAAATTCTCATGTAAATGGAAATAAATGGTAAGAAAAATATTGAAAACTATGAAACAACTAATGACATAGAGATCCGTCACATATTCAACTACAAATTAAAATTGGAACTATCAACTTCAAACAATTAAAATCATAATAACTCTAGGAAAAACTTAAAGTTAATACTTCATCAGTGGAATTACACATAGATTTGAGGAAAACATGTTATGGTGGAGCCCCTTTGGCATTCTAATTTTATATGATATGAAAAATATTAATGAAGCTATGATACTAAATAAATCTTTGGTTTAGATTTTAAGTAAGATAATCAAACAATTGCATGATAAAATTAACACACAAAATTTTCTTCACTATTTTGATTCAATACAATTACATTTGTATATGAATGCAATTCCTATAAACAAGGATTTTATTATATTAACAAACCCAACAATCTCCCCTATTATATATCATAATTAGTATTCTATATTAGTTGCTTAAACTATCTAAACAACTTACATAATACAAATATATTATTATTAATCTCATACATGTGAACACTAAACAAAATATTCCTATTTGAGAAGGGTATCTCATCATTTACATATATCCAACATCCCTAATTATACATCTAGGGAAAAGAGGGAACATTTATTTAGTGGCATTGAACAACCAAAGAACTAGTTATAGGTATAGTTATAGAGCTAGATGTAGAGCTAGTTGTAGTGCTAAGAGCAATATATCCCATTTTATATGCATATATGGGTCATTTTTTATGTTCATGAAAAATTTAATATGTTTTTATGGAATATGATACATATACATGTGTATTCGATTTAAGTTTCATATATACATATGCAAAATTATAATTTATGTATTATATCTTACTTTTATTTTTCTATTAAATGTGTTGTACATATTAATTTTACTTCTTATTTGGTTTTAAAATCATAGTATCATTATATGGAATGCAATATAAAAGTACTTGATAGTAAATTTTTTTTAAAAAAAAGGTTGTGATTATAACGAGTTCATGTTTGATCTCTTATATATATCCCTCTCCAAACCGATATGTCACACTAATGAAATGACTACAACATATAACATACAAAGAAGAGGTAACAATAAATCAACAAATCCACCGAAAAGTAAAATTTGAGTCAAGATGACAACCACTAGCTCTAAAAGTATTTGAAAGTGTACGGATATTATACTACACTCTAAACCAATCTGTTGCAATGAAAACATTTTACCATAGTAGTTATAAGTAAAAAAACATCGTACATTTTAAAAGGGTTGTGATAAATATCACATTTATTTTTCAATGAATCAAGATTCCTTACCGAGTTACCTAAAATTTATTTTATAGCTCAAACACAAAGAATATATTTACAATAAGGAATATCCATAACACCCAACATGCAAAGAAAAGATAATACGTATCCAACATTCCCACTAAAAATAAAACCCAAACCAATATGCCAACCATTTATTTCACATAAAGAAAAAAGTTAAGAAGGATCATGCAAAGGTATCATAATTTCAAAATATATTAGCCTTCTTCCGAACCTGAGGTCAATATAGGATAATAAGGTTACCATAATGAGGACTATTGATGGATAGATTCATCCAAAGAACAATCTCCACACATAATACTTATAAGTGAAAATACTTGTCATAATTGTGATAAGGGGCATAGTGAGATTATGTTATTTTTGAAATAATTGAGATCCTCATAGATCTTGAAAAAAACACTTGTAGGAACCCCACATCTACCACTCAAAAATCATCCCCAAATCATCATGCATCCCAAAAACATCCCATGACCAATTAATCACTCTTAATCACTCTAAACTATAAGAATTTTTGAAACCAAGGAAATTCCTCAATATGGAATCACACCAGTAATGGAGTAATTGATAATATGCTACAACACATTCATATAAATAAATAATGATAATAGTATATTATTCTCTCAATCAGTTACAATATAAAAATAAAGGTGGTCACTATATAGCAAAAACAAGAGTTTGGTTTTAACTTTGATTTTGAATAAGTAAAGCAAGAGATATGAACCAAATATGTTTTTGAATAAGTAACTGACACATGTATGAGGTGAGGGAAACTAATGGACACATGTGTGACTATTGGCAAGTGATTAGCTATGCCACTTATTCTATTCTAATCAAATGATGTGTGCACATAACAAACCTAGTATAGTTAAGCTAACTTAAGTCAACTTAATATTAGTGCAAGAAGAATATTGTACTAACACCACCCATTAAGTATGAATTAGAGATGCCCATATAAAGTGAGAAGGCTAAAAATATTATAAAATGGGTCATAAAAGCTAGTTTTGACGAGGCATCCATGTGTAATAAGTACAACGTGGAAAAAATGAGATACAAAATAATAGTCTCTCAAAAAACTAGACTAAGTACTGTGAAGACTACATTAGATGGGATGGAAGCCATCACTAAAGAAATATTATATGGGATGAAATCAATCACTAAAGAATAAAAAATATGTTCAAGTGAAAATATGGTTAAGCATTTAAATTTACACGAGTGGTTTGAATACACTACTCATTCAATGAAGAAGACAATTCAAAATTGTATGCACTAGAATATCTCTAATAAGACTATAAAACTATCAAATGAAGCGATGAAAGCACAAAAGAGTACACAACAAATTCTATCAACTTCTTGAAGTATATGATGTGATGTGCCAAGGGTAAGTAAGGGACAAAACACCTAAAGAAGTAGTGTGACTACACACACACACCCATAATGTTGAATGGGTGGAGATATCTATATGAGTGGTTTAAACCCACTACTCAAACACTAAACACTGACATAGGTTGGTGATGAGACCCTTTTATTACTATTTTTGTCTCATCTGTTGTGTATCTTGTCTACCCTTGCACTGTCATCTCTATGATTCTATTAGACATTTCTAGTTGAACCATAAAACTTATAGCACATATATATTAACTAGTATGATTATTACTAAGTTACTTTATTCCATGGATTTTTAATGTGTGTTTTAATCTCTTTCATATAATGAATGATTATTTAGTGCTTTATCTGAATGATGTACTTATTACAAAGAGATGTTATGTATTGTCACTAACATGCATATGAAGAAACTCTACCATAAAGTAAAGAGGAATCGTCCACAACAACTGGGAATTATACGAAGAAAAGCACCTGCAACCAAAGGGAAATACACACATATGCACAATTGTGATTTTGGGAAATATGATCAATAATAATGCTTTACCTAAGTTCACACCTTCTAGTGAAAAAGTATTTATGTCAACAAGAGTGGATCTCACGCCAATGCCTGATTATTCTCTGCAACTACAACTTGGAACTAGCTGATTTAATTTCACAATTGATTGCTTGAGTGGACAGTTAGTTATGTTGATGGATTAAAAAACTTTTCTTCAATTCTGATTACATGCATAAGAATCTACAAATTTCTTGGGAGTGATATGATACTTAATCAAAATGTAACTACTAGTTGAATAAGTCTCTTCACATCTCTATTGAATATAAAGAGAATGATAAGACTGTAGAAATGATTGATCCATAGGAAGGGAATTTTATGTAAGTGGTATTTTGTAATATTCATGATGGTGAATAAAAATCTAAGTTCTATCATTTTGTTGTAGACAAAAGCCTTAGGAAGGGACAACACCTAAGGCATGGCTCACTTGTGGTTCGCTAAACCCATTTCATTTTTCTTTATTGTTTCAAATTTTGTGCATGAGTAGATTAGAGTTGCAACAAATCATTTATTTACTTATAAGTCATTTTTTCCTACTTTATTCATTAGCTATAACATCTATTCTTATCTGCAACCTAGTTTAAGTTTGAACATTATATTTTCAGTTATTGTGATGACAAAATCCTTTAGTTTTTATCTCTTAAACACTTGTAACTGTGTATACAACACTGACAGTGTTGAAAGTTTACATCCCTAGGTTTGATGAATAAATGACTATGGATTAGTGAACAACATACTAATAGTTGCAAGTTAATATGCACCCCCATTTTTGGCACCATTGCTAGGGACTTTGCTAAGTTATAAGTTTGTTGAAAAGGGTTTTTCATTTTTAGAAGCAGTCTAGGTTTTATGAACTTACCTTAGATTAAAACCCCCAACTAAATACCATTGAATGAGTTGATTAGTTGATGCATACAACATCTAAGGGATTCCCATGGCATATTTTTACAAAATCCAAAAGTAGCACAAATATCTTCATTTACCTATGAGAATTCTAAAGATTTTGAGGAAGAAACCTCTACACTCGGTTTAATTTTTGAAGAAAATCCTCAAAATGACGGTTCTATAGCTTCTCTTGAACAACCAGGTATGGTAGAATAAGTAGATAAAAATTCTCAAAATGGGGCAACCACCTTTGAGTTACCCATTAATGACAACAATTTAACTACCGAGATGAAGAAAATTTCTCCATTAGCCTTGCCAAATTTCCAGGGAGCTATGTCAGAATACCCATACACCTTTCTCTTTGAGTTTGTTGTGTTGTATAAGAGCTATTATTATACCAATGATGCACATAAGTTGAAATTATTTCCTACAACACTCAAGGATGCTGATTTAAGGTGGTTCATGGGATTGGGAAGGAATGTTATCACTACATGGGCACATATGAAGGAGAAATTCCTAAATAATTATAAAGACTATTGTAGGCCAAGCAACAGAGGAGGTGATGAAATCTACAGAATGCAACAAGAAGAGGATGAACCATTAGAGGATTATTTGGAAGGGTTCCTATTCTATGTTCAGAAGTCAAAACATACCATTGATATACCACCTAACTCCCTCAAACTACTTTTTTGAAGGGGCTTAGTGATGAAGACATGGATGCTTTGGACCTGATAGGAGTAGGAGACATTTCCATGGCTAGATTTGAAGATATCTGTGATGCTTGTAAAAACTATTTAAGATCTAACATGGAGAGAGTAAGGAATGTAATATCAAGAGGGGGAGTATCTACCAATTCAATGGGGGAAATATCTAAGTCTAATATTGTTAGCATGTTCAAAAACATGAAGCAAGAGATTATTAATGACATTGCTAATCAATTGGATGCTCTACATGCCAAAAAGAAGAAATAAGATGCAAAAAAAGAACTCGCAGAGTAATGCCATTCATGTAGAAGGAAAAAATCGAACTGTAGATTAAGAGAATTAACTAGCATTGCTAAAGAAAGAGAGGCTTCACTTGATTTCAAAATGTTGGAAACAAAATATGGGAAAATTTTCTATGTTGCTCAAAGAAAACCATGGCCACCAAGACAAGGAGGTATGACATAAGACCCTATGCATTCATTTCAAAATTGGTCCAATTTTTCATATATATAGCCCCCACCTTGGGCTAACCCTCAATGATGGGCCCTATATCCTAACTTGTACCAACAACAATGACAACCTCCATACCAAGGCCAACCACAACGATGATGGAAACAACCTCCCCAATCATGGAAATAACCATGGAGAGGAAAAAATGGAATAACCCACCTTCTAATTACCAAAAAAATTATGAATAGCCTCCATATCAGCAACAACAATAAGATTTGATGCCTAATCCCCAATTAGGATCCCAACCAAAATCTACAGAACTACTTGCTCAACCAATGCCTAACCCTAAAAATAAAGCTGCTCAACCATCCTATTCCATTGAACTAGATCAATACCCTACTTATTCTGTTGATATAAAAAATATCCATCTTCACTCAAGAAGATCACTCCCTTCACCAGTTGGACTAACCATTACTGAAATTGTAGACGAACCACAATTGCTTCATGATGACCCACAACAAGGACATAAGATACTAAAGGTTGATCCATAAGAACCTGCTTAGAAATTTAGCAAGCGTAAAACACATGATAATGCGACACCATTTTCTTAAAGACTACAAGAGAAAAAGACTGACCTTAGATTAGAATCTGATTCTAAATTTTTCAATCAACTTGAGGACATTTGTGTCAAGATACCATTAATACACGAAATTGAGGACGTGCTTGTCTAAAATAAGCTGGTTAAGGACCTATGCATAAAGAAGCCATTTAGGAAAAGGAAAGATTCATCTATTGTACAGGTCATTGGGAAATTAGCTAATATTATGCTGGGGAACTCAGTTCTTCCCAAGTATATTGATCCAGGCAGCCCTAGATAGTAAATGTAACAATCAATGGTACAATGATAAAAACCACATTGATTGATCTAAGAGCACCAATAAATGTGATGAAAAACAAATCATGGATGATTTTAAATTGGAAGGATTAAAACCAATAGCCACCGTCTTATAGCTTGCAAATAGAGCTACAGTAAATCTTGAAGGAGTTTTGGAGGATGTAGTAGTAGTGGTAGACTCCTGGGAGTACCCTGCTGACTTCATTATTCTGTAACTAAAATGAAGCTTAGGAGGATATCTTATCATCCTAGGGAGACCATGGTTGACAAATTATGATGCATTCATTAGACACAGATAAGGAAATATGACCATCTCTGATGGAAGTGGTGTCAAAAAGCTTATGCTCTACCCCATTGCATAATCATTTAATGAAGAAGATCAAACTATTTGGGTGGAAGAACCAGAAGAAGATCAAAATTCAGTTCAACAACTCATGATGCTAGAGAAGAAATGCATAATAGAAGGACAAGAAGATGTTTTTCTTTCAAATGTTCTACAAAACAATTATGGCAAGAGTGAAGAAGAGGATGGCAAGTTGCAATGCATAAGATGTCCTGAAAATCAAATCTTGCCTTAAAAAATTACTAAAGGAATGTTCCAAGTAAGAATCCCATCATAGGCACCTAGTCCTATGCCAACACTTGATTGTATCTTAAGAATCTATGAAGTAGTAGCATGCACTTAAAGCTAAAAACCCTTGGCTTTATATCTCCAAGCAAGTGCATCATCAAAGTTGGTAAGCCACTCAATAGAAAAAGGAATAGAAATAAGCCATGTACACAAAAGTATCTGTTAGTTACTCTTCTCAAAGAATTTCTAAATAGGTCAATGATTAGACATCAAATTATGAAAATAATGCATAGAATCCATAAGATCCAGAAAAGAATTGTACAACCCAAAATTGATCTCCATATAAGGACAACTAAGTATTTGTAGTATGTATTTAAATTCCTCCAAAAATAAGAATGAACCCAGATCTTCGAGACATAGTGAAAGTAGGAATTAAATTAACATCTTTCGCATTCTAGATTGCCTAGAATCCAATTTCATGACACATTATTAAGAAGTTGTCATTAACACATTCCCCATTTTACCCAAAACCAATGCAAACCATATAGGACCTTTGTCTCAATCGTATAGGGAGCTGAATAGCTACAATGATATACTTATAAATTCCCACTTCCTTTAAATAGATCAGGTACTTCAACAAAAACTTGCTCCTACCAAAATTAAATATTCATTCAATAGATGGTCCACTGTGAATAAAATTAAATTTAGGTTGCACCCAAAATTTATCCAAAAATAGCAAATGAGTCTAATAACATGGCAGATGGGGAAATGAAACACACCCTCTTCCTTCCCTTATAGTCTATACATTTTTACCATTGTACATTTTACAGATCTATGTGGCATTACAATCTAACATGAAGTCAGATTTTTACAATAGACTATACGTAAGCACCCGTACCAATAAGTTTTACCAAGTTCCCTCTTTCTCTTAACACCCATCCTATCAAATTGAGGTGACCATTCCTTACATTAGACAAAGTTCTCAAATTATGCATAGTAGAATTAAATCCATAACCTTAAGACAATAAATTATCCTACTATGATGATGTCACAAGGGAAATGTGATTCAATGTGTCAAAATACCTAGTGAAATCTGCTAGGATCCAGGTAGATCATAGCATGGATCATTAATTACCTTCCTCAAAAATTTTGTGTAACATCCTAAAAAGCCACATTGGCCACAAAAGGAGATTCTTTTGGCCATTAAATATTGCATATTTCTGATGATTCATCCTTCAAGATTTGAACAATATTCCATATTATAGAACTAGTGTTTGCAATTATGAGGAAATGGTGAATGCATAGCACCATGTATGGTTAAAACCCAAAGTTACATCTCGAGAATTGAAACAATTTTTGCCCTGTGCACTTATCTATGAGAGGTCAAGACACATTTTTAATTATCAAAATAGATCATTCAAAATATTTCTTCTTTTCCAACATGTTAGAACTAGGGTTTAGGGGAAAATAGGGTATTCACTCTCTTAAAAAGGAATTTCCTTATCCTTAGATCTAGCATGCTCACCCATTATATATTTTTTTAGCGTGTGCTCCTTAACCTCATATCTAATGATCAGGGTAGAAGAAAACTCAAAGACTAATAAAAGCATCATATCATCATAGATACCAAATATTATCTTCAATCTCATCAACCTTAGTAAATAGAACTTGATATTAAACTATATATCATAGTGTATTATCTCATTCACCCTCTTTACCTCCATTAATTTCCTCCCTATTAGAAAACCCATATTCCAAATCAGGTCAATTATCTGCATCTTTATGCCCTTGATATTCCATTCTACTTCATCAATGATTTTTGTCTTCTTTATCTCTGCATGTTGCTTCTCCACTATCATTATTTTCCTATTGTATACATTTCCTTGCCACACATTATTCAACTCTTATCACACACTTATTAATTTAGAAGTTAAAAAATATATGGCTCCTAGAAGATCCAAATCCCAGTATCACTTCTCTCCTTGATTCATATTTTATAGCTCTTCCAACTGCACCTTGTGTATCTCTTCTTGTTAATTCCATAGTTGTTCTATGGTTCTTCTCATACAATATATTTTTATTCTCACTCCTATTATGGGAAGATATCACATCACTTCATTCTCTCTTTAAACTTTCATCCTCTCATTCGTAAGCCAAATTCATCACCAACTCACCTCACTTGGTTTTTTTTTTTAGTTTATAGCAATTGATTAATAATTTTCTTCATCATGGGTAATTCTAATATTGTAGTGCCCACACTTTTTATAACTCAGTAGCTTGTTTTTTCTTTACTCATAGACATGTTTTGACAGAGTTTTGTTATATCGTAGACATTATATTTAGAGATTGGATCTTATTAGACATGTGTGGACATTCAGGTGTATAGCGCCAATTTAGCCTAATTTCTATGTTATCGCATTTTCTTATGATGTAATGGATACTAATGGATATGATGTTGTGTTTTGGAACATAATTATATTTATGCATAGTTGTTGCATGTGAAATTATATAGCTTATATGTCAATTTATCATATTGTCTAACTTTTGGAATATTTAATGTAATTGTGCACATTGTCACATTTTGATTTCAGTAGGATGTTAGGCTAGGGTAGAACTTATTGATATCGTACTGTGTTATTATTTTATATTTTATCGAACAGGTATGGTTAATGTGTGAAATGAGTGTGTAGGTGACAGGGTTATAGGAGGACGTGGAACTTAGGCTAGCTATGCAAATCTTGCACAAGTAGCCCATGGGCTGAGTCCTAGCCATGTTCATTGTGTGAAGCCTTAGTATAGCATATTATTATTTTGGGCACTATGAGTGACCCAAATTTTTGTAATGTATTGTGCTTTGAATTATTAATTTTGTTTAGGGTTTCTAGTGATTATGATGTAAACTTGTTTTGGGAGTCAATAACCCCACTTTCTTTTAAATTGTTGATTTTGTTTAATGAGTCACTTAATCACAAGGGTTTAGGGTCACATGTGAGACCCTTGGGTGGTCCCCACACCCTCTACCCTTGTGCTAAAAATGTAAAACCAGAAATTAGGGTATTTTGGGCATTTTTGGGGACCCCGTTTTTAGCTTAGGAGTTCCCCTAACATAAAAATGAGCTCTTGGACCCTACCTAATGGGTAGGGGGGCTTATTTTCAAGACTAAAGGGAGTTTTCCCCTCCATTTTTACCTCTTGTTTAGTCACATCCATGTAAGGGATGTGGATTTGAGTGTTTATCAAAAATTTCACTAAGTTTGTCTTGCTTACATTTAAGGGAATTTGGGAGAAGAGGGCAAAAATACAATTTTACCCTTTCTCTCTTTTGTTTTGGCATCTTTGACCTTGATGAGGGAGAGGGGTGACACATGTCACCCCCTCATTGGTGAGAATGCTTGCTTGCTCCTCTTCAAATTCTCATCCATGGGAAAAGAGAGGGACTTTTTTCTTTGGGAATTTCTTGCTTGGATGCTTGGGTGATTTGGAGCTTGTGATTTGCTTGAGTCAAGAGTGGAGAAACTTGAAGTTGGAAAGCTTTTTGGAGAGATTTCTTTGAGGTAGGCTCTTATGTCTTTGTGTTGTGTTGTTTTCCTTTTAGATGTTAGATTGGGTGTTAAAAGAGATTGTTAATTGTGGTATGTAAATTTTGGTTGTTTGCTTGTTTGTTTTACTCCCTCCATCATATGGCATGATGGAGTTTTGGAGTTGTGGGGGAAGAGAGAGGGAATTTTTCCTCTCAATCCTCAAGGCTTGATGGACAAGTCTTGTAGGGTCTTATTGATTTTTCCCCTCAAATTGGTTGAGGTGGGGAAGTGGATTCATTTGGCTTGAATCTCCTTCCCCATTCTTGGTAAGGAAACCCCTTTGGGGTTTGAAAATCCTTCCAAGGAGGACTTGGAGAAAGGGGGAGGAATAAGGAGGGCTTTGATTGAATTAGGAGCAATAAGGAGGATATGGAGATGTTTGTTTTGTGCAAATAATTTGATGTATAACTTTGGAGAACTTTCTCCTCTCTTCCCCACTTTTGAGGAAGAACATGGGTTCTCCTCCTTGTAAACTTTGGAGTCTTGTTTGTATTTATCCCTATTTTTGTGTGCTTGTATCATTGTTAGCTCACCCTCCATCTTGTGCAAGTTTTGGTTAGTTATCCTCTTTCCCATGGGCTTGGGGGAGGCTAGCATGCATCCCAACCTTGGGATAGGCATGTAATGATGCCTATGGTTGGGTGGCAAATAAACTCTTTTTCTCCTTATATGGTTTTTGGGAAGACATGGAAGTTGGCTCTCAAGTTGGAGTGGGTGGCCTCTTGGGCTCTTATTGTTCTTTTCTCTCCTTATGAAAACCTATTGTATTGTAACTCCTTTGGATATGGTTATGAGAATAGTTTCATCTCCTTGCAAATTCTCCATTTTGTATATCTTACACTCACATGTAAATTTGAGATATGGTGATTAAAATGAGAAATCTCTCTCCCAACTTGTAAGAAACTTGTAATGGAAATTTTTGGTTGTTTGCATATTTGGAAATAGTTATGCAACACCCTTGTAGTCTAAGCTTGTGGAAGAGAAGCGTTGTATCAAAAGTCTCATTTATTTGTAACTAAATGTATCGTCCATATTTTATTTACAAAAATGAATATATTACTTGTTGAGGAATCCTATATGTGTGTAAATCTGAAATGATCCTTTGCATTAAATCTGAAATGAAATCTACTTGGTTATAAGAAGTTGTTCTTGTTTTAACTTTGGAAGAAACTATCTTGATTTGTAAAATGCACATTTCCTTTTTATATTAACATGGTTTTAGAAATCCTTTTTTTTCATTATTTTGTGCAAAGAAGATTGTACCTGGAAATGTGATAATTTTCTTGTTTTTGTCAAAAAATATTTATATAAATGTTATCACATTAAAGCTATATATACATATATATATATATATTGTATTATATATGTTGTTTTATATATACATTCACATATATGAAATGATACAACAGAATAAATATATATATATAACATATTTTATATAAAACAAAATTTAAAACGAATTTATAAAAAAAAAAAAAAAAAAACAAGTTTGGGGGGGGGGGGGGGGGGGGGGGGGCCAACCCTGCGCATTTTTTAAAAAAACAAAGAAAAAAAACAATGTTGTGGTGTGGGCTGAACCCCCCCACCCCCTGCACTGTCTACAGGCGGGGCGCTGAACCCCCCTACACCTGTGAATCATCCCCGCAAACCTTGCTGCCTTCCCCTGTCACTCTCGCGACCTCCACTACAACCGCACCCGTCACCTATTCCTCCACCGTCCGCCTGCGTGGCCTTCACCGTGCCCTGCTCACTCTAAGCTCCCACTAGCACCACACTGCCCATGTCTCCCTCCACCCTGTCCCGTGGCCTATCCTCCCTCACGTCCTCACCTTCCATCCATCCTCCTCCCCAGTCCCAGCCACGTATTCCTACAAACAAACCCCCAAAATTAAAGAGACCCTCACACAGTCCTTAGTCCGAACCCCCTGAAATGCCATTAAATATATGGAGAAGATAAGATTTCAAATGAATATAATAAACAAGACTTTTTAGGTTTTCATTTCAATAAATAGATCTATAATAAATTCTTTTCATCCTAGGCCCATAAAGTAATTTAGATGAATAACTCCATATATTATATATATTTAATTAACTTGTGAGAGAATACTACAAATCCCTCCCTTTTATCTCATATACACATATATATATATATATATATATAATATATATATATATATATATATATATATATAACAAGGTACTTTAACCATGTTAATATGATGTTATGCAAAGGGGAGGCTCCAATGTAGCTAAGTATACATGTTTTCCTTGCTTGAAGAGACAAATGTAACATTAGCAATAAGAAATGAGATATGCGAATATGGAAGTCAAGGAGATTACTGTAGAATGAGCAAGTTGAGTGATAGTTAGGGCACAAAATTGGGGCTTATCCTAATCTAAATCTTTTACCTAAGGATCATTCAAGATCTTGATATCATAATGAGTAGGAGATCAACCCGTATTCAAATATCATGCACTCGTATTAAAACTTTGTGGTCCTCATGGGTCTTCCTCTAATGGGAAATATATCAAATAGGATATAGGTGTGATGAACTTAAGCAAGAGGGTGAACAATTATAGAAGAGGTGTAAAAAACATTATTCTGGCTTGGTCCCCCGCCCGCATCGTAAGCTACCTCTGGATAGGAACTCAAATAAGTAATTTCGGGTCTTCTTTTTGACATTATGCATATACATATACATTTGTAATCTAAGAGTAAAGCTTGAATGGAAGAGCGAAATAAACCCAACTTGTCTATCAAGGCATCAACCTCTAAGGGATGGAATGAGTACTAATATTTCGTCCCTTTTAAGAAAATGTAATTGTTTTAAATATTTACCCGTGTTTATTTTTTAAGTAAGCTTCACCATAAAAGTAAAAAATATAAAAAAATTAGTAGTTTCCATTGATCCCAAGGCGGGGCATGACATTTAGTATTAGAGCGAAGGTTCACACACGCGGACCACTGAGTAAACTAATTAAAATAGTTAATGGTAATTTTAGCAACACAAAATTAACTAAATGAATAAAAATAAACAGTTAAAATAAATCATCCACAACCATAGAAATTTTAAATTAATAAATTTCTCACTCACCTTGTGCGAAGGATGGCGCCCAAGCGAGGACAATCATCTAGAGGTTTGGGGTGTAGTGTACCTATGCGAGAGCCATCCGGCACCTGAATTTGGGATCTCAGATATTAGAGGCCTTGTGCATTAGCTAATAGGTGTTGTGGAGCAGAATGCCTACCACCACCGCAAGAGATGAGAGTGGAGACACCATTGGGTGATGAGGAGCTGATAGGCAAGGACTTGCCAATTTTAGAGCCGCCAGAGCACTGATACACCGAGGTGGGATGAGGTCACGTCAGTCCTTCCGTTCATCTCGAGAGGGTAGCCTCGTTTCGTCGTAGCCGCTCACACAATCTTGTTAGTTGACCATTCGAGGATAGGCAACCCCCTTCACCTGTTGGACTACATCGCCAGGATCGAGATATCAGGTTGTGTGATCAAGGATCTTCTTCGCTTGCAGTTGACCCACTTACACCGGTTCTACAAATGGCTTTGGGGCTGAGTCCAAAGGCTCCTTAGTTTGGATAGTTGCTTTGGCTTGCACTCGTAAGAAGCAATGTCAAGGTAAGGTTCGTTATACACCTCCTCCGAGACATAGAAGGCTATTTGGTGAGGAATGAGGAGCGGAATACTCCATATGAATAGGAGAGACAGTGACTTGGGAGATGTTTGAGGAGCTTTTCAGGGCTCGTTATATGTCAGAGCATTTTGTGCAGAAGAGGATCGATGAGTTTCATGACTTAAGACAGGGATCTGGCACAGTAGCATAGTATGATTTAGCAAGTTCCTGGATCTTCTGCAATATGTTGATATGAATAAAAACCATGGCATTATGTGGACTACCTGCAAGATGAGAAATTGTTAGGTTAACAAGTTTATTAAGAGGCCTTAATGCAGACATAGCAGGAGCAGTTAGGATGTTATCTCCTCCCACACTTGAGAAGGCCTATTGAGAAGGCCTACTTAGCTCCAAGGAGAATAGGACCAAGGCACAGGAGCACCTAGATAGAAACAAGAGCAAGTTTCAGGAGAGGATACAAACCTTTTAGAGTTAGAGGTCACGAGGTACTGCACCACCCCCTAGAGGAGGATTTTGGCCTCCACCAACAGCCACAAGGGCTCCACCGCACCCGCAGCGACACCAACACATACAGCAGGGCAACCCCTAGCAGGGGGCTAGACAGACACAAGGATTTGAGAGAGGTGTTTCTAGAGGAGGTTTTGGTGGAGCCAGGGATAGGAGATAGGGTACTCAGATAGGCACAACCCAACTCGCACTCAGCAGTTCTGCTAGGGTTGGACCGACAGGATCATTACACCAGAGTAGATGAGGGACCCCATCTCAGAGGGGTACAGTAGGTTGTTTCATTTGTGGATCTCTATATCACTATTATGCGCATGTGCCTTGCACAAACCCAATACCATGGATTACACAAAGAGCTACTAGATCCAAGCAGACGGTGGGTGACGTAGGACGCGCTCATCATGTATATGCAACGGTTGACAACATGACAAGCCTAAGCATCAAGCCACAGTCATTGAGATGATAGGTAGTGTCAGGGGTAAGTTCTGTCTCAGTACTTTTTGATTCAGGTGCTTCAGATTCATTTATATCACCTTCTATAGTGGACCAGTGTGGGCTAGTGGTGGCTAGGTCAGACCAAATAGTTGGCTCAGGTTGAGTTGGCCTCTGGGACCAAACTCATCATGGACTCCATATGTGGAGATCTTGTGTACTTCCAATTTAGGAGCCTTCTCCACTACTCTTGACCTCAACGAGTTATCCCTCTAGGTTCCTATCAGGTAGTTTTGGGTATGGATTGGCTTGAGACTCATCGAGCTAAGGTGGATTGCAGAAATAAGGTCCTTGAATGTTAGGATGATCTTGGGAGTGCAGTTGTGATATCAGGGATGCAGAGGCCTATCTCCTTGGACATGATATAGGCTAAGGATGGAACTCAAGAGGAGCATGCGTAAGGGTTGTCACATTATTTTCTATCACCATCAGTGATCGATCTAGAGAGTCACTTCAGAGCAGTCACCCTTAGACGATCATGCAGTTTTGAGGGAGTATGTAGATGTCTTTCTAAGTGAGCTTCCAGGGTTACCACCTCGCAGAGAGGTAGATTTCACCATTGATTTAGTACCCTGAATCTGTACACTAGTTTCTAGGGCACCTTATTAGATGACAATATCCCAGAGCTTCATGAGCTCAAGATTCAGTTAGAGGAACAGTTAGATAAGGGTCTCATTTTCCCTAGTGTATCTCCTTGGGGAGTGCCTCAGTCATATTTGTGAAGAAGAAGAATGGTTCTCTCAGGCTTTGTGTAGACTTCAGACAACTCAATAAAGTCACAATAAAGAACCGTTATCCACTCCCTTAGGATTGATGACTTGTTTGATCAGATGTGGGGAGCTACAGAGTATTCTCTAAAATCAATCTCAAGTCAAGATATCATCAGTTGCCCATTTCAGATGCAGACATCCATAAGACAACATTTTCGCACACGTTATGGGCATTATGAGTTCACAGTGGTTCCATTTGGTTTGACCAATGCCCCAGTTGTCTTCATGAGCCTCATGAATGGAGTATTCAGGACATTTCTGGATCACTTTGTCTTAGTGTTCCTTGATGACATATTGATCTTATTCTTGTTCTGAGGAGGAACACGAGGAGCATTTGAGACAGGTACTTCAAGTTTTGAGATCCTAAGTAGAAGTTGTATGGGAACTTGGAAAAGTGCAGCTTCTTTCCTAACAGAGATTCAGTACTTGGGTCATATCATTTCAGGCGAGGGTATCTCCCATAGATCCCTCTAAGATATCTAGGGTATCTTGGACTGGCCCAGCACCCACATCAATTACTGAGGTAAGAAGTTTCATGGGTTTGGTAGGGTATTACCGTAGGTTCATACAGGATTTTTCTTAGATTCCTCACCCTATTACTTCTCTTCAGAGGAAAGGGAAGAAGTTTGATTGGTCAAAAAATGTGTGAGCAAGCCTTTTAGTTGCTTAAGGAAAGGTTAACCACAGTGCCCATCTTAGCAGTTCAATAGACCCGAAAGAGGATTTTCTTTCTTTGTACTGATGCATCACTAAAGGGTTTGGGAGCAGTTCTTATGCAGGAGCGTCGGGTTATTACCTTTGAGTCTTGTAAGCTCAAGGACTATGACACTTAATTATCCTACCCATGACTTGGAGCTTGTCTTCAGTTGTACATGCTCTAGTACCTTGGTCAGCACATTTCCTTTTGGGGTAGGCTTTTCATTTTGAGGACAGACCACCGTCAGTTTGTAGCATATCTTCTCACAGCCAAACCTCAATGCTCATCAACGGTGTTGGATGGAGTTCCTATGTGAGTATGACATGGAGGTGCAGTATTATCAAAGGGAAGGAAACTGTTGTTACAGATGCTCTTAGTGGACTCAACGACATGTGCTTGCTTGATTTGAACACTTTAGTCAGATTTGAGAGGCAGGATTCTCGAGCACCTTCCAGAGGATAGATTTTATGAGGGAGCTATAATAGATGTTAGACCATCACAGGGTTCTTTAGAGGGCAGATATTTTAGGTGTGTTTTAGAGACAGATGGTTTGCTTCGGTTCCACCAGGTGCATCCTACGTGACTAAGTCAGGTGATCCTGCATAGTCATCATCCTCACAGAGGCTCATCGAGCCCCCATAATGCGGCACATCCATATTAGTGAAGAAAATACATGCCAATCTGAGAGAGTTATATTATTGGCCAGGTCTTCAGACGGGACATAGCAGAATTTTGTTACACCTACATGCCTTGAGTGTTCAGTGGGTTAAGTCAGAGCATTCTCATCCCGCAGGACTTTTACACACTCATGATATTCCCGAGTGGAAATGGAATGTGATCTCCATGGACTTCATAGTCAGACTTCCTATGTCATCTTATCATCATGACGCCATTATGGTCACCGTGGATAAGTTAACCAAGGTTGTGCACTTTTTGCCCACCAAGGTCACCTATAATGCTTAGGCAATGGCCATGGTATTTATGGAGGACATTGATAGGTTGCATGGGAATTCCAAAGACCATCATCAATGACAGGGATACCATCTACACTTCATTTTTTTGGACTTCACTTTCAGGCTGCTCTGGGTACTCAGATCAATTCAGTTCAGCTTATCATCCAGAGACAGATGGGCAGACAGAGAGGGTTAATCAAGTGTTAGAGGACATGTTGAGAATGTATGTGATGGATCAACAGAAGAAATGGGAAGATTATTTACATTTAGTTGAGTTTGCTTAAAACAATAGCTATCATAGTTCCATTGGTATGGCTCATTACTAGGCCCTTGTATAGATGACCTTGCAAGACACCTTTGAGTTGGGATAGACTAGATGACAGGATTATTCTGGGACTAGCCTATCTTCAGGATTTAGAGCAGCAGGTTATGTAGATTAGACAACGTCTTGAGTAGGCCAGAGCACACCAAAAGGCGTATGTAGACACTAAGAGGATAGATCATCACTTCTGAGTGGGTGAAAAAGTCTTTTTGAGAGTTCGTCCGCATAAGAGTCCAATTCATTATGGAAAGGGTTCTAAGCTATCGTCACTTTTGTGGGGCCTTTTGATATTTTAGAGGTCATTGGTCCATTTACCTATCGCCTAGCTTTGCCACCAAGCCTTGCACGGGCCCATGATGTTTTTCATGTTTCTGTACTACGTAAATATGTACTTGATGCTTCTCATGTCTTGGATTGGTCGGCATTATAGGTAGAGGATGGAGAACAGTGGAGATTAGAGCCCATATGCATACTGGAGCACTAGAGGTTGGCCCTTTAGGGTCGAGACTTGGACCAGGTTAGAGTACAGTGGGACTGATACGACGAGACAACAACTACCTGGGAGGATGCAACACCCTTGAGGGCTAGATATTCCTATCTCTTTCAGTGACTTCTAGGAGGAAGTCTAATTTTAGTAGAGGGGGATGTAGTGCCCACACTTTTTATAGCTCAGTAGCTTGTTGTTTCTTTGCTCATAGATATGTTTTGACAGAGATTGGTTATATCTTGGACATTATATTTAGATATTTGATCTTATTAGACATGTGTGGACATTTAGGCGTATAGCGCCAATTTAGCTTAATTTCTATATTGTCGCATTTTCTTATAATGTCATGGATACTAATGGATATGATGCTGTGTTTGGAACATAATTATAATAATGGATAGTTGTTGCATGTGGAATTCTATGGTTATATGTCACGTATCATCTTGTCTAACTTTTGGAATATTGAGTATAATTGTGCACGTTGTCGCATCTTGATTTCAATAGGATGTTAGGTTAGTTTAGAACGCATTGATATCTTACTATGTCATTGAATTATATTGTATCGGACAGGTGTGGTTAATGTGTGCAATGAGTGTGCAGGTGACAGGTTTACAGGAGAACGTGGGATTCAGGCCAACTACACAATCTTGCACAAGCAGCCCACGGGCTGAGTCCTAGCCATGTTCATTGTGTGAAGCCTTAGTATAGGAGATTATTATTTTGGGCACTATGAGTGACCCCAATTTATGTAATGTATTGTGCTTTGAATTATTAATTTTGTTTAGGGTTACTAGTAAGTTGTAAACTTGTTTTGGGAGTTAATAATCCCACTTTCATTTAAATTATTGATTTTTTTTAATGAGTCACTTAATCACAAGGGTTTAGGGTCACATGTGAGACCCTTGGGTGGTCCCCACACCCTCTACCCTTGTGCCAAAAATGCAAAACCCGAAATTAGGTTATTTTGGGCATTTTTGGGGACCCCTTTGTAGCTTGGGAGTTCCCCTAACATAAAAATGAGCCCTTGGACCCTACCTAATGGGTAGGGGGGGCTTATTTTCAAGGCTAGAGGGAGTTTTCCCTCCCTTTTTACCTCATTGTTTGGTCACATCCATGTAAGGGGTGTGGATTTGAGTGTTTATTAAAAGTTTCACTTATTTTGTCTTGCTAACATTTAGGGGATTTTGGGAGAAGAGGGCAAAAAGATAATTTTACCCTTTCTCTCTTTTGTTTTGGCATCTTTGACTTTGTAGAAGGAGAGGGGTGACACATGTCACCCCCTCATTTGTGAGGATGCTTGCTTGCTCCTCTTCAAATTCCCATTCATGGGAAAAGAGAGGGACTTTTTTTTGGAACTTCTTGCTTGGGATGCTTGTGTGATTTTGGAGCTTGGAGATTGGCTTGAGTCAAGGTGTGGAGAAATTTGAAGTTGGAAAGCTTTTTGGAGAGCTTTCCTTAAGGTAGGCTCTTATGTCTTTTGCTTGTGTTGCATTTATCTTAGTTGTTAGATGGGTTTGCATGGTTTTGTTATTTGGTTGTTGTTTTTGTTTTACTCCCTCCATCATATGGCATGATGGAGTTTTGGAGTGTGGGGGAAGAGAGAGGGAATTTTCCCTCTCAATCCTCAAGGCTTGATGGACAAGCCTTGTAGGGTCTTAGTGTTTCCCCTCAATGGTTGAGGTGGGGAAGTTGATTCATTTGGCTTGAATCTCCTTCCCCATTCTTGGTAAGGAAACCCCTTTGGGGTTTGAAAATCCTTCCAAGAAGGACTTGGAGAAAGGGTGGAGGAATAAGGAGGATTTTGATGGAATTTAGGAGCAATAAGGAGGGTAGGGAGATTTTTGCTTTGTGCAAGAATTTTGGAATATAATTTTTGAAGAACTTTCTCCTCTCTTCCCCACTTTTGAGGAAGAACATGGGTTCTCCTCCTTGTAAACTTTGGAGTCTTGTTTGCATTTATCCCTATTTTTGTGTGCTTGTATCATTGTTAGCTCACCCTCCATCTTGTGCAAGTTTTGGTTAGTTATCCTCTTTCCCATGGGCTTGGGGGAGGATAGCATGCATCCAAACCTTGGGACAGGAATGTAATGATGCCTATGGTTGGGTGGCAAACAAGCTCTTTTTCTCCTTGTATGGTTTTTGGGAAGACATGGAAGTTGGCTCTCAAATTGGAGTGGGTGGCCTCTTGGGCTCTTATTGTTCTTTTCTCTCCTTATGAAAACCTATTGTATTGTAACTCCTTTGGATATAGTTATGAGAATAGTTTCATCTCCTTGCAAATTCTTCATTTTGTATATCTTGCATTCACATGTAAATTTGAGATATGGTGATTAAAATGAGAAATCTCTCTCCCAACTTGTAAGAAACTTGTAATGGAAATTTTTGGTTGTTTGCATATTTGGAAATAGTTATGCAACACCCTTGTAGTCTAAGCTTGTGGAAGAAAAGCGTTGTATCAAAAGTCTCATTTATTTGTAACTTAATGTATCTCCATATTTTATTTACAAAAAGGATATATTACTGGTTGAGGAATCCTATATGTGTGTAAATCTGAAATGATCCTTTGCATTAAATCTGAAATGAAATCTACTTGGTTATAAGAAGTTGTTCTTGTTTTAACTTTGGAAGAAACTATCTTTATTTGTAAAATGCACATTTCCTTTTTATATTAACATGGTTTTAGAATTTTTTTTTTTTTCATTATTTTGTGTAAAGGAGTTTGTACTTGGAAATGTGATAGTTTTCTTTTTTTTGTCAAAAAATATTTATATAAATGTTATCTCATTAAATCTTAATATATATATATATATATATACATACACACACACATATATATACATACATATATATATATATATATATATATATATATATATATATATATTGTATTATACATGTTGTTTTATATATACATTCACATATATAAAATTACACAACAGAATAAACATATATATATATATATATATGTAAAACATATTATATATAAAACAAATTTAAATCGATTTTTTTTTTAAAAAAAAAACAAGTTTAGTGGGGGGAATTCGGCCCCCCCACCCCTGCGCATCTTTTAAAAAACAATGCTGTGGGGGGGCCAAACCTCCCCCCCCCCCACCCCCTGCACTGTCTACGGGGGGGCACTGCCCACCCCCACAAAATCATCCCCATAGCCTTGCTGCCCTCCCCTCGCACCCGCGGCCTCCCTGCCGCCTCCTTGCCCTGTTCCTCCACCGGCCGCCTCCTTCCTTCGCCGGCCCTGCTCCTCTAACCTCCCACCAGCACCTCTACCCATGTCTCCCTCCACCCTATCCCACGACCAGTCCTCCCTCACGTCCTCCCTTCCATGCGTCCGCCTCCACAGTCCCAGCCACGTATTCCTGCAAACAAACCCCCAAAATGAAAGAGAAAATGAAAATGTTAGTAAGAGCAGAGGAAATGATTAAATATATGGAGAAGAAATATTTCAAAGGAAAATAATAAACAAGACTTTTTAGGTTTTCATTTCAATAAATAGATCTACGGTGGATTATTTTTATCCTAGGCCCATAAAGTATTTTAAATGACTTGCTCCATTTGTTATTTTTTTTAATTAACTTGTGAGAGAATACTACAAATCCCTCCCTTATATATATATATATAATGAGGTACTTTAACCACGTTAATCTGATGTTATGCCTGGGGGGTGCAATGTAGCTAAGTATGATGTTTTCCTTCTGGGGCATATGTAAATTATAATAATACATAAATATGTTTATATGGTGTCAAGGGGTTACTGTAAATGATGATCAAGTTGAGTGATGTGAAAACACAAAATTGCTGTTTATCCCTAATTAAATCTTTTACCTAACGATCATTCAAATCTTGTTATCATAACGAGTCGGAGATCAACCCATATTGAAATATCATGACTCGTATTAAAACAATGTGGTCCTCATTTATCTTCCTCTCATGGTAAAATATTACAATACTATATATTTATAAACGAAAGCGATATGGATAATTATTTAAATGTATAAAAATATTACTCTGGCTTGGTCCCCGCCCGCATCGAAGCTACCTCTGGAAGGAACTCAAATAAGTTTGGGTCTTCTTTTTGACGTAATGCGTATACATATACATTTGTAATCTTCGTAAAGCTTTAGTGGTGGAGCGAAATAAACCCAAATTAGTCTTAAATGCATCAACCTCTAATTGAGGTTCGAGTAATAATATTTCATCTCTTTTAAGAAAATGTAATTGTTTTAAATATTTAATCGTGTTTCTTTTTTAACTGAGCTTCACCATAAAAGTAAAAAAAAAAATTTAGTAGTTTATGTTGATGTAAATTTAGGGCATGACAGTCCCATTGATCCCAAGTCTTAACAAAAATAATACATCCTAGTATGCATATACTACCTCACTAAATGGATAGAAGTCAAGGCATTACCGAATCAAAAGAGTGAAAGAGTTACAAAATTCCTATATGACCATATCTTTACAAGATATGGAGTGCCAAGAGAGATTGTCACAGATCAAGGTACCCACTTCACTGGTGAAGTTATTTCTGATTTAGCTATAAAATATGAAATCAAGCATGTGAAGTCCACAACTTATCACCCACAATCCAATGGCCAAGATGAAGTAACAAATAGAGAAATTGAGGCCATCTTGACAAAGACTATTGAGATGCATAGGAAGCATTAGTCAGGAAGACTTCCAGAGGCAGTGTAGGCATTCAATACCACATGAAATGCAATAATTGGATTCACACCTTTCGAGATATTGTATGGTAAGATTGTTGTCCTCCCTATTGAATTTGAGCATAAGAAATTAAGAAATGCATTAGAATTAGGCATATATTTTTCTGACACACAAAGACAAAGGGCTCTTCAACTTAATGAATTGGATGAAATGAGGAGGCAAGCTGTGCATAATATAGAGGTGGTACAAAATCAAATGATCAAGTGGCATGACATGTTCATCAAAACAAGGCAATTTCAAGAAGGTGATTGGGCACTTCTCTTTGACTCCAAATACAAGGACCACACGAGGAAACTCAAGACAAGGTGGCTAGGTTCATATGAGATTGAGAAGATATTTTCCAATGGAGCTGTGAAAATCACCACCATTGATCCTGTAAGATTAAAGTTAATGGTAAATGGTCATAGATTGAGATTGTACAAAAATCCAACTGATAAGAGTACCTTCACCCCAACAGTTCAGAGGAGGCCAAAACAGGATGGAAATGAGAATAGAAGTTGAAACTGCTAGTTTCTTTTGATATTTTGGAAGAATGAGATATTAAGTGGCTTTGGGCTACCCAACTTGCTAGATATCCCAAGGATGAATAAAAGTGATGTGATCAGACCTCATGGTGATCAACACCACTCACTAACATGTTTTATTTTATTAACATTTCTGTTTTGCAGGATTTGGGGTATTTACAACAAGGAGTGCATAATCTCTAATGAAAGGAGGTGGTGTAAAGACTAAAATTTACACTTGCAGCAGCATGTAACCAAATCCCTATTTTTTTTCTTTTTATATAACCTTATTATATGAGATTCAATAATCCAACTATATGAATAATTAAATCTTCTCTCTCGGGGAATTAGTTGGATTAATTATGGAGCTCATTCTATACGAAATCAATTGTAGCAACACTACTTGCAGACATGCAATACCTCAACATGCATCCTCATGCATGCATCCACAGGAAAAAAATTCCAAACACGACACATGTCAACATCATTCGGCATACATATAGATTTAAGTGCACTCGATTTCCTTTAATTAAGTATAAATAAAATAGTTATATTTAATTAATATACGTGCCCTATTTTTAATTGAATTTTATTGTCAATAATTTTCCGCCACTTTTTTATTCATGACCTATCTCCCACGTCATCCAATGACCATCACTTCACATGAGAATACTTCCACTCAAATTAGTAATTCTACATTCAAGCAACATGTGTACTTAGACTTAAATTCTGAAAACATAGAGCACTTGGTACTACCGTTCATTTGCATTTTCATTCTCAATGCTATAATAAAAATCTCCTGCTTTGTAGACTTCATAGAATTACAAAAATTTACAATGGGGGAGATTTTATAAGGAATGAATGAACAAATTATTCATAATTGTGGAGTTAGCCAAAAACCCTTCAGTATTTTCATGATAATGGTTGGATGGATTATATTAATAAGTTTCAAGGTTTTAATGAGTCAATAGTTGTAGAATTCACCACTACATTCAAATATGGTCAGGAAATAGTGAAAGGTTTTCAAGTTAAGGTTGATGACGAGATACTGAGGATGGTAATTGGTCTACCAGCCGATGATGAACTATATCCTGTGAAAGCTAATCCTGAAGACGATCAAGCAGAATTTGTAAATAAATATGAAAAATTCATGGTGAATAGACAAGGTACACTACGTACTTATTAAAAACCTTTCTGGGAAGATGTTTCTGATTATATCATCAAATATTTCACTTGTGAGGGTAGATATTCCCAATTGAACACTGTACATTTTAAATTGCTAAATCATTTGAAGAAAGGTAGACGTGTGAATATACCAAATTTCTTGCATGAAGGGTTAAAGAAGATGAGTAAAGAGTCACAGAGGGGTAGGTTTTCCCTTTCTCATCACTGTCTTTTCACTCTAGTTGTAAAGCATGCATCGGAAAAAAAAATCCTACATTGAATTAGGGAGATTTCACATGAGTAAAACATATTGATGACCTTTTAAGGAAAGGTAAGAAGAAGAGAAAGAGTGTAGATAGTTCCTCTATGCCTCCACTAGAACCCTTAGTTTCAGAAAACCCTACTCTTACAGACACCCCAGTTCCTCCTAAAGTTTTCCTACCTATTGAAACACCTCTCAATGAAGAAACACCACTTCTAGAACAAGGCCATAGGCCTATATATCCTTAAAGAGTTCTTGTTGCAGAGGAAATGTTAAATATCTCAACCCTAGAATCCTCCTATTCCAAGGGAAAAAAGAAATATTCCTCCAAAGCCTCTGAGTGACGAAGAATATCCCATAGACTCAAACCACAAACCCAAAACCTTCAAATTCTGGGAAAAATATTCCAGTAGAACTAGACAATGACGAGGAGAGGATAGGTAGGAATGATGAAGCCATTCCAATAGAAGTTGAACAAGAAGTTCCTATAATAAAAAATGTAGACATAATTATGGAGGAACAACATAGGTTAATTAAGAAGAAAAAAAATAAATCAGATGCACAACCTACTTCACAAAGCCCTACTGAATCCATTGAGTTTGAAATAGAGGCCGTTCATGTAGGGGTAACCCATACAATGCATGAAGGAAAATTATTTCTTGAAGAAAATGAAATTTTAACCAATGTTCATGGAAACCTTGAGGAAATAGAGACTGTTTATGTGTTGTATGAAGAGGATTTGGTCACTAAGGAAAGTAAGGAAGCAACAAATGTATCTACAGATGAGGAGGCAAAAACTAAGGAAGTTTCATCAGAAACAATACCCACAACTCAGCCTAGTGCCATTGGTACTGAACCTAGTTTACCACTTGATGTAGAGGATACAATTAACAACCTTTCCCAGAACCTTGAAGGATATATTTCCCAAGAATCTATTCAACCAATATATATAGATGACCCCCCCCCCCCCCCCCCCCAATAACTCCTATATCCTCAGAACTTGTGTCTCAAACATCCAACATGTAGCCAAAGGTTACTATAAAAGAAGTCTTCAGAGAGCCTCCTAGGCTAGCTTGTAACAATATGGGAACATAGACCGGTAAAGATTATTGGGAGTAGAAATTTGAGAACTATTGTAATAAACTGTACAGAAGATGGGAAAGAGAAAAGGAAGAATTAATCTTCCAACACAAACAAGATTTGGAAGAAAAGGATAGGTTGTTAAGGGAAAAAGACAATGAGATTGCACAGTTGAAAAAGGAAACAAGAAGACACCGTACAAGTAACAAATGAAATTTTCAAGTGTAGACCACCATCAAGTGTTTACTCTGTCTTCTTAAAAGAACAAATGTTGCAGTTGAAATTTACTTGTATCAATAGTGATATTCCATTTGACATAAGTGAAGTAAGGTCATTTTTTAGAATATATCTAAATATGCCCCATGAAATACAATTGTTTCTTTGTGAGATGTATATGTTCAATTATGCCTTAGAATATGACAAAGATTAGATCCTTGTTCTGTACATTGGGGACGTGAAAAAACTAGGCACCATGCTCTTATTTCAATAATGAACTTTATAGGGAAAAGTAGATGGTTGAATACAAGTAGTTTTGCAAAAGAGAAACCATTAATGATTAGGGCAGAGGAAAACAATACAAAGGCTATGATTGAAGAATATGCCAAAGTTCATGAAGGAACAAAAAATCAAGTAGAGAGTGTACAAGATATGAGAAGAAGCCCATGATGAGGTCAAAAGATCACATTATGTACAATGCATCAGAGATAGTACAGGCATATAGGAAGATGGGAGGAGATGTCAACATAGTTAAAAAGGAAGGAAATGCATTCTTATCCAAGAGTTATCCCAACTTTGCAGTGAATCAACCCATATATTCAGGTAGTAAAGGGGTGTGGACCAACTTGGTTCCCGATTGGATACTATCCACCTATTTTCCACTATCCAATCCCTCATTGGTTTCAGGACAGAGAACTCAATGAGGAATTGCAAAGAAAGGATAATGGAGCAATACATGAGGAATGTTTAGGTTACTTCTTTACTGAACCTGAGGGAACACCCATGCCAACTGATTTTAGACAGCACTGCATCTCGCATCTAGGAGGATTCCAAGAAAGAAAAAGGATAAACAAGAAAAAGGCTTGAATTCAGTCAAGAAACTAAGTTTGGGGGTGTGATGAGACCCTTTAATTACTATTTTTGTCTCATATTTTGTGTTTCTTGTATACCTCTACACTGTTATCTCTGGTGATCCTGTCAAACATTTCCAGTTGAACCTAAAACTTATGGCACATATATATTAATTAGTATAATTATTACTAAGTTACTTTATTTCATGGATTTTGAATGTGCATTTTAATCTCTTTGATACAATGAATGATTATTAAGTGCTTTATCTGAATGTTGTACTTGTTGCAAATAGTTGTTATGTATTGTCACTAATATGCAATTGAAGAAAATATGCCATAAAGTAAGGAGAACTCATCCGCAGAAATCGGACATGTAGCAACTGAGGGACTCATCTGTCAAAGCACCTGTAGCCAAAGGGAAATACACACATATGCACATTCATGATTGTGGGAAAGATGATCAATAAGAATGCTTCACCTAAGTTCACACTTGCTAGTAAAGAAGTAGTTATATCAACAAGAGCGGATCTCATGCCAATGCGTAATTATTCTCTGCAACTACAACTTGGAGCTAGCTGATTTAATTTCACGACTGATTGTTTGAGTGAACTATTAGTTATTTTGATGGATTAAAATAATTTTATTTAGTTCTGATTGCATGAATAAGAATCTACCTATTTCTTGGGAGTGATCTAATACTTAATCAAAATGTAACTACTAGTTGAAGAAGTCTCTTCATGTCTCTATTGAATATAAAGAGAATGATAAGACTGTAGAAAGGATTTTAGCATAGGAAGGGAATTTTTTATAAGTGGTATTTTTTAATCTTCATGTTGTTGAATAAAAATATGAGTTATATCATTTTGTTGTAGCCACAAGCCTTATGAAGGGTTAACACCCAAGGCAGGGACCACATGTGGTTCGCTAAATCCCTTTCCTTTTTCTTTGCTATTTTAAGTTCTGTGCATGAGTAGATTAGAGTTGTCAAAAATCATTTATTTTCTTATGAGTCATTTTTTCTTGCTTTATTCATTAGCTGTAGAATCTATTCTTATCTGCAACCTATTTTAAGTTTCAAAATTATATTTTCAATTATTGTGATAATAAAATCCTTTAGTTGTATCTCTTGAACACTTGTAACTTTATATATAACACTGGTAGTGTTGAAAGTCTACGTCCATAGGTTTGGTGAATAAATGATTGTGGATTAGTGAACAACATACTAATTGCTACAAGTTAATTTGCACCACCAGTTGGGTATGTTGAAAAATTCTCACTAAAAGCAGATGGTCTAACTGTAAATGTGTCAAATGAAATAGAAAATTGTATTTCTCAAATAACATAACACTAATAGTGATGTTAATACAAACAAAATAATAAAAAGATGTCCAAAACAACACACACACGCATGAAGGTAGACTAGGATGTGAAAATCAATGTTCTATGAGACTTTATAATTTAGTATAAGTATACATCCCAAAAAACACCAAATAAGACAAACAAGATATTATATACACCAAAATAGGGAGTAAATTTTTTATTGAAGAAAAGAGAATATCAAAATGAGAGTTGCTCCAAAACAAGGGAGAAATGCCAAATAAAGTTTCTCCAAAGTAAAGGAAGAACTGCTAGGTAGAATGAGTAGTGTGAATATAATGTGTCTTAATGTAGAGGGTTAATAGATATGGAGGCCATACAAAAAATGATGATGATGTGACAACAACTTATCTAAAATACATCCTAGGTGAATACAAATGGTATATAAAGATGTTTGCATATTTGCTTGTGTTATGTGCACAAATGGTACATGTAGAGAATCATCTATATAAGTTTCACAAATCTCATGTATGATTAAAGTAGTCTCAAGTCTCTCATGCTTGATAATGTGTGTAGAAGAACTCATGTGTTACTCAATATCCTTACAAAGATTAGAGTGAATAAAACTTGTGTGTGGCTGAAGTGGACATGATAAAGAAGCATCTTATCTATCATCAATGTCATGTAAACGAATCCAATGAATATGCTGGATAGGGGAAATGATTCCCTATAAATATTTACCTATGCCTCTACCAAAATTTCCCATAAAATGAAGAGTACATGATCTAAAACTAGTTGAGTGTTCCTAAAATGAGCCAAAAATAATGGTGTGTGAATTTTAAGTGTGGGTTACAATATGTACAACAAAGGGGTCCATCATATTTAATTGGTAACTCATCATCATGCAGAGTAGAGGATGATGATGTGTAAAAATGATCTAAATAAGTGACATAAAGTAGACTATGATCAATGAGAGGTATGTCCATGGTTTCAATATGATGTTGTAAGCATGCAATTGTGTCTTGCAATGGCTAAAGGAAGGTGTTTTTTTGTATAAATTATTGAGATTAATATAGGCTTTTATTTTTTAATCTTCCCAATATCTTCAAAAAATGTAACCATGTATTTTTAAAGAGAACACACTACTGAAAAAGCATGGTACTTTATGAAATAAATTTATTATTTTCTTGCATAAGAGTGTGAAGATATTGACATAAATCCATTATTAAAATCAAGGTAATAACCTAGAAGAGAACCTAAAAATGAACACATTAAATAAACCCCTCCTAAACTACTTATAGTTAGGGATAATTTTAATAATGGATCCCTAAAATTTTCTATAATATCTTGGCGAATTCTTAAGTTTAGGGATAATTTTATTACTTAATATTTAAAAAAAATTCACATAGGTGTAAAATGATTGGCTATTATATTTGATTTAAAAACTTATAATTATATGCTGAATTAAACGTAACATACAAATCTATATATAATGATATAAAACAAAAGAATAAAATGAATTAAAATAATAGAGTTATCATTCACTTGGATTCTATTTGAGTATATCTAGTAGCCCAAAAAAGGATGCTCATCCTTAACATGTAGAAATAGATTACCAAATATTCACATAGGTACTAATCTCATATCTAATGAGAATATAAATTTATAGGGAATGATTCGAATGTGTTTTGGAAAATTACAAATGAGATATTTTAAATCCAAAATATGCAATATTTTCCATCATTCTTACAGTCAATGCCAAAATAATGGATTTCAAAGAGGCCATGAAGTTATATAATAATCTTGAGTTTTTTAGGTGTCTTAGTTCCAAATTCATGATAGACAATGTGAAAAATCACCCATAAAGCATTTGTACCTCAAAAATTTCCTCCATATCAGACATACTCATCCCATAACCAATTAACCATTGTGATAGTAAGAGGGTCACTTCCATTATGACATCACCCTATTAGCATAAAGATCATGCTATATTGGGGTTTATATGCTACCACAAACCAAGCCAACTAACAAATGTGGGATTGGTTTTTTGATTAAATGAGGTTTTTTAGATTCCTGAAAGAAATTCCAAGTTGCACTAAAAAGGCATATCCAAGTTGGGGTAGTAACGCATGCATTTAGAGGAAATTTTAAAATACTTTTTGGGTTATGAAGCCACAAAGGAGAGGGGAAGACCATGAAATAAAACATACCCATATCGTAATCAACAAACCATTACAAAGTATTGTGGCATTTTTTTGTAACCAACACTCCCCATTTTACTCAGAAAATGAAGCCCCCATTTTTTGAGCTATACGACACATTTATACACTTCTAATAAGTCTTTGAAATACCTTTAGAATGAATCTTGAGATCTAGGGTCTTAATTCATTCAAGCCTTGCATATATCCTTAGAATATTAGCTTGATTTTGATTTATAATGCTTTAAAAATTACTTCATGGGTTTTTAACTATAAAACATGCACTTTCATGGTATATTCTAGTGTTCTTAATGTGCAAATTAAAAAGGGGGAAAATATTGGAAAATATATGGATATCTAAGCTTAAATTAATCTAAGAAATATGTAGTTGACATCCAAATAAAAATATTTACACTAAGATCAAGGACATCAAATTTACCCCATTGATTAAACTTTTTGGAGGACAACTAGAATACTAGTTTATTACATGTGTCCCCTTTGGAAAATTGTCACAAATCAGCATGTAGTTAGTTAAAGAAGAGGTATGACAAAGACCCAAGGTTTTAAATAATGTAGTACACATTTTCACCAATAGTAGACACCTATCACAAATTGGAGTAAGGCCTTGCATGAATAGTCACAGGTTTAAAAGGTTTGAAAGGATTATGAGCACCAATTTAGGACAATTTTCCAGCATCGATGTGGATAATAGTACGAAGAAGTCAAAGTTTTAAAGCCTTGAGAAGCATGGTAATACTGATAGCATCCACTTGTCACTAGTTGGTGGCCTAAGGCTTTGGCCAAGTCAAACTTTAATTTTTTTTTATAACAAGTGGATTTACTGATGTTAGAAATGTGTAAATGATCAGAGTAGATTCTATATGGATATAGTCAAAGTGTTAACATCTTGAGAGTCTCAGACTGATTTAACCTAAATGGTTATATTTAAGGAGGAAGTATCTAATGGTATATTATCCTAATCAACTAGTTTCCAAATCTAATTGAAGTATAAAATATTAGAATAATACATGAACAAAGATAAATAGATATAGAAAAATTAAATAAAGTACTATAAATGAGAGGGATACAGATACATAACTGATATTCTAGATTGTGTAATGATATGGGCTAACTTGATGACTGGAAAGGGATGAAATGGTCCGATAAAGCTTTGTATTTGAAAATATGTGATGTAAAGCTTCCCATACCAATGCGTATGGCATATCCCAAAGTGTAAACCCACTATGGACCTTTCTATATGCCCACGACCCTCTCTACTATTAGCTCCTAATTTTTTTTTGGGTTTGTGCACTATATCCTAATCTACTCCTTTCTACAATTTAGACCTTTGACACTATGTGATGATCTATATGCAACTCATTAAATCTTCAAAAAATGTATATGGTGAGAGAGTCCTACAAAAAAATTTGGTTGGGTTGTAGGAATCCCTGTGCACCACTAACATTGCCACTACTCAAAAGAGGGATCAAACCACTTGTCATTTTTGCATAACACGTGACATTTAGAATACATATGAAGAAATTGATAACCTTGACCTTGCAATAATGGGATTGTACATGATTCTTTCCCTATCTTGAGTTGACTTTGATAATGTTCCTTTTGTATTTGTAGATCTGAGTGGATGACTTTCCTAGAATGAGTATGCATAATATATGATGCTTAAGGGTGTCTCATAGTAGTTTTTCTTGTGTCTCATTCGGATGTTAGGAATCAAGTAGAATGAATTCACTTCTTAATGAGATATTATTAACTTGCGTATATACGTGTTCCAGATCTGGAATACTTGGGAAAGGCCAACTAGAAGTGTACTAAAGAGATTGAAATTAAGAAAAAATTTGTTGGAGGGAAAGGGACCAAAGTGGCTAGGTGGGTCCAAAGTGTATGGATGTTATGGCCCATTTTAGGCACTTTGGTCTCATATGCATGTGGGAATGACATAGGAATTGGAATTACAATATGTGAGGGTATATCCTGATTTGATGTTGTAATATGACCATTATATGAATAACTAGGTTTTGTTTGCAAAAAAGAATAAGTGAGATATAGCAAGGTATAACGTGATTGGCCAAATCGAGCAGGTGTGGGATAATGCAATATTGTTGTACAATTTGCGTTGCAAGGCATGAATTACCAAAATCATTGTCTACATTTCCCCCTTTAAGTATGGAATGAAAAATTGTGTGCTTAAAGGAAAATTTACCTGAGTGTGTAGAAACACTTTATCTTCACTCGTAGTGCCTTGTGTTTGTGCTAAGAATTTTTCGTTATTCTAGTTGTGCTTTTTTCCCAAGATGAGTGCGTGCAGATAAAAGTGTAGTCAATTTCCATAGTATAAGAAATTGAACTTCAACACAAAAAACTTGACCTTAGTGTGAAAATATAAATATGTATAGTAGAAAAGTAAAATAAATGAAAGAGGACACCCGATTGTTTTTTAGAGAGGGGGAGATAGTAAGTCCGCTACCACTTCCATGGAGATTTGTTAAACTTTGTGTTAGATCTGGTTGGAATGAATTGGGGGTGATCATTCCCCATATGGAATGTGCCAAGGAGAATTAAAAGAAATGCAAATGTACCCTGCATGGTGAAGATAATTATATGGGGAGCATTCTAGTTGCTTTTCCACAAAAATATGATCAATGCGAATTCAATCCTATAAGGATAACATTTACCTCTACACTTCCCAAGACCCATGAATAATTTCCACTATAGATGAACATGAATCCAATTCATTTGTAAATGATAAAACAATGTACCAAGGTAATGCTAGCTTGCATGTACCCTTGGTGCCACCATAATTTGAATTATACCGTTAATTTTTTTTATTGAAATTGATTAAAGAACCTATAAATGTTCTTGAGAAACTATATCAAATAAGAAAATTATTAAATCTTCCCTTAGGAAAGAAGTGTATGGAATGGGCCATAGTATTCATACGCTACGGTTCTTTCTATATAGTTTGTTCCCTACATATTTCCTGACCCAATTATATTTCGAATCCATTTTCTGGGTCTGTGACTTGACCATATTTGTACTTGTTATTTTTTTTTTTGGATTCTGAGCTATTTTGAGGGTGAAATGTCACATCATGGTTCCCCCCTTGTTTGGGGCATGTGAGATGTAGTAATGTAGGCACAACCCAAACAAGAGGACATGAACTTGATGTGCACATGTGTTGTATTATTCGTATAGGGGAAAATGAGGAGTACAGATGGTGTATACCATGCCACATACACAATAATATAATAGAAAAACCAACAAAGTGTAAGAAAAATAGGAAAGTAGGAAAATAACACAACAAATATAAGAAAAAGCATGTAAGGACACATAAATAGAACAATCAAGGAAAACAATATGTTGCATACATCTGACACCACTTAGGATATCACAAGACACTCAAGGCACTAAATGACAAAAAACAATCAAGAAATTACATAGGGTATAGCCCACAAACAAGTGAAAACATAGAGCAAGTACGTAAATCATTAAACAAGCAATAAGATGAAGATGAGCTCAGTTTGGAAGTGACATACAAAATATATACTACACATGAAGCACCCATTAGCTTGTTAGAGTAAAAAATAGTATGACATGATGTATGCACTAAGTGAATGAATTAAGATAAATTAATAGAGAATAAATTGGAATAATAACACATGTATGTGAGACAGCGTAAAGTGTCAAGCATCCTACATCATCTAATAATCTTTGTGTAGATTACATTCAACTCAATGTACCACGTGAATGTGTAGAGAAAAATGATATAACATACTATGTATAAAGCTATGACAAGATAAGTAATGTGTAACATGAATAATATAAGCATGCAATAGATTTAACCTAGCAAGAGTAATACAAATATTTTTGGAATTTTTAACGTATTTGTGTTTTTTAGATTTAGCATATTTTGCATGTTTTTGGATTTTTAGCATGTTATGATTTTTTTTGTATTTTTAGGCCCCTGAGGGCATAGATGAAAAACTATTCTCTGAAAATAAAAAGTGTGATTCAATAATTCCCTCAAGGGGGAAATATTTATATTTTTAGGGATTTTGATGAATAGAGATTGTGAAACCAAAGAGGGGAAGAAAGGTTTCCCCTAGTGTGTGTGTCTGCAAGGTGAGGTTTAATTATGTAGCCACTCCCTCAAAAATCAAGTTGAACCTATAAATAGAGTTTCATCATTGGGAAATGAGGGGGAAAGGTGGATTCCCTCTAGTGTGTGAGTGGTGTATGATCTATCCATTGGGAACCTCCTGAGGAGGTGGAGAAGCTGCTAAGGGGAGATGTAGGCTTCAGCCCCAGTTGTGCTAGATAATTTGACTCAAATGCATGTCACATAAAACTTCATGGAAGGATAGCAAGGTGGATGATATCTATAGGAATCCATGTGTGACTTAGAATGTTTGGTGAATAAAATGATGAGGGAAAAAACCTATAAAGCGACAAAAGGATGAACCATGTATGAATCAAGCACTGGTGTATTATCAGGAGGAATGTGAGGATAAAATAAATATGTGAGAGACTCGAATGTAATGAGGATATCATGTAGTAACCTTGGGAAAAGAAAGATACACAAGGCCAACCACAAGTATAAGAGGTGATATGGAAGCATTAGAAAAAAATAAAAACATACCAAGGTGTGAGTAAAGTAGCAAGAGTAAGAGTATGGAGGGTGTCACCATCCACACATGTAATAACCAATGTAGCATAAAGAATTGCATCAATTGCAGTGGAAGGAAGCTTATGAACTTGATTTTGTAAGTCACCTAGAACATGCATTAGAGAAAGGAATTATGGTGTAGGAATAACATAGGTAGTAAGAGGCTCATTGAGTGGTTGTCATCTTGCCATTATATGTAGTCATAGGGACACTGTTGGGTTGGAATTAGATTTTTGGATCAGCTAGTGGAGAATTTGTTTTTATACTAGGAGGAATGAGAATATCTACAAGGAATGGTAGAATCTTGGACACCCTTATCGACAAATTCATTATCATGGGAATAAGAATAAAAAATACAAGCATCATTATGTTTACCATTATGTAAAATATCGTTTTGAAAATAATTAATAAAAATGCATACATCATTTGTAACAAAATTTTGTTCACAAGCGTCTAAGTCATTGTTAATATAGAGATAAGGAACAATAACATCATTCACAATAATATTTTTTTCATGAGTAGATACAATATGATTTGGAGGAGGAAGAGAAGGAACACATGTATCATTTGCAACCAAATTTTGTGCAGAATTATTTGAAATATTATTTTGAGAGGAAGAAGGGATATCCCAATTAAAAGGATTGACATCAAGGAGATATTATATAATATTCTTATTATGAAGATATGAGTAAAGGCTTGATTAGAAATTTTTATACCAGTGGGATGCTAAGGTATATCTGTGTAGCATGTAATCAAGGCCACTTGAGGACAATATTGTACAAAGGGTTATCGGGGAGTACATTTCATGTAGCATTAATGTTAGATATATTCAAGGCCAAATCCATTATCGAAAATAGTTACATTTGAACTAATTTATTACAAACATTGTCAACTTTAGGATTCACAAATTAATAGGATCAATATATGTAAGAATAGATTTGAGAAGTAATATCAACTGGAAAGTGATACCAGTATTATTTTCATACTTCATCCACTATAACATCCAAGAACACAGTTAACGAGATCCTAGTGTAGTGGAAGTATCTTGAACAGATAGCAGGTATCCTTGAGGGTGGATTTGAGAGTTTGCATGCATGTAGGTTTGGTCTCATAGCTATGATAACCAAAAATGTATCCATTTAAACAAGCTTAACATATGAGAGGGATTATACATCCTAGGAATGGTTATCAAACCTAACCTAGATAAACTTGGAAATATTTTACGTATCCTGGGGTAATAAGGGTTCAATCGGCTAGTTGGTTCACCAAATAATTTAACCTAAATGGTTAATATCTCCAGGGGGGAGTAACCAATGGTAGATTATCATAATCAACACGTAACCTTCTTTGCAAAGCTAACTTACAACAAGGTCGTGCCAAGAATAGCCGGTGTATAATAGAAATGGATGTGAGTGTGGTAACGATGAGATAAGCGATAGATAAAGAAACCTAATAGCACTCAACACACAATATTGGAGATTTTTGAATATCAGGCTTTGTTAATAATTCTATCCATACGATGAAGTGATCTGAGGAATCAATCATATAAGATAGCTACTCAGAGGCATGTTGGAAATATCGATCTTTGTTGAGATTCTATCTTTGTGGTTGTGAAACACGCGGAAAGTGACCTCTGCACGCCTCGTATAGATTTCTGGACAAGGTCATGTGAATGTGAGAATGAGAGGCGTAAAAAACCATACGAACCTTTATGGGTGGTTTTTCGGTGTAAATACCTATGCATGCAAACTAGTGGTCAATGTTCTAATTGGTCAACAGGGCCTTATGGGTCTATGGGACTTGGGGATTTCTTCTTGTTCCACTCTTGTATGGAATTGTGGTTCTTATATGATCATGCTTGTGATTAAGCTCACTATGTCTGGGATTAGTCCAATAATTCATCCCCTTGATTAGTTGTAATATTTAATGTGTTCAACTCTTCTATGGTCTCAGATTTGGCCATAGTAGGCATGTGGTAAAACTAATAAGTGTACACCTGTATCATTGTCGGTTTAGAACTTTGGCCCGTTGGGTTATGGGACCAATGGAGTCAGAACTTAGTGTTTTCTCTTGCAGTGGAATCTCCTAACTCGTGATGCACAAGGAATTAACATTGAGTTTGGAATTGGAACGAATCTAGCTATTAAAGGAAATGGAATCTATGTTTTTGGTATTTTCACAACATATCTAAAGCAAAGAACAATGGAAGAAAACTAATCTAAGGTGGAAAACATAAATGATTTTTGATCTTTTAAAGTGAGTTTTATGCAAACAATTTTCTAATCTAATAAACAAACTTAAATACAAGTGATCCACTGATTGTAGCTAACTACTCTGTGCAAGATTCCTGCAAATCTAGACCTAAAATCCCCAACTAGGAGTCTAGTTTAAATCCGAAAAACCCTTTAAACCCTACCTCAAAGTGAGAGAACAAATCATAACCCTAGAAGACCTATTATTCTTCACTACATCCCCGGTAATGTTTCAAAGAGAAAGCTTTCTAATGATCTGATCTATTTGTATTGACCTTAAAATCCATGAAATGAACAATTTTTCTACTCTATTTGATATGTAATTGAAATAAATAATTCAGAAATTGATAATATGATCAAATGAAGAAACAAACACACAAGCTTCCAACCTGGATGAGCAAGAGATTTGTGCAAATCCATGAGTTGTATATGTATATTCCCCTGGAGTTTGTCAACATTTCTTTCTTCAAGTGTGCACAACATATGAGTCCAAGGAATTGGGAATGTCAAAAAAGTTACAAAACAATAGAAGAAGACGCTTGAGAAATGGTAGTTTGAAGGCAAGTTGGATGCAATGCAAGTAGAAGAGCAGGATAACACAACTGAATCAAAGCTTGGCTAAAGTCTATGGATCCTAGCATAGGATCCATGGCAGCTATACAATGCAAGATACACAAAAATGTCTAAGGCCACTTGCTTGAATACAACCATGAAATTTAATTAAGTATTGGGGTTGGTATCGTTCCTTCATGCCAACAAATCTGATGGCAAGTAATAGTGGTAATGTCAGATTCCCATACCTAAATCCATTTAAGATTAGATGAGGGAAGGAGAACCATGCAAACGATGGTTGTAATCTCTCTCCTATTGACAACCTTTGATCTCCTCTGGATCTTCATCCTTTTTTAGTGGAGTTAAGTTTGGAACTGTCGCATGTGTAAAAACAACTATGACGACCTCTCTTGAAAAAGCGGGCAGGACCATCGCCCTATGCAGGGTGGCGGTTTCAGGACCACCACCATGCCTGGGCGGCGGTTTCAAAATTGCCGCCTATGTAGGGCAGTGATCCTGGTATTACCACGAGTTCTAAACTTGCATAGAAAGGGATGGAGAGCTGTAAAGCAAAGCATGGGAAGGCTAAGTAGGGATGTCTAGGCTACATGAATATACACTACGATTGAGTTTTGCAGCTTGAACACCTTCTTGAGAGGACTTTGAAATCATCATTGTGGGTTCGTCGTAACTATCTTCCGACCTAATGTAGCTCATGTCTATTGTGGGTGCATACAATGCTGCCTCTCCCTTGTTGGGCAGTACTACCTGAGATGCTTGGAGGATACAATGGACTATTTGCATAGTTGGGTCACACATTTTCCACTATCCAAAAGTTGTCAAGTAGCCATTCAAAAAAAAACTAATGATTAATAGTGTCAAAATTTGGGTATGTCGCATGTAAAAACAAAACAAAGGCTCTTGCATGTTCTTCCCTTTCTTACCCTTGTGGAATCAGTGCATATAATTACCCTACTTCTTGAGGTGTGACCACACACCCCTAAAGCTTAGGAGTGTGTGATTTTGTGACTCTCAACTAGTCCTTTGGATGTGTTAAAAGCCTAGTTGTTAGCTCAGACGTATTGTTAGCATTTGAGTTCTCAGTTGTTGGAAGGACTAGTAACATTCTATTGAGGTTTGTCTCAAAGTAAACAAATACCACACTTGGAGATAGTCCCATACGCAAAACAAATATTGCTATTTTCAAGTGTTCCCAATTCAAAATAGGAAGCTTAAAATTCTGAGTCTACAACTAGTATTCTTAATTTGACTCTTTACGAGCCTAAATACCTCAAGTGTTTCCCACATGAACGAACCTCAAGTGGGATAGATCGGCAGATCGTGAGCATCCTAGTGGTAGGGTGTGCCATAGACCCCAGAACAGGGCATCTACAATAACAAGTCATTATTACAAACAACTAGCATGTTAGATCAAGAATGCATGTATAGCTAATAAATAGTCATGGTGCTAGGAATGATAAGAAAACACATGGACTTTCACGATGATCCCTAGGATCGACTTTGAGTGATCAGAGACAAGATGTTATGTACTTTGATAAATCTGAGTGGAAGATTTCCCTAGAATAAGTATGTAAAGTCCATATGGAGCTCAATGGAGTGATACTAGAAAAGATTTGTGAAGCAATTTCTAGAAGTGTATGCCCATCTAGAAAAAATAGGATGTCGTGATATGTATATTGTCCCCTTTGCTAATGGATGAATGAATACATGGTATATGTGTTATGTTGATCAACGAAGATTGGGTAGAAAATATTTTCTTTGACTAGAAGGGGGTTGATCCCATAGACAATGATTATTTAGACAAACAAAGTGTTGTAAGCAGTAGAGAGACTAAATTATATGGAATCTAGAAACCTCTAGCGATTCTAGAAACAATAGCCCATTCTGGATGCACTTTAGGTCCAAAATGCATATGTGAAGTGATTTAACACAGGCCAAGGGACCGATTGGTAACAATCTCTGTGAAAATAACCATATCTTGATGTTAGTGGTCTAATATGACCGTTGAATGTGAAGGCAAATGAGTTGTTTATTCAAGAAATAATGTAGATGTGAGTAATGAAAAGCTAATGGATTTTAACATGATAGACCATAAGATAACAAGTATGGACTAAGTAGAATGTACATACTAACCTTGATTTATGGGTCATCACAAGGAGATGAATATAGCTTCCAAGGAGTGTTGACTAGGGATCTAATAGAGTTCCCGAGGGTCCTGATAGATTTGGCAGTATCGTGTTAAGAGCCTTCAATGTGGTGATGTCATTTACAAGAGCATTAATTCGTCCTCACGCATATATTATAACTAACTGGACAAGGGAACCAGAGGTTGGCTAAATAGAATTAATGGCATTCACAACGATTGTTGGCGATCATAGATCCACGTAGATTTTATAGTAGAGGTTAAAACCAACAAAAAGAAGAATAGAAAATGGTTAAAACCACTTTCCATTTGAGATGTTAGGTTGTTGAAAATCGGTGGGAGATTAGGAATTCAGGTTATGAGAGGTTACAAGGTTAGGGTAAGTATGGTAACTTAAGTATAAGTTTTATAACCTTAAAGTAGAAGTTTTCCTCATTACATTTCAAATAATAAAGTTTTCCTACATTAAAGTACAACATTTCAATCACGTAGGAAAACACACATCAAATAACAATAGTACTGTAATGCCCCATTCATTGTTTCTCTTTTATTCTGTGACGACCGTGCTTCTAAGGGTTGAACGTTGTTGCGTTCCGTTGAAACATTAGTGTCTTCACCATGTCAAGCTTTCCTGTTGATTGCTGGTAATATGATTAATAATTTTATTTTTTTAATATAAAAATCATTATAAAAAAATCATAAAAATAATGATAAAAATAACATTGTAATTTATTTTGTTGATTGACGATTATTTGGGTTAGTGTCAATTTATTTTATTAATATTGTTAGTAATTACCGCAAATTATTTTTACTTTATTATTAATGATCGTTCTTGCGCTCGAGCTCTCGAGTAAGTGACTTTTGTTTTGGCACTTTTGATTAGTTCGTAAATAAGACTCTACAAATCCTTTGAGGGTGGGGGGAAATATTGACATTAGGGTCAATGCCACGAGTCTTGCCCCCTTAGGCATGGGTCATCGTGGTCCTTTGGTATCCTATGAAGAGATCAAATTTGGAATCAAGTAAGGCATTTTAATTGTGTTACCTCCTCTACTATGCATGTGTATTATGTGAATGGTTGTGCTTTCCGATGGGAATGTTAACGAGCTTACTTTTCCCTTCCATCTTGAACAAGCCTATATCAACATGGGATTTTTTTGCCAAAAACACTTGTAACAATGTTGTCATCTTAGTTCAAATTCGGGAAGCAATTTAACTGTTTCTTCTATTTTAATAGCATGCCATAGAATAACTTCTTGAATTCCTGCCGTTATCATGTCTCTCCATCAAAGACACCGACGTGGTTGATGAAATGTTTTTTCTCTCCACTGATGTGCAATATATTGCTAGAGTAATTTTCTTGATTGATTGTGTGCTAGGAGTTAATGTCCCGTTATGTTGCAGTATACGTGGGTGTATTTTGGGGGAAGAACCACTGTTTCCTTCTTACTAGCTGTGCTCGAGATTTACACTGCCATGCCATTCTTGTAACCTACTCTCCCTAGTAGCTCAATGGCCGCATGGGATACAAAATGTATCAATGAACTTGGAGTCTTGTAAGAAAGTATGTAGGTATGACACTTTGGTCCGCATGGACTGCAAGGTACAGGAAATATAATTCCTATTTTTTTTTGTAGCAAGAGTCATCTAAAAATCAGGCAAGTGATACCTTCTTGACTCCTTCATTGGTGCTCATGGTGTTGAGTTCATCACTGGGGCAATAATGAACTCCTATCACTGGAAATTTTATTTTCAGTGAAGCCACTAGCAAATGGGTGTCATGATAGTTAGGGCAAGAAATCCCCCGTTTTATACTCTTTCTTGTAAGTTTTAAATTCTTTTACCCTAAGACAATACTTAGTACACACTAACTATGACCTATTGTAAGAATCTAGGTACTTTGATGAGAATTTCTATCTCCCTTTGGCCAAGTCATTTTTACCTATCAGTCTAAGCTTTACATGAAGCAATATTCTATATACTCCACGTCCAGGAGGTTGATTCCCTAGATCAATAAAGTCGTTATCTGTGTAACATACATAACCAAATACTGTGCAAGTGATTATAATGGCTTTATGTTAGTGTTTTGGGTTGTCTTGTCCGAAACTAAAAATCTTCCATCTATGAAAATGACAAAACAAAATTATTTGGCCGATCTATAGTGTTTACATCCCATTCATGATTCTTTTATGCGTATATTTTGTAAAGAGACTATTGAGCTGTATTGGAGATAAATAACAGTAAGGATGATCTTGGTGTTTATAAACGTCCCAAGACTTAGAAAGGCAACCACCACCTATGTATATCATTTGTTCCATCAATTTCCTGATCAAGGAAAAGGTGTTATAGCTGAGATTTGGGATTTTCTATTTCACCTTAACAAAGCAATTAGGTCTCAATGACCTCTGTAAGATCTGCACCTTCTTACTCGCTTCCTCTTCGCAGGTAACCTTTATGGGTATCCAAGTCATTGCTTCCTCCTTATTACTTGCTCAGTCATAGAACTATTCTCGTTTTCAGCTGTGTTTCAACTTCATGTCAACTTCTTGGCTCCTATGTTTGACTCTTCCCTCCTGGAGAAATAATGGGGTGGTAGCAGGGATTACGCTCTTATATATGTCTTTGCACTTCCGTAGTACACTAAAGACTACATTTGTAGAATAAAGTTAATTCTGTCACTTCAAATTAGCCTTCCGATAGGTTATAAAAGCTCATCATGAATTCAATTTGTTCTTATTGACATTTCCATTGCAACCCACCTTTCGTGTGATTGCTAGTGTATGTGATTCTAAGTTGTTATCAATCACTATCAAATCAATTCAAATGTTTTAAAAAAATGGATAATTTTCACTATCTCCTGAAAGTAGCTATTTAAGCCATTTTAGATAATCGATATAAGAGAACAAATAAGTTTGGGAATTGGGCATGCAAAGAGTCTGATCCTAAACTATTTTATACCAAGTCTTAGTAAAAATCATTCCTAATCCATCCGTATAGAAAGGGTGGAGGTCCAAACGTAAAAGATGTGGAAAAGACATTATGAATAGTCTAAATAATCATTTGAGGCAAAAATAAGAGTAACGAAACCCTAACCCTAAATTTTATAAGAAAATGAAATGGGTTTTAAAACACGAGAGTGAATGGATTAATACATTTGTCCGACTTGAAAGCATTTTTAGTTAATAAGTGCTGTGGAATGCTGCAATCGAAGCAGGAGCCTACATTGGTTGACATTACTGATTACGTTTGATAAGTTTTGCATGCTCTATATATTTAAGATGCAGGTATGGAAGCTGCAATTAGTTGTTCCATGTTTTTTCTTCATATTTATTTTAATCCTTAAACCGCAGATTTTAATATTACTATTATGAGAAGTTCTTATAATTGATTTTAATCTCTATAGGATGATTACATCAGGTGTATTAAATCACCATTATTGAGGAATAATATGTGCTAGCTTTAGGGTGAATTTGAGGAGTATAGACCCCATACATAAGCATAAATAAACCTTAGAATGGCTGTGTTTCCAGATTTATATTACAACTGAGTTTAGTAAGATATAACTCGGGGTGATGTGTTTTATTAAAGGAGGTATGATACGGGTTAAATAGGCAGCAAACTCTATATTGTTTTAATTCCTTTAAGTTACTACGACATGTAACTTGAGATGTATAGATATCATTTCTTCTTAGGATATAATGAATAATGCAGGATATTTTGGTTATGTAGTTATGGCGTATAAACGTATTGTTTGTTAATTGGATCTATTGTCAGATATGTTGGTATTGCTGAAACTGGGTGGTTTCATTCCCGTAGCTTGTATTACCTTGAGTGTCCAAGGTTAATACTTGTTTGAAGTGCTTGAGCAATGTCATTTAGTTGCAGCAATTCTGGTCATTACTAGGATGATATAGAGTCGTACCATGTTTGATAAGAGTCTAATTATTCTATCTAACTTCTATGTGATTTGATCGTATTTTAAAATCATGTGTTATTGACTAGTGGATGGTCATTATTGGGTATGAATATATTTATCCCGTTTTTCTTTTATGTATTTTTGTGAAGTGGTAACAAGACCTTGTTATTGAAGAATACTGAAAAAAAAAGGAAAAAAACTTGTACTTAATGATTGGAAAGCAAGTTACTAAAGTATGATGTTGTGGCATTACTTGATTAATTAGTAAGAATGAGTTTATTATTGCAGTATATATTTTCATTCTACCATTTGATGACATAAATCGATAAACGGGTTAAAGGACTTTTCTTGCTTAGTTCAATTGAACTGACCTTGCCTAACCATTGCAGGAAATTGAACGAAGGTAACTGGAGTGAAGTAAAGAAATGTCTTGGTTATTTAATTGTACCACATGCTTTCTCTAAAGGAAAAAGTTGCAGCCAATTGTTGAATTGAGATATTTTTCTTTATGTTGAAGAAGTTAATTATTGACCTCGAGTAAAGGTTTTCTTGTGAAAATATATACCATGTTCATTTATGATCTAATATAACATGGAAATGATTCCATATTTTTGTTCTTTAAATACGCACTTCATATTGTCAAAGAATGTTGATGCCTCTTTGCAATTTCTGTAATGTATTCCACTATGTTGTAACAGTTTCAGTAAATGAATGGCTTTATACTTATGTTATTTTGTGAAAAATTGGATCATTGAACGATTATAATGGAGGGCTGTTTTAACTCTCTCTGTTTTAAAATATATTAACCTTTCTTTGGACTAGGTGAGCCTAGTAAGTTCATTGGGCGAGTTACGAAGTTATATATCAGTAACATAATGGATAGGTTAATGGATTACACTACGGAGTAGTGTTGTTGAATTCATTAATCTAGTTTGATTAACTTATGGATGAAATGTTAAAGTTCAACATATACGGGTTAAGTTGCAAAAAAAAAAGAAAGAAAAAAAAACTTGCTGATGTTCCTTTTGGGCAGCACTTAAACCTTTAAGGAAACTAAGTTGAAATAATTGGTAAAACCAATCCAACTCTCATAAAATGATGGAGAGTCCAACTTAATACCTCAAGGTGAAATAATAAATGATAATAGAACATACCTTGTTGCTTAAGAGAATTGTATACCCATTAATTGGGAAGCAAGTATAAGAACTATCATTGTTTGAATTATATGTTGTGATGAGAATAATGGGATAAAGTTGGAAAAGAACCTTATGGGAGGCTAAACTCCAGAACACCAAACTTATATGAAACCTTGGGTATGATACTTAATGCAAATAATGAAATTGCTATTGGAAATGTACAGATTGTGCTCACCTTGAATACTTACTTTTAGATCCATGGTGAAATTTTGATATTTGTGTTCCAAAACTTAATGGGTTGGAAATCAACCAAAATAAAGATATGATGATGTAGTAATAAAAGAAATGATGTTTTTTTTTTAAATATATAACCTTCAATCATTTCTCACTGTGGCTTGCCCTAACTGTAAGAGTGTTATGTGGTGGTTTCCTATGTTGTCTTGTCATAAAATAAAAGTGAATTATCCTTAATGGGTGTGAACCTTTTCATATTACCTTTGTGGTCATCCTTGTAGCAGTTGTTCACAGAGTTAGTTTTAACCTTGGTATCGACATGTTGTGTCATGTTATGTGTCAAGATGGTAAAAAAAAATAAAAAAATATATCATGTGTTTTCCTATGTAGTCTTGTGTGCCTGATTTGTGGGCATTACAAGTACACAAATTTGTAATAAATCTACAAAACTAGATATAAAATATGTATACAAGTTTATTTCTTCCCAATACATAACTTCATGTCCACTCATGATATTCCTCTTTTCCTTTTTCAAATGCAAGCTCACATATATTCCTCTTTTCCTTTTTCAAATGCAAGCTCACATGTTAGTGTCATGCTTATCACCTCAATATGAAAGGAGTGAAAGAGATTCAAATGGTGCAAAATAATAAAAACTAAAGATAGTGTAGAAAATAACTTGATTAGGGATATGTAATATATTCATATTGATGTTAAAATGAATTACAATCACTTTTTCCCCAAAGAGAGTAATGACAAAGTTTTTTATTTTTGATATCACTCAACAATCTCCAAAACTCTTGTAAGTATAATATTTGTATTTGAATATTAGTCATACAATGTTAGTCTATATATTATTGATATGCATCATTAGATATTCAATGCTATAACTTTAAAAAAACATAAGATATCCACCATCATCAATGTATTTCATGTAGATATACATAATACTTCTTTTTAAATATTTGGTTCAACCTATACTATACATGCATGTACATGTTGTCCAAAAACCATAATTTTGGACCAGGGAAGAAAATCTTGAATGGAATGATATTCACCCAAGATTGGATTTGAAGGGTTAAAAATCATATCATATTCCATGGATAATATTCCCAAATTTTGTGGTGGCTTGGTGAGAAGGTGGTGGTGCATGGTATGCCAATGGAGGTGTCTAAAAATTCCATTACGGTGGCATAAGGGATATCTATGGAGGTGGATAAAGTGTTTAAGGATAAACAACATAAGAATGAGGAGATTCAATAGTTTTTCAGGTCTCGTGAATGAATACATGATCTAGAAGAATGCATTCTTCACACAACCCTCCCTTTTCCTTGGCATTATGTTTATTTATAGATAATGAAGCACTTCACTTTGGATGGGAAGTTCTGAAAGATCCATACACACCATCTTTCCCTCCTAAACCACTTCTGGCATAAAATTTTTGTAAGTATCACATTCTACTTGTTCATATCTTTGAAGGCCTTTGTTAAATATTTTCATAATAGGAAATTGGAGGCTCTTCTCTACAAATCCCTTATTCTTATCCTCTAAAAAAATGGGAATATGGAATTGTCTTCATTTATGAGGAAGAAAAATGAAAACATGAAAAGAGGGCTAGGATGATTTAGAGGAACACATTAGTGTGCAAGAAAATATAAACTTGATAATTGAGGGAAATATAAAAAACCCCAAGGCTCAGAGCATGTGGAAGATGCTAGTGTTGAGGATGATACTATTCTCAACTAATTGGCTACTAGGTCCATCAGGGATCAATCTTATAATGGTAAGGAGAAACTGTTTAAGCCCCTGCAATCACTAATAAAAAATGACCTTCATTAGAGGATTTGTATTTTTGAGTAGGCAGGTTGCATTCAACTCAACATTACCAAGGGTTTGATATCATAAAATAGTAAAGCGATGGATGATATGGAGAAAATAAAGGATGAAAATAGGAATCTCAAGGCTACTAAACTCATTCTAGAGAAAATACTAGAGTTGATCAAGAAACAATTAGATATGAACGACCTCAACCCTCAAGAGTAGCATGCTTTTTGTACTAAATAAAGTCCTAGTAATTATTTTAAAAAATAGTTCCCATGCTATTTGGACAAATTAATTCAAGTTGTAAGCTCACGCGGCTTTTAAAAATACATTTGCAAAATGAAGGAGCTTAGGGGTACACAAAGGTTAGAAGGTAGTGTTCCATAGAAATAAGAAAGCATAGTGCATTATGGGTTTTGTAATTCCATGCAATGAAGGAAAAGGACCATCAAGTTATACACCATATAACAAGGCAAAAGGGCCTGCACAATACTATGAAATAATAAAGGGGGTTAAATGCATAAGGAATATGAAAAATCCATGAGAGAAATTCCACACAAGGTTGAAAGACCACAAAGTGAAGTGAAATAAAAATCCATAGAACAAAGAAAGTACGCATAACATAGAAAATCCATGGAAAAAATTAAATCTACATATCAAAGGAAACCCATATAAAAAAGGATCATTCATCTACATAATAAGAAAATTTGAAAGTCACATAACAAAGAGTTATGTGAAAGAGTCAGACAATGTGGAAACGTGGCGAAAGGTGAAGTAAAAGAAGAATCTTTGAGTAGAAGACCCATGGTACAAGAGGAGGCCACATAAAGTAAAAATATATTTGTGGATTAGGAGAAGAAAGGAAATAAGTCCATTGATCATTCAGAAGATGCTAAAAGTTGTGAAATACCATAAAATTTAAAACAAGGCCGCAGATTACAATAAAAACATCAAAAAGTTACAGAAGACATAAGATAGAAAATCATCTAAAACCTATATAGTATGATGAAGTAACACGTAATCTAGTTCAAAAGTGCATACTAATCCTGACCACCAACATTAAATATTACACACCAAAGCCTAAATTTTCATACGATCTGATAGAGTTCATTTCAAACAATCTCTATTGGTCATGCATGTCTGTAAACATTGAATTGTGATTGGTCCTTGGTGGGTGGCAGGTGGTTGGATCTATTTATAGTTGGCATGATCTAATTTTCACCCTCTCTGCTCTCTTTGTTCTCTATAAGAGGAAACACAATATAATTTATAAAGGATCCTCTCCTAAATGTAAAGTCACCATGTCAAAATGGTGAATGAGCTTTCATTTAGTCATATGTAGTGCTCTTAGTGCCCTCCCAATGATGTAATGGACTTAATATTTTTATTAGTAAAATATTTTTATTATGGTTTGTATCTACCATTTACTTTAATTTATTATGTCTCTTAGCTCTATGTTCATTTCTAGTATGTTGTGTGTGGTTTGTACTTACATGTGTTTTCATTTCTCTGTCTCTAGAATGTGTACAATGGTATGGAATGCGTTTTCATTTCTTTGTCTAAAATGTGTGGAATGGAATGGTTCATGTAGTGGTGATTTTTGACATGTATCTTCCATCTCATCCTCTATTTTCATTTCTATTTTTTCCATCATGGAGAGAGATTCCATTTCTTTTCTAGCACCATCACTGTTCCCTTAGATTAGTTTCATTTCATACATTCCTCCTTCACATTTTCCTCTACAAATTTGTAGCTTATCTTATAAGTAGTTTTAGCATCAGGTTATAATATTGATGTGTTACTTAGTGATATCCAGTCTTCTGAGGCATTATCCCAATGCATATGGTAACTCCAAACAACCCATTTATTTCATTCGTAGACCATTTACATTCATCCTTTTCCTTACTTTCATGAATTTGTGCAGTCATGACTTCATTTCCTCATTGGGGTCCTTATTTTCAGGAGAAATATCTTTCCCCTCCATCTCCTTATTTCCAAAAATCCCCTCCAAACTAATTTGATGTTTCTTATCATGATGAATGTACATATGTTCCAACTCTATCTGATCCATATTATTATCCTATTAACCATGAGGTTTCTCAAGAACAAGGATATGTAGAAAATAGAGGCATTTTCATGTCTAATGATGATTTCCAGTTGTAAGTTAAAAATATGGAGGAAACCATGAAAAAATGAAAGGATATGTTTTAAATCATTGTAACTAAACCATCTATTTTTAGGGAGCCCTGTCCATGGGGTGGCCTTCTACTAATTTGGTATAACCCTCAACAAAAGCTAGAGGTAATGTCTTAATCCTTAAATAAAATGTTAGGGTTGATTGAAATAATGGAAGCTAATTGATCTACTTATAGGAAATGAGGAAATCCTTCACTATCATCATATAAATCTCCCATTACTTCTTTTCAATCTACACCATCTCAACCAAATATTCAAATCCCTAGCTTTCTCAAATCTCTTTTTACTAGTCATCTTCCTTTACGAGAGAATATTATTCCTCCTCCATCATTTACACCCTTGAAAAATCATTCAAAAGTTCAATCCTTACCCTTTTCATATATCCAAACCCATTTTGGGATGAGATTCATGATCAAAAATACTTGGGAGGGAATCCGAATGAAGATACAAATAAATGATACTAGCTGCAAAGTCTGAGGGATTAGAGCTAGAAGTGTGATATCAAGAAAGTTCTCCACCAAGAACCTTTTACAATGGAGGATATATTATTTGAGTGCAAGAGGAAGGAGGAAAAATAAGAATTCGAGGCCTATGATTCAGAAGAGGTCATTTAGATCTTCCTGCTCTCTTTTGGAGATAAATATGTTGATCAATCCTTTTCTTCATTCATAGGATATGATTTGGAGGAAATCCTTAAGGAGAAGCAAGAAAAGAAAGAAAAAGGAAAATGACCACGATGTTATATGCTGTGGAACAAGATAAAAGGAGCTTCAAAATACCATGAAGTAAGAAAACGGGTTGAGTGCAAAATGAATATGAAAGGTCTGTGGGAAAAAATCCAAGTAAGGTTAAAAGAATGTGGAGTGAAGTGAAAGAAAAATTTGTGAAACAAATAAAGTCTGCACAACACACAAAAGCCATAGAAAAAATAAAATTTATGTATCAAAGGAAACCCATGGAACAAATCAGTAGTCATTGCATACCAATTAAAGTTAAAAATTTCGTTAAAAATAGTTTCACAAAAGAGTCAGACACCACAAAAAAGTTGAAGTAAAAGAAGAATCTTTGAGTAGAAGACCCACAATATAAGAGGAGGCCACATAAAGTAAAAATATCTTTGCATATTAGGATAAGAAAAGAAACAACTCCATGGATCATTTAGAATATACTAAAAGCTTTGAAATACCATAGAATTCAAGACAAGGCCACATATTACAATAAAAACACCAGAAAGCCACGAAAGACATATAGAAGATAGAAGATCATCTAAAACCTGTAGAGTACGATGAAGCCATACCTAATCTAGTTCAAAAGTGTGAACTGACACTAACCACCAACATTAAATCATACACATCAAATCCCATATTTTTAGACACTCTAATGGATTGCCTTTCAAACAACCTCTATCAGTCATGCCTATCTACAAACATTGAATCACGATTGGTCCTTGGTGGGTAGAAGGTGGTTGGATCTCTTCATCATTGGCGTGATATGATTTTATCACTCTCTCCTCCATTATTTATCTACAAGAGGAAACTTGATATCATTTTTAAAGGATCCTCTCTTGATTGTAAAGTCACCATATCAAAATAGTGGCCAAGATTTCACGAGTTATATACCTTTGATTTGGTCACATGTAGTGCACTCAATACCCTCCAAGTGATGTAATAAAATGTGCATATTTTTATCAGTAAAATATTATTATTGTGGCTCATATTTTCCCTTTACTTACATTTATTGTGTATCTTACCTCTCTATTCATTTTTGGTATGTTGTGTGTGGGTTATACGTACATGTGTTTTCATTTATTTATGTCTAAAATGTGTGGAATAGAATGTTTCATGCAATATTTATCTGTTGTATGTATATTCCCTCTCATCATGTGTTTTATTTTCTATTCTTCCCCTCATGGAGAGATACACCCTCTCTTTTCTGGCACCATCGCCATTCCCTTATCTTAGTTTCATTTCATGCATTCCTCCTTTCCCTTTCTGCCATAGATTTGTAGCTTAGCTTATAAGTAGTGTTAGATTAAGTTAGATAGGTAGAGGAAGTTGGCCTTCTCTAGAGTTTTATCCCAAGGATCAAGGTCCCACACATTGGGGACATTCCCATGTTTCACTAAGGTGTTGAATTTGGTATATTAAAAAAGGGTGCAATCTCAGGTGATAACACTAAGCCATATGGTTTGAGCTTGAGAACTAGGGGTAGATAGAAGAAACCCCAAAGTTAGTTTGTCATATTTTGTGGTTACCTTTCACTTAATTTTTTCTTCCTTTTGATGGAATTTTAAGTTTATTTTCTATTAAAAAACTCTCTTGACTAGGTTCAAGCTTTTTTTTACCCTTATTTTAGATTTTATTTTTCTTTATGGTATTTAATGCTATATCTCTATTTAGGTGTGTTGCAAAAGGTTTGAGGACTTTTAAAAACCTCCTATTTATCTAATCTAAAAAATATTTCCAAATTTTGTATCATCTCTTAGAAAATTCACATTTATTATATCAACCACAAAATAAGAGCAAAATAACAAAAGTGGAAGTTTTTTCCTCCTTTAGAGTAACCATGTAGTGTGTCACTAATGTATATGATTCAAATTTATATAGTACACATGAATTACAAGTTCATTATTTTATGTTTATACATCTAAAATGTATCCATTTAAAATCCATCTTTAACATGGAGAATGGTTTAGGATCCAAAGTGATTGGTGACATTATGGTGACAAGGGGGATTCATGCCTCTATAATTGTATGATTTAAAAAATCTAATAATTAAAAGATGTTACAATGACTACATGACTTGAATAATCTTGAGAAAATCACATAGTGTACATTCATACATGTACTATCCTAAATTTAATTTTAATATTTATTTTTCAACTTTGTAATCACATATAGAGCATATCTGATCTTAAATTTCTTTTAATATATAAAAGAGTAAAATTGGAGAAAACTTAAAGAATTAAAATGAACATTATAATGATTTGTTGTCCTTATCATATATGTATGTTTAGGTCTAGCTATTACTTGATATTTATTTCTTCTTTGTCTTGTTTCTTGTCATACAAGAAAGCAAGTAAATTTGTAAGGATTGAACATGGCTTGAACTCATAAATAATAACATGAAGGTTATGATATGCTCTACTTTCCTTCCTTTGTATTCACTTCTCTTTTCCTTTTCTTTTCAACTAGGAGATGACATTGATGTAATTTACCTTTTTATTTTATCCAGCAAGCATAAGGGCTGATGTAATTTACTTTTTATTTAATTCAATATTAATATCTTTGTAATATTGTATATATGAGAATTAAATCTTAATACCAATATTGTTTCACATTCCTCTAAAACTCTAAAAATATTCTATGGTATAATAATTTATTATTTCATTCATTTGGACTACAAGTTGGTTGTAAAACCATTACACATGGGGGCTTTATCTATAGTGCAATGTTTTCAAGTTTAATATAGAATTTTAAAACTTTTATGGATAGGTTTTTAGAGCATGCATATGGCATGATTCACATGTTGGATTTCATATATATTTAGAATTTTATATTTATATTAGAGATTTCATGTCTCAAATTTTCTATAAATACGATCAATTAGTAAAATATCATATACTATATTTTGTTACTGATTCCCTAAACCATGAAACCTATTTACACAATCATCCAAAACTATGTGGGTACAAGTATTGGTAAAGGGATGGAAATTATATTCAAATTATGGTTCAGGAGTAAATATACTCACCAAAAGATGTGGGTAAGGGAATGGGGACAATGTTCACATCTGTATATTACATATTCTTGGTGAATATGCATATACTTCTACAACTTTGTCTTGAAGAAACTAAACTATTTTATTTACATCCTATTTCATACCATTTTAGCATATGAAAACCCTAAAGCTATTCAAGGCCATTAAATATGAAAAAATAACGCAAATTATTCATTTAATATGTACACCAACATTACAATTGAAAATAAGCTAAGTTTGTCATATACAATGTTCAAAATGATGTGATTTCTCTATGTGCACACATGTTTTATCATGAAAATTAATATAATCATTTTAGTAGGAAATACCTCTCCTGAAGAAGCCAAGAATGTCATCAAGTAAGAAAATCCTCCTTTCTAAGCTTTGTTATATATTTTTAAAGGTTGCAAAAAGAACTCGAGATCTTATAAAAATTAAGAAAATATTCTAAATGTGGTAAAAAATCTGATCTAATGTATCGAATTAGAAAAAAGGAGACATAATAACCAACAACATGTCATATTTCCATAGATAGGACACTAATCACTCCTTCAAACCCACCAAATGCAAGAAATGGACCATCTCCATCCAAATATTTGAAAAGGAACTCTATACTGAAATTGACCAAAAATAAATAAAACTAAATTCATCCTTAAAGTTAACATGAAATTTATGATGTAATATTCTAGAGACAAAAATACACTTTATTTTAGTCTTAAACTAAATGGTCTTTCTTTTGACAAGTGTTAACCATAACAAAACATGTTCAAATCTAGTGAAAAAATGAGGCAACCTTCATAAGTTGTTTGTTGGTTTTCTCTTTGAAATATTGATGTAATCCACTTTAGGAATACATGAAGAATCTAATGGCATGATGTGTTTTAGGAAATACAATAAAAATATAATAAGAGAGAGTTTTGATTTGAAACAATGTTGTAATCCACTTCAACAAGTCAGATTGCAACAAAATCAACAAAAAAATGTTTAGGTTATATCCGTTATAGAAAAATAATGTAAAAAACAAACAAATAATAAAACCACGTAAAGGACTTATGAAACTCATAAACCAACTACTTGTGTCATTTGAATAGAAAACTATTAATTGTAACTAAGGCACTGAGATACATTAACCTAGAGCAAAAATAAATGATAAACATTATGAAGTTATAAATGAAGTAACACAATAAGTTTCCCATAATAGTTCCAAAGATTCACTTTTACTTATGTTTGTTTGTTCCCCTTATATATAGTACCTCCCAAATAAAATTTGTGAAGACAAGGTGAACTCTATTGGTCAACATAAATAAAGGAGTACACAACAATTGAGCTAGAAGGGGAACTAGCTGATTTTTAAGAAGCATGAATGTGCCAGCAACATACTATAAATAAAATCACAATTATTTTAAAATAATAATGAAGGTTCATAACTTGTTCTAGAAAAACCTAGTGTTTGAACCCATTAATTTTCCTTTCCAACCAACATCACACATAATTAAAAAAACTAATTTATGGAATTAAATGAAAACCAAAAGTAAACTAGACCTACTCTTACTTTCTCTACCAACAAATAGCTTGGGTTAGGTTCAATATTTTTTAACTTCCCTCACAAGCTATGCTATTATTAATTCAATGAAATGCCAAAATGAGTGCCAAGTTTTGATCTATCTCATATATTTTTCCTCCCATCATTCCCTCAAACTAGTCACGTGATTCAACAATAAAGTAATGTCATAAGTATTAAATATTATACCAATTAGGGGATAATTAATTTCACACACACACACACACACACACACACACACACACACACACACACACATGGCAATTCAAAATAACTAATACATTTCCTATATAATTTTTAGGTAAATAAGACTCACACACACACATGGTAAGTATGAAAAACTATGTTACAAAATAGGTTGGAATATATTTTAGAGGGAAATTATAAGCAAGAATATAGAAAATTGTATAAAACCTAGACAAATCAGACAATCAAAATTTTTAGAGTTAGCCATTTTCAAGAGGACCAAAAGCTACTTTTAGCCAAATGGAGAATATTAGCCCCTAAAACGACCCTTGTTTATAATGATTCATTTGTAAATTTTTTACCTGATACAAGAGTTTTCAAACATGCCAAGATGCAAATGATCCTAACCCATAAACTATTATAAGTACCAAAGATGGTGCCTCAAAATAAAAGTGGGTGACACTTCATAAAATAGTGTGTTTACCATATATTTTCTATTAACATTTTACAAAAAATAATAAATCTAGTTTTAATGTGGAATGAAATAGATATGAATCATGTATTGTGAAGAGTGTGAAAAATATACACTTTGAAAAAATGGCATTGAAATCCATGAGACGTATCAAATGATATGGCCCTCCAAAGGTCCAAAATAAGGATAAAGGAGAAACCTTTGATAAAACTACAATTTATTGGAAATAACGCCTCCAAAATGTTAAAAACTCCTACTTCTATGGATAGATCTCAAAAATTTACACAAACTAAAAAAAATGCATAGGCCCTCTGGAGCAAAGTTATACCCTTTTAAAGTTCACTAGTCAAAATACAAGTTGCATTAGTATAGGTAGGAGCTAGAAAAATAGTGGGTGGTCAGATAGGAGCTAAAGGAGCATTATAAATTGGATTAAAATTTTAAGGTTGGAGGGAATATAATCCCTAACCTTTTGGGTGAATGAGTTCCTTCACAAAATTAAGCCAACTAACATGTCATTTAAAGCACTTAGTTATACATTAGGGGCAAGTTCTATTTAATAAATTACAATGTGACAGTTGAGATAGAAAGGTAACGTTGGCAGTGATGCAAGTGACCACATGGATGGAGGTGATAGAAATGGGTGGTGCCACCCTATAAATATACCAAAATAGTGTTGAGAAACCCTCACTCAATTTACATTTTCCATTTCTTTAGTAAATTTCAATTGGATGCCATGGGTGCTCACTATATCTAATTTTTACAAAATAAGAATTTATGGAAATTTCTCAAAGAGGAGAATCTAGAAATGAAAATTTTATCCCTCAACTTGTAATTTTTGTAGAAATTTGTGGTGTGCACTTGCAAATTTGTAACTTAAAATATTTACATAAAATAATTGAATCTAAAAAATCTTTTTCTAAAATTTGTATTTTTTGTATAATTTTCAATAAAAAATATAGAGAGAAACTAGATTTTTTTTCTTGAAATGAAAAAATTACATAAATATGTAGTTTTTGGAAAAACAAAAAACACATGGTTTTTTTTTGGAAGCTTAGGTTGTTGGTTACACCAAATGGCTAGAGTAGTATGTGGGAGGAAATACTATAATTATAGAAATCCATAATTTCTACGTGATAAAGTAAGACTCATGTACCATGTAATAGTTGGAAGGATGTACCACGTAAGAGTTGTTGAGAAATTAGTTGAGGAAGGATGTTTTTTCGTGAGGCAAGAAGTGGAAATGGGGAGATGACACAAGGTTGAGAAATAAAAGTAGGGTTTACTCTAATATAGGAATGTAGATTTTATCACAAAGGGAAATGGGGATTGGTATTAATCCTTAAGTGAATGGGGATGATTAATAAAGTAAGTATTGGGGAGTATATCCTTTAAATGGTGAGAATATTGCATGAGGATGAAATCCCAGGTTTGTTTTCCTTTGATATGAGGTTTAAGATATTTCAAATTAGGGGTAAAATTAAAATGATGGAAACTACAACAATGATTTGTTGGTTTTGATATTTTTTGGAAAGAAACTGTTAGGAAAATTAATGTTTACGTTATAGTTTGGGTGTTAAGTTAATATTTAATAGTAATATTGTTATAAACAATATTATGATATAGGTTGTTGAGATATATTGTTATAACAATATATCGTCGGTCGTTTGTTAGATTGAGGTGAGATATTATTGGAGATTCCATATCCCTAATTATAGGAAATCCTTTTACTATATATTTTTAATCATCTCCGAATGTTTTGATATAGTAAGAATAATTATTATATTGTTTTGTGAGTTCATTCTGAACCAAATTCAAGATTTGGTATCAGAGCAAGGTATAATCATGTTCATTATGTTGTTCTAATTAGTGTGCAGGGGAGGCTGTACATCTCCATTTCCCCTATGGATGGTGATTTTACGCTGAGAAAATTCTTTGCTTAGCATTGTTCAAGACCTGTACATACCTACAGATCTAAGGCATGTGTAGAAATTGAGAAGACATAATCGGCCATTATAGGAATTATTTTTGCATCCACATCCGTATATACTGTAGTGTTGTTTCCTCTGATCTTTTTAGGAAAAGTAGATCACTGTTGGCGCATAGGTCTGAGTGAATATGAATGGTCTTCGTTAATAACCACGTGGATGCCATTTTTGGTGACATAATTAATAGTTGTGTTCAAATTCATTAACATTCAATGTTTTGGTCATTGCAAGGATAAATAGTGCATTTCACCTAGCAGTAGAATAACTTTGAAGTGAAGAATACAATTGATAGCCCATATTAATCAACATTTTTTATATCTAGCAGTCAGTTGCGAGTTTTATCATGCTTTGTTCACTGAGATTGCCACATTTCATTTTTTCAATACTGTGTTTTGATCCATTCTAGATTATATCGAGCTCATTAGATCTGAACGATAGACAAACTCTCACATTTGAAAATTTTAAGACTAGTATCATTTGGAAAGAATGGTGTAGTCGCTGTCAATTTGAGCATCTCAATAGTCAAGGAAAAAAAATATTCAGAATACTAGTTCGTGTTGTCACAAACCTGTATTCATTTTGGATTTGCCTCCTCGGTTGTTCACATTCTCTTCCGCTTCACATTTTCCAAAACTTTTTTGCATTGGATTCAAGACGTCTCCTAGGCCATGGTCGACACTTCTTCAGTCAAGCTTGTTCGCAGTAACCTCTGCTCACTCGGGAAAGAGTCAGGCTCGACGTGCTTCAAACAATGACAGGGCGAATATCAAAATAAGGTTTTTACATATATGAGTAATTAAATCTATCAGCGTTATCAGTTGTATACATTCGGTAGGTCTTTCAAAATTAATAAACATTTCTTTTGTTCAAATTCTTGTAGATTATATAGTATTTTTTTATAAGTAGGTGATAGATTTTTAATTTTTTGTTATAACACAAATAAAATTTGTCTATACATCCATATAGGTTTTTGGTTAATACTTTGTTTAGTCTTTGGGTTGTCCTCTTAGTTAATTTTGTGTCATTTAAGTTGTGTTAGTTATTGTGAGTCAAGTCCATTATCAAGTTTATGTCAAGTTTTTGTGGGTCTATTGTTAAAAATTCAAATAGTCAAATATTGTAATGATTATCCATAGAGTAAAAAAAGTCATTTGTCTGTGTCGTTAAATTCAGTAGTCTTATAAATGTGAAAAATAAAATGAATCAAGAATCTAGAGTATTTTTATGTTGAGTCCTTCAATTGTCAATTAGTGTTTAGAGTCATTATCTAAAGTCATCAAAAGTTGTGTCATTGTTAAAAAAAACCCTAAAAATAAATAATTGTTTTTCCATATAGACGCATTTTCGGTGTTACCCGACGTTTGGAAAAAATGAAGTGTTTCACATTGCAAGATGGAAGAATAAGCTCAATGTGGAAATAAATGTGCTTCATGTTTACATCTTGTTGAGTTAGCGACATATTAATGGAGGACAGAGGCATCAAAGGCCGGAGGAAAACCAACAACCTCTCGTCAAGTCACCAATGACGGGGATGCATGGAGCTGTGGTGGCATTTTGTGGTGTGAGTTTGCTTTTAGTTGTGTGCTTCAATATGAGTACTTATTTTTTCAGTTTTGCAGTATTCCAGTTTCAGTTGTGTGGTGTGGATTTCAGTTTTTCATATTATCAGTGTGGTGTGAAAAATAAGAACAAAGGTTAATTCCTATTCACATGTATATGTGAGTATTCCTACATAATTATCCAATGGAATAACATAGTGAAGAAAAAATAACACAATGAAATGAAACACCATGAGTCTTGAAGAGGTTAAATAGTCAGATGTGTTCATGTTCATACCTAGGTTTGTGGTTAGCCTCTGGAAAACCATTGAAGGTTGTTCAGATGTGTTCCTACTTGAGTTCCCATATTGTTAGGTCAGATGTGTTTCCTAGAGTGACTAGTTGATAAGTAGATGATTCCTGAGCGTGTTCCCATCCTTGTCGTTCAGATGTGTTCCTGAAAGTGCATGGTTTATAAGAATTTTATGTGCTCCTTCTTCTACCTTCAGCTCGAGTGTTGTATCAAGATCATGAGCAAGCATGGGCAGCCGGCTGCAGAGGAAGTGTGAAAGTTATTTTATTACCATGTAAAATTAAGGGGAGAATGTTAGAAAAATTAATGTTTACATTATAGTATGGGTGTTAAGTTAATATTTAATAGTAATATTGTTATAAACAATATTACGATATAGGTTGTTGAGATATATTGTTATAACAATATATCATCATTCATTTGTTAGATTGAGGTGGGATATTATTGGAGATTCCATCTCCCTAATTATAGGAAATCCTTTTCCTATGTATTTGTAATCATCTCCAAATATTTTGATATAGTAAGAATAAGTATTATATTGTTTTGTGAGTTCATTTTGAACGAAATTCAAGAGAAACTAGATTAAAATGTTGGGCAATAAGTTTCTATAGGAGAAGTAAATTTTATCTATATGGATTGGTGAGATATTGTGCTAGAGGAATGACCATGTATGCCAAATATAAATAGTAGAAGTTAGAAATAAGTGGTAAAAATATGATGAATGAAGGGGAAAATGAAATATTTTAAGGGGGGATTCAAAAGAGGATCAAATATATTTATATAAAAACAATGTTACTTATTTTGAGTACTCTAGGGATGGTCCCTCAGTAGGAACAAGGAAAGGTTGATGTTGTATATTTAAGAGGCCAAATTTAGAGGAAATGGAAGGTTAAAGAACAATTGATGCATCAAATGAAAAGAGGAATTTTGAGAATTTGGATATGTTATAAGAGGATATTTCAAGTGAGGATTGATTCTAAAAACTAGAAAAGGTAAGTTAATTGATTTAAGGCCTAATATGTTTTTAGGAATCTCTAAAGAATAATTTTATCTAATTAAAGAAGTTGTAGGAAATGAGGTAAGAGAGAGTCAAAATGTCCTCAAGATTAATTCAAAGTGTGGTGGAAGAATTATTGGGAAAAGAGAGTATAAATTTAGAAAGGTGTATGTGGAAAACAAGAGGTATAGTGAAACAAGTCAAGTTCCATTGGCTGCATATAAGAATAGGATTTTGTAAAATGGGGCTAAGAAATTTAGTTTTGAGGAGGGAGGATTAGAAAAAGAAATTAGAAATTGGGATAAGAAGTAGAAGGTCAATCATTTATCTTTTAGAGAAAATCCAAATGTTCTAAAGTATGCTTTATTATAGAAAATGGTAAAACGAGGTAATGTAGATATGGACTAGTGGGACAACATACCTCTAAAGTTTCGAGGGATGAAGTGAAATTTTTGTGTTTTATAAGGGATGAAAAATATTATGAGGAAAAATGGGAGTTTGTTTTCAAATGGAAATCTAATGGGAAATTAAGGAATGACTAGTGTGGTTGGGACAAGATATTTGGGATGGGTACTTTAAATGGTATGGAGATAATTTATAAAGAATATGAAAAAGTGGTAATAATGAGGAGGAAATAAGAGGGGAGGATTCTAATCAAATAATACATGGGGATTCTCATGAGACTTTCCTATTTCTTTTGGGAGGTTTAGAATTTATACAAAATACTACAATTAGGGCCAATCTTGTATCACTAGGGATTAGAGGTGGTATCCTATGTTTGAGGAGAGATTTAGAGCAAGGGGTATAAGATCAGGATATGAATGGTAATTTGGTTAAAATTGAATAGAGGAATGTAAATAGGTTTTAAAATATAATGGTTAAGAAAGGTATTTTTGGGAAAATGTTTGGGGATTAGGCTGGGATGAAAATATTGAAGAAATGGATTAAATGGAGGTGGAAACGAGTGGATATAGATTCTATAGTTTTCCTTCCAAAATATCACTTCATGATTACATTTATGGAGTAAAGGGGAAATTAGAGGGTTCTAAATAAGAAAACTTAGTTTTCTTAAGTTGAATATTGGGGTGGCTCTTTGGAAGGAAAATTTCCAGAACAAGAAAAAGTGGACACAAACTTTATACTTTTTTGGGTGAGGTTTTATGTTTTTATGAAAAAATTATAGAATAAATATTTCCTAATGAATATGAGAAATAGAGTGGGTAATATGTATCTTGACATGCTTAAATTTTATTGTATTTATAAGGGTAAAGGTACAAATTTATTTGAATGGTGCATTAGTTCAAATGCTTCAAATTTCATGATTGGGGGAAGTTTTATAGCAGAAAGTGGAATATGAGGTATTTGGGAGTAGGAATGAGGATTGTATAAGAAAGTGGTTATTTTGGGGACAAAAATACTTGTTTGAAATCATGAGTAAGGAGATGAAAATTTTTAGGATGGAATGGGAGAATGAATGAGTTATTAGAAGAATATTCAGAAGGAGAAACATGGTCACCAAGATAATGGAATACCAAATTTATAAATGGAGAGGTGTAGACACAAAATATTTGAATTTTCTCTAAAAGGGAATATTTATAGTAAGGTTTAATAATGTAAGGGACAAGAAATGGTTATGAGTTGAAAAATTGGACAATAGGAGATCTCACTATTTGGGTCCAAGCTTCGAGAAGGAATTTTCTATCTATATGTAGAACATACACTTTTAAATGGTATACATAAAAATGCTTTCATTACATTTGAAATATTGGAAAGATGATATATTAGGAGGAATGATACTTCAATCAATAATTTTTTTGATTTAGATCCTAGGATGAATTTTCTAAATTTTTTAGTTTATGCAAGAATCAAGGTCCTTGTTGACTTGAGCAAACCTATAGTTAACCAAAATTTTCCTTTGGTTAACATAGACATTTGTAAGTAGGTTATTTCTTATGATGTGCCTATAGATGGATAGGGGAATGTTGGGAAGATGTCTATTCATTGGGTTATTAGAGTTAATCATTTTCAAAGTAAGAATATTTGGGAAGGAAAAATATCTTCATTGTTGCATCACATCTGGGGTTCAAAACCAATTAGGAAGTAATATTTATGATTTTGGGTACTCGGAGTTGCTTGATTAAGATGATTACTTAAATATAGTGACTTTTAGATCACATGATCTAAGAATATTGGATTCTACTAGTTTGGATTATTGAAAATGAATGTGTATGGTTAAATAAGTGTAGGTTGTAACACATAAAGGGGAGGATAAAAGTGGTGATAACATGAAAAGATTAAAAAAAAACTTGAAATTCTTGGGAAAAGTGGTCTTGGATGTATTAAAGGGATATTTTCATCAGGATCAACAAGGAAATTTACATTCAGTGAATTTTCATAACATTAAATTAGTACCACATTTCCTTTGAGATCAAGACAATAATTGGAATGTCGATGTACTTTATCATAACACATGGGTTATTAAAGCCTCCAATAATAAAATTCACTTTTATCAAATAGGGAAAAGGGGTGGTTATGTAGGGATTCATGGGGTTTTTGTACAATCATTTGAGATGGTGTGGGGCAGAAAGGATTATGGATAAACAACCTATTTTAGGTGATATGGAAGTTAGAAGTTTTCTGGGGCATGGATTAGTGTTATATGCCTTAGTAATTTTTTGTAAAGGTATAAATGTTGATTTGCATAATTTGAGTGGGGATTATAGTGGTATTTTGAGGGTTGCTGCGGATAATGGAAAATGTTTGTTTAAAAATACATGTGCTGGTATGGATTCCATTTCGGTAGAAAGTGACCATTGTTTTCCTATCGAAGATGTTTCCAAGGATGTGGGGATTGAAGGAAAGGATTAGGTCCATGCAATAATGGAGGTTTCACTTTTAAGTTTAATGTGGGTACCACTAATACTTGGAAAAAGTGAAGAAATGAGGCTAAATTACTTAGAGATTCACCTAAAAGTAAGGTTGGGAAGAAGGATATAACTTCTTATGTGTGCTTATCTTTATGACAGAGGGGGAAGAATAGTTCAAGGTTTGAATTTTTTTTTTCTCAAGGAATGTAAGGGGTATGAATTACCCTTGTAAAAACTACTTGGTAAGAAATTAATTAGAAATAATAAATCCAAATTTAATTTTACTTCAAGAAACAAAGTTAATAGAAGTGGAAATGGATAAGTTGTTAGATACTGAGTGGAAGTTTTGGGAATTCTTTTCTTGTGGAGCTGAAAGAAATTATGAGGCTTTTGGACTAATCTATAATAATTCCATAAGATTAAATTTGGTAAAATAAAGTGTAAATTGGATGGAATGTGATTTTAATTGATATAAAGAAGACTTTTCAGGAGTGATAATTAATGTGTATGGGCCAAACAATGAGGGTAAGAAAAAGGAAACATGGGTTGAAATCTGAAAAAATTGGGGATATTTTGAGAATAGTGTGTGATTATAGGGGGAATTTAATTCCATTTTAGGACCTAAAGACAAAAAATGGGAAGAAATAAGATGAACCAATATGAGAAGGACTTCCAAGAATTCATGGCTGAAAATGCTTTAATAAATCTATGACCCAAAATTGGGATGTAAATGTAGAGGAATAGGAGGAAGGGATTTAGTGCTTATGCTGAGATCCCAGATAAATTCTTAATTTAATTATAGTTCCTAAAGGTCCATTGGTTATTGGAGTCAATTATATTAAACATTTTAGGTTCAGGTCATACTCTTATTTGTCTAACTGTTATTATTGATCAAGATCCTTAGAAATGTCCATTTAAGTGTGAAATAATGTTGTTGAGACACCTTGATTTTGATAATTGTTTGAAAAATGGATGGAAGGATTATTAATATATATATGGAACAAAGGGGAATTTTCAATATTAGAATAAAACCATATTTGAAAACATATTGGCTAGAAGTAATCAATTCTCTTAATTAACTATCCTCTATGATGACTTGCACATTTCATGGGGAAGAGGTCATGTCGGGATAAATTAATGAATTATACCTAAGATAAGAGGTATATTTGAATTATAAATCAAGGTAATCATTTATAAAGGAGGGATATAAAAAGTACATTTTTTTTTTTCACCGATCGATTGTGGAAAAAACACAGGTAAACAAGTTTTGCATGATCATGAATTTGGTTGGGGACGTGTTAATAAAACCTAGAGCTATTAAAAAGGAGGTTGTGTATTTATTTCATAAGTTTTTTCTTTGTAAAGAGGGTAAGCTTAATGTGGAAAAAAGGAAATGAATTTATTTTTACCATTCCAAATGTTATTTTTTATGGAACAAAGTTATGAATTAATAAAACCATCTATAGAAGAGGAAGGCCTTGCTACTTTCATATTTATAGAACCAGATAAGGTGTTAGGCCCACATGGTTTTCTAATTTTTTTTTCAAAAAAAAAAAAATTTGATGGGATACAAAATTACTGTATAAATTAATCCCTTAAATATGAGGGCGACATTTGATATATAAATTGTGCCTTTTTAATTCCTTAAAAACTTGATTCTACTGCATTTTTTGATTTCCAACCAATTTCCTTCTATAATACAATCTACCAAATTAATTTAAATAGGATTTAATATATGCTATAGGAAAATAATTAATTCATATTACAATAATTTACAATTACACAATGGAAACCAATGTATTACAAGCATGCCAAGTTAATAAAATAATTTGAAGCATAAATAATATTTTAGAGGTGAATTAGTTGATTAAATTTAAACTCTAACTTTTTTATTGTTGAATTTAAAAAGGATGAAAACTTCTAAATGTTCCCAGGTTAGTTGTTTCTTGTTCAACCATGCAAGGGTAAAAGCGTACAAATGGCCATGACCAAATTTCACAAATAGACCCTATTATAGGTCTTGGACACGTGAATTATACGATCCTCATTTTTTATATGTTTCTTTATCGTCATTTGTGTGACACTTTGATATATTTGGATTCACCTATAACCATAGTTTTCACACTTGTACCTACAAAAAAAACCTATCCTCATGTAAGAAACTCAAGTAATAATTAGATAAAAAAGGTAAATGATTAATTTAGATTGAACTATGTGGTCACACTATTTGTGAGTCATCACGTGGTGTACTAAATTTTAGATTCGATGTAGTTATCCTACTGCATTGTACAAGTGTGATTGCGACTATAACCATTTACCTAGCTCTTTCATGAAATAGGGCATGAATATCATCCAAAATTCATGCACATTGATGAATTTTCACTCTTAACAAAAACACAAAGAACTCCAAGTAATTAGAAGTAAAACATCTCAAGGAACTTATGCATATAAAATTGGTATACTCATGCTCATAAATCAAAAATGAAGAAGTACATAAATGAGTTTTGTGTAAACCCCATTATAGAACTTGTCATTACCCCCAAAATAGGAGAGAGGAGTTACAATGTAAGAATGTCATGTAACTCCCATATGGTAATAAAACAATGATGCATATGAAAAATTATATGACAAAAGTTGTTATTTGTCAAATAACTCCTAATGAATCATCTAAAAAATTGTACCAGTTAATTGAGATGACTCGTCATGGGTGAGGGAAATTCACCTAATAATAAATAAGTGAATAATATCCCCTCACACCAACAACCCACTTCAACAAAAAATAGGATTAGGCATGGAAATACATAAGAGAAATGGGTCCCAATAACTATGTCTGATGAGGTACCCATGTATAATAAAGATATAAAGTAATGGAAGAAAACCAAAAGGGAAAAAACATCCACTTACAAGAGATAAAATAATCCCCTAAAAACTAAAAAATATGCATCATATGGGTCCTAAAAACAAGGTCTGATAAGGTACCCATGTACAAATGTAAATCTTTCAAGAAGAATAAGTAAAGGAGAAGAGGACTAGAAATCCTAAAGTAGATGTGTTGCAGTAGTAGACCTTACCCCAAGCAGTGAGTGCAAGTGAAGAAAATTGGATTCAGTGATGATTTTTGTAAAAATGTCTACATTATGATCTAATTTCTGGAAGTACTAAAAACAAATGATGTCTCCAGGAATCAACTCCTTGATGAAGTGCATGTGTATCTTAATGTGCTTCATCTGTTGATGCTGAACTAGATTGCTGTATATGGAGATAGTGATAAGGTTACCATAGTAGATGATGATAGGATGCCTAAAATGAATATTAAATTTTTTTAGAATTCCTTTTAACCAAATAGATTTTGTGGTAGCATTGATTGTTCCCTTGTATTCTTCCTATGTAGAAGATATAGAAATCATGTTCTACTTCTTGCTTGAAAAACTAACAAGAACTAAACCAAGAGAATTTTTTTATTTGGACGTAGATTTATGATGATCTAGATCACCACCCCAATTAGAATATGAGTACCCATATAATAAAATATTTGTCCCCCAAGTGGTTTACGCCATCACTATAGGTGCCTCTAATATAATGAAGAATCCACTTTTCTGCTTTCTAATTAATATTATGAGGTTTTTGCATAAATCTAGATGTAATGCCAAAAAAAATGATAAATATGATCTGCTATAGGTTAAGTAGATCAAGCATCCAACTAACTAACAATAAAGGGTACCATCAACTAAGGGAATGGAGCAATGAGATACTAACTTGACTCTAGAAATGAAGGGAGTGGGATATGACTTACAATCATGCATGTTAAACCTAGAAAACAAATCAAGTGCATACATGGGTTGATAAATGATGATCCCTAAATCAAATTGAGTGATCTAAATCCCAAGGAAGTAATGAATCAAACCCTAGTCGGTCATGGAGAACTTGTTGGCTAAGGAATTATTGACACAATCAATGATAGATGAATATCTACCCGTAATCAACAATTCATCGATGTACATAACTATGATAAACTTTGACTCATATTTCCACAACATGTGAACATTTGGGTTATACTAACACCTAGTGATCCTATAAGAGAGAAGAAAGGAGTCCAAATTGGCATACCAATCTTGAGCAGATTATTTGAGGCCATAAATAGACTTACTAAGTATATAAATAAGGGAGGAATCTTGGACATAACATGGAGGTAGTTCCATATAGATTTCTTCCTCTTGGCCACTATGAAAAAAGGCACTTGTTATCCATTTTTTCCCCTGTGCCAAATATTGGATCGGCCATGATCCCGCATAAGAGGAAACAAAGTCAAAAGGTGGTCAGAAAAGGATTCAAAATTGGATAAGTATAAAGGTATAAGCGGAGAATGCCAAGTGTTAGTATGGCGTTGATTCAAGGGGTGAATATAGAAAAGGTTTCTAAATGAGCACCAGACTACCACGTGTCCCAGAGGAAAGTGGGGCTTTGGGGAAAAAGTTAGTTTTTTTTCCTTTGCCCCAAAAGATGTAAAAGTTGCAAAATGGCCTGCAACTCCGCCCAAGGAAAAAGTCAGCATTTGGGCCCAAGTCAAAGCCAAGCGGGGAATCGAAGGAAAGGGAAAAAGATAAATTGTGGACCTGTAGGCCTGATTGTTGTTCCAATCTAGCTGCCACGTGTTCCATATCAAAAGGGGACCCATTTTTCAAGTTGTTTTCCCGCCCTCCTGTACAGACCCGATACAAACTTCGAAGGGGCATATCTTTCGACTCAGGGCTCAAAATATTAAAAATTTGGTACTACCGTGAGAAACATATCGGCCTCACCTATGCCATGGAGGTATGAAACTTTAATTTTGAGGAAGTTAGGTGAAGAAAAATAGAGGAAACGTCTTCAGGATTTTAATGCATGATCTTCTTGCCTCAAAAATCAGATTAGATTTGATCTGTTTCCCCATTTCCTCTTCCTTCAAGGTACCGAACCAATGATCGATGCAGTAAATATGGATTTGGGGAGAGATTCAATCAGAGGCATTAATTGCAGTGGTTGAGCTTCAACCTACTTTTCCCACTTCTATCTCTTTTCTTCTTTCAGGTTGAATCTATAAATACGGGGGCAGGATTCATTGTAAAGGGTTGGACATTCTTTGTTTTGTAGGCTCCTTTCTCCTCTTAGCAAAGGGATTTTTGGGGTTCAGGCTTTCCATCAAAAATTACATTACATTTCTTCCTCTCTTGTCTCTTTTGCTTTCATCTGGTCTCCCATTATGTATCTGGATATATGTGCTTGTTTATTGTATGCATTTTTTTGGTATGTGTCTATTAGAAAAATAAGTGTTAATCATTCCTCTGGTGCATCACCTTGTAGTTTAGTTTAGTTTTAATTTCTATATTCCTTCTATCCATGTCTCCTCGGTAAATTTTAGATTAAGATTAAGAATAGACCCTCTGCAAGTTTCTACGTATGAACCTAAATAGAGGAATAAGGAACCAACCTTCAATCTGGAGAGCTTTCCCATTTTGCAAGGTCCCACACCTTGGGGAAATTTCAATGTTATGAAATCACACCAAATGAGTCTACCTTAGAAAAGTAGATATTTTAGAGCTCATTTGGGGGTGCTGTGATTCTGTATTAACAATTTTGGCATGCCCGGTGGGACTAAGAAGTCTCCATCTTATTACAGTAAGGATTGATGTACACTTGCTGTGATTTTGGATTTTAAGAAGCCTTAAAATTGTACATCTGAAAACTCCAAAAGAAATAAATCTATTGGTTTCAGCAGCCCAAGCTTGGGAGATTCATGAGAAAAACCCGGTCTAGAGCAAGGAAAGAAGGTATATTTGAATACTTGCATCTATCCCCAGGCATAGAAAGGAGAGGAAGAATAGTTTAGAGGTCTCCATCTCCACCAAGCAAAACCTTGTTAACACCTCCACCTGTAAGGCCTTTCTTTCAGTCTGTAAGGATTCTTAGGCCAATCAGATTGACATAGCCAAATCCATATGTCAACTTCACTGGAAGTAGTCCACTCGCCTTGAATACACAAAACCAATTTCTGATTATAGAATTAAAGAGCGTCCCATATTTCACTGGGGAAAATCAAACTTCTCATGGTGACCATGTCCAAGATATTGCAAATTTCTGTATAATCCGTGAGATCCATGAGATGGACATTTTAGTCAAGTTGCTTGCCTCTTCATTCAAAGGGAAATCTTCACTATTGTTCAGGAGTCTTGAAGAAGGCTCTATCCAGAAATGGAACCAGATTTACACAGCTCTTCACAATCAGTTTGGGGAAAAAGGTGATAACTTGTCTTTGTTGGAGCAACTAACAACAATCAAGAGAGCCCCGAATGAGCAGCTGATAGAATTCAACCTCAGATTCTAATGGACCTGGGATAGGATTCCAACAAAATTAAATCCCACTAATGAAGGTGTCTTCTTATACTTTCTTAGGGCTTTAAATTTTGATATTTCTCTGATGATTCAGTCAATGGGAGGCACTACATTACCTACAACCTATAGCCTCTCCATAGGGGCTGAGAACCATTTGATTCAAGCTGGAAAAATGACTCCTAGGCCATCCATGCCTCTGTAACCTGAGTTAGGAAGCCCAAATACTAGCCAAGCACCTACATTAGCTCCTATACCGACCCCCAGGAGTCAAATCTTAGCTGAAGCTTCCACTTCATCATCTAATACCTCTAAAGAGCTTTCAGGAAGTGATGAAGCAACTTCAGAACTTTGGGAATGAGCTAGTGACCATCAAAAGAAAACAAGCTCAAAGTTCCAGGCCATACTAGCCCCAGGCTCAATATCAAGCTAGACCCCAATATCAACACAATATGCCACCACCTCAGACTATGAATCAAAGCCAAAACCAAGGATAGCCCCAAGCTACTAGACCTTTTAGGCCATATGATCCTAACATAGCTTCAACATAAAGAGCATTGGTCCCAACAAAAAATAATATGACACATGAATATGATTGGTGTTTTCCATGTGATCAGCCATATAACCAATCAACATGCTTTAATGGTGCTCTAAATCAGGCCTTGATGGTGCAAACCAGTATGGTGCCACAAGAACCTCTCCAAGAGGGAGATCAGTAGCAAAGAGTTGAACAAGGTGGACCTTTAGGAGAAACTATGCTAGTAAATTGGCAGGCTGAAGAATTCTGTGGGATGAATCAGTTCCCTTCTCAAAAGTGTAGCTGCCAATACATGATCTAAAAAGATAAGTATTGGAGAGGGCCAACCATTGAACTCAGGTGAGCCTCAAACTTCCATCACTCCACAAGGTCCTAGTGTTCTAGGTGCAACTCCCAACATGTTGAACCAATCCAAACCACCTTCCAAACCTAGTCAGGCAGCAGTTCTAACAACCCATGTGCAAGAAAGAAATGTGTCTGGGAAGGGGCAGCAAAAAAATAGCTCATTCAATATTATTAAGAAGATGAAAAGGAGAAGTGTGAAACATTTCACTATGGGAGTCACTGGCCATTATAGGGCAGAGGGATCTATTGTAGATTGCCATGCAGAATTGGTCAAGTTCAAATCACCCCCCTAACTAGCAAGAGAGAGTGCTTGCTAATGTAGTTTCAACCAGGGAGAAACCATGGAGAACAATAAGGTAAGAACTTGAGACATCCTCCCTTATATGTTTCATTGATTATTGGAGACAAATTTGTGCACAATTGTATGATCGATTCTGGGGCTAGTAATTCTGTGATGCTTAAACAAATAGCTGATCAGTTGGGTCTCTAATATGAGGTCATATCTAGAGGAGTAGTCTAATTAGATGGGACAATAGTGACTACTGTGGGATTCATCAAGGATTTGAGTCTCACTCTACATGCTTTCCCTAATTTGACTATTTTGTAAAACATTTCAATAATAGACTTGCCACAACATTTTACCTTGTGTCCTATCCAGGGACTTCACTGCCAAAATTGGAGGCTACCTATCTGCTGATTGGTCACATATGCTCTTTAGGACAAGGTATGGAGCGAAGGCCAAAATCAGATCTAAAACTATTGCTAATTATCATATTGAATCCTATGTGCCTATCCCAATCAATGCCAACTTCTCATCTTTTGATCAAGAAGACCTCCTAAACACTAATGAAATAGATACCAAGGTGGGATGTATCCCAGACTTGACCCTAGATGAGTGGGCCAACAAAAAACATGCTTTTGACCCCTATAAGGAGATGGAGGAATCTGAACTGGGTGTCTACTATCTACATGAAGAGAATCAAACCTCTTCCTGACCTAATCAAGCCAGAATACAAGGATGACAATGAGGTATAGAAATTTTTCTTTGATGGCTCAAGGAGTAGACAAGGAGCTGAAGGAGGAGCCATGATTTTTGTCCCCTCAGAGGTATGAGATATTATTTCAACCTTCAGATTCTAGTTTGCTTGCTCAAATAACACTGCTGAATATGAGGCTTTAGTCCAAGGTCTTCATTGGGCAAGGAAGCTGGGAATCGAGAACTTGCAAGTATTCAGTGATAGTTAGATGGTTGTCAATCAAGTCAGAGGACTAAATGCTGTCAAAAATGACCTGCTCAAGAACTACAAGAGTAGGGTATGGGATCTCATAGAGGATTTTGAGGCCTTCAGTATTATGTCCATACCCAGGAAGGAGAATGAAGTTGCTGACAGAATTACTACAATCTAGGCCAACGTTTGATGTGGTTGACAACATCAAAAGAGACAGAGAACAACCACATATGCATGTGGTTGTGAGGCCAGCAGTGCCAGATAATAATACATGTTGGTAGGTGTTTGAAAATGATCAACAAATCATTAACTTTCTATAAGAAGAAGCTGAATTCCTAGCTATAAACCAGAATAGACTAAAGCAATTAGTATGGGAATTAGATAGTACAACTACATACAAACAAGCTTCCCAAAGGCTTAGTGACACTGGAATCCATTTTCAATCCTAATGATCAGTTCAGAAAAGAGAAGGCTAACATGTAGATCAAAGGAGAAGATTCATAGTCAATCCTAGTTCGGAGAAGAAAAAACACTTCAAATTGGCAAGGTGGCCACTAAGCAAGAAAGGTATGAATTCATACAACTTTTGCCAAGAATTTCTTGATGTGTTTTCTTAGAGTTATGAAGACCTAAGAGGGTTCAATCCAAAACTAGCACAACATACAATCGAACTGGATCCAGCTACTCAGCCCATCAGGTAGAAGAAGAGACTAGTCAACCCACATATAGAGCCTCTAATGAAGAAGGAGCTGAACAAGCTGATAGAGGTAAGCATCATAATTCCAATCAAACACTCAATATGGGTTTGCAAATCTAGTCCCAATCAGGAAAAAAAAAAGGAGAAATAAGACTGTGCGTTAATTTCAAGGATTTGAACAGAGCCTCCTTCAAAGACACTACCCACTCCCTTCAATGGAGCAGATCTTGCAAGTAGTGGTCTAGGTCAGAAAGGTTCTCCCTCCTAGATGGCTACTCAAGGTATAACCAGATCATGGTGAAAGAAGACGATCAATTCAAAAATAACTTTCACCACCAAATGGGGCACCTATGCATACAAAAAAATGCTATTTGGACTGTCTAATGCTGGGGCTACTTTCCAAAGAGCCATGGATATGGAATTCAAAGGGCTAATCAACAAAATAGTGCTGATCTATATAGATGACATCATTGTGTTCTCCAAAAATGCAGCAGACCACCTTTTTCACCTAAGGAAAAAGTGTTTCAAAGATGTAGGAGATTTGGGGTATCTTTGAACCCTAATAAATGCATATTCTTGGCCCGTGAGGGCAGGATTTTAGGCCATATTGTGTCTAAGGAGGGTCTGGAAATTGACCTAGAGAGATTTGAAGCAATATCATCACTGCGATTGCCAAGTAACAAGAAGGCTCTTCAAAATCTTCTTAGGAAAAATCAATTTTTTTTGTAGGTTTGTTCCTAAATTTTACTGCCCTTGTTAAGCCAATAACGTTGATGTTGAAGAAGATCTTAACATTCAGGTGGAAAACTAAAGGAAAATCAAGTTTTGAGGCCATTAAGGAATCCATATCACAAGCCCCAACTCTTGTGAACCCAGATTTTTCCAAAGACTTCATACTATATGCCTTTAGTGGTAGCGACACAAACTTTTGTAATCTTGGTGCAGCAGAACAAAGAAAGTATAGAAACAACCAATTGCTTTCTTCAACCAGAGTCTAGAATATTATGAGGTGAGGTACTCCTTCATTGAGAAGTAGGTCCTAGTGGTAATAAGAGGATTGAAGAAGTTTAAGCATTTGGTTTCAAACAATAAAATCCAACTATTGGTTTCCCATGTGGGAGTTAAAATAATTCCTTCTCAGCAAGGACCTGAATGAAAAGCACGTAGGATGGATCACTCGTGTCATGGAATATGAAATTGAGATCAAGTTCACCAAGCTAGTCTGTAGGAAGGGGTTGTGTGAACAACTAGCCTCAGGTCAACAAGATGAAATAGACAGTTAAAAGGAGGTTGTTCTTGTTCTACAAGATGATCAAGAAGCAGGGAGAGATGATGTACCTACTTCTTGTTGGACCCAAGACATGGTGCACTTCCTTTGAACAGGTTTGTGTCCTCATGGGATGGGTAAAGAAAAAAGGAGGACATTTTAGGTTACTGTCCATCCCATATGTTCTTATCGATGGTGTCTTGTTCAAAAGTGTAACGACCCAAAATTTCACACACAAACAACACAAATAAAATACAGGATGAATTTTTTTTTTTTATGACACATAACACGACACAACATGCCACCACCAAGGTCACAACTAACTCCGCGGATAACTCAATACAAGGATGACCACAAAGGTAGCACGGAAATGTTCACACCCACCAAGGATGGTTCCCCCTTTTTTTTTTTTGACAAGACAACATAAGAAACCACCACATAACACACCTACAGATAGGGCAAGCCACAATGAGAAAATTATTGAAGGTTATTTATTTTTATGAAACCTCTTTCGATCCTTAACTTCAGTTTTCTAAGACTCTAGATATGATTTGTACAATACCTCTTACAACGCTAAGTTCTTAATTTTACTCTGAAGAGAAATTTGCTCTAAGTCTTCTCTATTATGGCTTTTATTTGCTTAATTCGTTTATCAAGAAAAAGGAGTAATTTAATTCCACAAGGCCATCTATTCACCACTAACGCTACTATGACTCGTTCTTGCCCACAAGACAACATGGGTTTACGTTCAACACACTTAAGAGAAGAAAAACAAAGTGCCTTGGAACAAGGTTAGAGGGAGAAGGTCGAGTTGAAATCATCTATAGGACCTCAATAGTTAATACCAGGCTTTAATTGAGGCTTGAGAATTTAACCAGAATTATCAAATATTTTACAAAGGCTTCACTGAATGAGTATTACCAAAGAGAACAATTTACCTTCCCAATGGCGGAGAGATAGAATTGTGTGATTTCCAAATTGTTTTCTCTGGCTTATTAAATCTTATCATCTTCTAACAACTAACAATTCATTTCACCTTAGGATCATTTTACAAATTTCACCATAAAAGGGATAATGTTCACTAGAGGAGCTAGGGGTATCATGTTATATAATTTTACTTGCAATGATAGTCTCGCCTTTGATTATTTAAAGAATTACTTGCTCTCAAGTTGGTGACCCCTACGTTACTTTATTTGAATACAACTTTTAGTTTAACTTCCAAAAGTATTAGACAACCCATGTTAGTTTACTTATGAAACATTATTACTAAGTCATAGCAAGATTTAACTCAACATTTATTCTCAAGGGTAAAGTTGTAGCAACACTCATTTACAAGAACAAAACAAGGTTACATTAACTCTTAAAATACTGATACTCCAACAAAGTCACTCAACAACAGTAACCAAATTTTCTTATAATTTCAATGATAGTCAAACAATACAAGGTTTCCAAAGTTCAGATGACAAAGTCCACAATACATTATACTAAGACATTGATCCGCTTCTAAACTTTCCACTGGACGTTATCAATAGTTGAACAACGTAAAAAGGTTTCGTGCAAAAGAACTTCTCAACTGAGGTTGATGAAAAAAATCTACAAGTCTATCCCTCATCTACTCGCAAAATCCATCTACAACAAATTTTCTACAAGAGTCAGTTCGCGAGAACTAAGCAAGATAAGGCTACACAAAACCACCATAACTGTTATCTATCAATACCATGAAAGGAAGCACTTTAATACAAGAATTTGGGTCAAACCTCTAAACACTATCAACACTTCAAGTTATAATAAGTCTCCACCATGCCAATCAAGGAAGAAAGACCATGTACTTCAGTTAGGAGTAAAAACAACGAAAGTATAACAATCGAATGAGAATGGCCCTTGGCCCTATAAGGAGCAAATAACCAATATAACAAAAAAAATAGGATTCTCATCAAGTAAATAATTAAATAACAATCACAAGATTGAGATTTGATATATAGACCAACCATCTAGAAATTTTTTCGAAGGTACCGAACGCATAGGCTAAAATATTATATTTCTAAAAGAACAAGAGTTGATCGGCCCAAGAAAGGGAAACCACGGGTTTCAAGAATTAACACAAAAAGTCCATGTATAAATGAGTTTCAAACCTGAAATCACATAGAGTATCCACACAACATAAGTTTCGAAGCAAAAGCAAAGTAAACTAGTTTTGACCATTAACTCCAAGAGATTTTCCAATCATTCAAGAAGGCCAATGCCTTGTAGGTTAGTAGCAAACACGCGAGAGACGAAGGGAGTTCCGGCAAACAAGAGTATACGAAAATGTCATCAACTAATTTCATAACCCTAAAGATTTACAAACCTCCACATCAATTATTAAAGTTCGGTTAATTTAAAATAAATTTCCTATTTCCCAAAACAACAATATTTTTAAGGCAACCCTTGGTAACATAATCAACCATTCAAACATAGGTACAACATAACTACTAAGTTTCGTTATCAAAACAACTCCTTCTGCTATAACTCCATAATACTATCGATTGCAAGAAAGTTTTTCCCCAAGGTTAACAACGTTCAAGACAATTTTCATCACAAAACATTAAGGTACATATGTGCATAGAAATTGTCCAATCTTAATTAACAACACAATCATTATAAATGGGAGGAAACACAAGTTAGAAGACTAGATTATTTTGCCAACAATCTTCCGAGAGGGAAAAAAGACCAAAATAATTCTAGTAATAGTGGGGGTACTAGATTTGCACAGTTAAAACCTCGAACTTAGCTAATCCGAAAAACTAGTTACGATTCAAGTTGAAGGGGACAGTCAAGTTCCTCCTAAGAATAGCTATAAAACCTAGGAACAAGGCTGAAGCTACGTATGAGTCTAAACACGTGAGGTTGAAACACGTTGTACACAAACTTATTCATTCTAAAAGTTTTAACACCGAATCTCTAACCTGAAATAGTCCAAGCGTTGATTACACTAATCCTACAACCTTTCTTTTTCTCGATGCCAAAAGGGTCATCAAGTGGGCTTGAGAGATAATTAACAATATATGTCAAAAGACAAAGAAGGACAAACCAGGTTGATAGGAAGGAACTTCATAGTTATTGCACGCTTACTTTAACGACTGCTAAAAACTAGTTGGAACAACAAAATAACTTGAAACTCTATCGTAGAGAAGAGTATATATATATATATATATATATATATATATATATATATATATATATATATATATATAAAGGAAGATCGATCACTCGAGCAAGAAAAACATACACCCAAAGGAGAGAACACCTGCATGCTTTCCACTAACATACAGGCAATGATAACAGCTAAAACAAGAAGAAAGCAAGTAGAAAGGAGAGACCTACTGAAAAGAAGTTCAAAAGACAACCAATTCAAGGAAATGGTGGTTCGATTTCACGATAAAATAAAGATAGCAACAGTACAAAAGTGTAGAAATATCTTGCCTTCTCCTCCAACTTCGACGAGGCACCCAAACTCCCCAAGATCTAGCAACAACAACCCTCTAATTGAATCTTCGTCCATAGCATGCAAGGTGCCAATATTCCTCTAAATGCTGAACTCCCCTGGACTCCTCTTCTTACAATCTGATTTATCATCACCAAATAAAAAAAGGAAATCTCCCTAGTAGTTGATTCGCATGAATCAGAACCATGGGTGCAATTTTATTTTTATTTTATTTTTAAAATCTAACCCGCATAATGCTCTAATGCTTTGAGGGTGTGAAATCTTTGTTGTCCTTGCATCTGCGGGGCCAATCAATGCACACCATTGAGAAACAACATCCTCTTTCCCCAACATCATAACAAGAATCGGACCGCTGGTCAAAATTTCATAAGACTATGAAAGAAGCCGCTTTGAAAAAGTTCTGCGTAGAGATTTCTAGTAGCAAATTGGTCAAGCTGGAGAAGTCTGCGTGAAACTTTGACAAATCCCTTTGTTAATATAACCTTGTTGATTTCTTTGTTGTGACTGCGCATCCTCCCATCTGGTTTCACTAACGCCAAGGTTCTCTGTCTTCCTGCAAATCCAGATGATCTGCAACCCACCGGACCACTTCAGGCTCCACACATTGAAATCTCCACGCGGTTAGCAGGTAAAAGGGTGTCCAAAGTTCTGTGCGCTGAGAAAACCTCCCACAACACTTTCCAAACGACCAACTAGCACTAGGTGTGAGTAGGTTTCCACGAGGCCAAAGAAGGTGAATAAAAACAAAAGCAAAAGGAACAGGCGCGCAACAAAAGAAGACAAACTTTTCTCACACTTTCCACCACTCCACACGCAGACTACCCCAAGGCCAAAAAAGGTGAATAAAAACAAAAGCAAAAGGAACAGGCGCGCAGCAAAAGAGGAAAAACTTTTCTCATGCTTTCCACCACTCCACACGCAGAATACCCCAAGAAAACCTCACGCCGCCAGAGCAAAAAGTTTTAGGAGGATAACAAGGACATGGAAAGCTACAAGATAGAATTATTGAAAGAGGAGAAGTGCAGCTAGTAGGGAAAAAGCATCTCATTCCATCCAAGGGTCAAATCATGATCCAAATAAAGCTGACAAGGAGAAAAATAGCCTGCCCAAAGCAAATTTACACTTCCTCCACCAACAAGTCAGGCAAAACTACATATCCACAAAATGAAATAAATTTAATTGGTCACAATTTCATTTTAAAATTTGGTTAGATCGACAAATTGACAGAAGTATACAGCTGCCAAGTCCAAGGAACCGACGAAATTCACATATTTTAGTTAATGAAATTCTTAATAATTGAAAAAGTGCAATCCTATTGGTCCACCTATTTATCCGACAATATACATAATACATTTACGTGAACAAAACATTTTTTTATTTATCTCTGTAAAGAAATCCATGTCTCCGCGCCAAGTAGGAGGATAAATTGATGATAAAAATTTACCAGTTGGTGGATGCGAAACATCAAATAAAAATTAACTCACAATAAGGCATGCGCACAGCCTAAAAAGGATTAATTAATTCAAAAATGAAATTTTATTATCTATATACACATAAGAATATAACTGATACCCATTCCTTTTTTATTCATTATTATCATGTTTTAAAATGTCGTGACACCTAAACGGAGTTCGAAAAGAAAATGTTTAGGACCTAACACGATAGCGACAAAACTAAAAATAATTTAATCGAGGGGTCGAGCACGAGAGTGAACAATACTATAGAAAAAATAACTTACAGGCAATTAACAACAATCAACAGAAGGTTCGATAAAGCAAAGAACAAGGTCTTCCTTTAATAGGATAAATCACGAGGGATGCTGCGGGGCTAACAACCAAAACCATCGACACCGACAAAAGCAGGCAAGCTCAAAAAGATGAAGACACCAATGTTTCAAAGGAAACACAACGGCGTTCAGCCCTTAGAAGCACGGTCGTCACCGAATAACAGAACAATGAGGAATGGGGCATTACAAAAAGAGACATCAATGGCATTCTGCTGAGATGCATTGAGACAGATCAGGTGGAGAGAGTGCTACAAGAATTCCATGTTGAAGTAGTTGGAGGCCATTTTGCTCCAAGAGTGACATCACTCAAAATAATGAAAGTAGGATATTATTGGCCCAGAGTGTTTAGTGACTGCTACACATGGATCAAAAGGTGTAAGAATTGTGCATTCTTCAAAGGCAAGGAAAGGCTAGCAACACTTCCATTGCACCTAATCTCAGTCGACCAACCTTTCATGCAATGGGAATTGGAATTCATTGGAATCATCAATCCAAACTCAAGCCAAGGTCACAAATGGATCCTTCCAGCGACATTTTATTTTACCAAATGGACCGAGGCAATGACACTCAAGGAAGCAAATGAGTCTAGTATCCTGAATTTCTATGAAGGGATAATGACCAGATTTGGAGTGCCAGCCACCATCATATCAAACAATGCATTAGCATTCATAGGTTCCAAAATCACAGGATGGGTTGTTAAGAATGGGACTTATTTGAGTACTTCATCAAAATATTACCCTCAAGGTAATGGCCAAGCTGAGTCCACAAACAAAAACCTGCTAAAGATCATCAGAAGGACTCTTGATGAGAATCAGAGGACCTGGCACACAAAGCTCAAAATGGCCTTATGGGATGATAGAATAACGCCCAAGAGATCTATAGGTAGCTCTCCATTCAAGCTTGTCTATGGGAAAGAGGTAGTGTTGCCTATATCACTTGAGTTGCTAGCATTGGAGCTCGTGAAGCAAGTACAGATGTCTAAATTTGGACCAATGGAGGCCAGGTATGTGGAGTTGGTAGAATTAGAAGAAACAAGAGAGCATGATCTCCAAGAAATAGAGAAAAATTAGGCTTCAGTCAAGAAATTCTTTGACAAGAAGGAAAAAGAAAGGACCTTCTAGGAAGGAGACATGGTTTTGAAATGGGATGCGGATTGAGAAAAACCAGGAAAGCATTCCAAATTTGACACCATCTAGAGTGGTCCATATATGATCACAAAATGAAAAAGTAGCAATGCTTTCCAGTTGTCTACATTGGAGGGTGAAGAGTTGCAGATTCTAGTAAATGGGATCTATCTTAAGCACTGCTACTAAAAGGGGAGTTCTCATCCTATACATATTAGTTTAGTTTTCTCTTTCCTCTAAGTTATTATGTACATTGTCTTGTTGTAGTGTAGATTGCTTTTCTCCTAAGTGCTTTGTAGACTCTACATGTTCCATTTGAAGCATGGATGATTTTATTTTGTATAGTGTGGTGTTGTTTTGTGGCTCTTATGCAATCCATTCAAAAAGATAGATGAAGCCCTGAGTTAAAACAATTTTCTACTCTCAGAAACCTTCATTTCGATATTTCTTATGAAAATTGAGAGTGCAAGCACCCAGGCTCCTTAATCAAAAGGAAAAATTAGTTTCAAACCGTCTTTCTCGACTCCATGCCCAACGGATATGACAAGGCAATTGGTCTTTTCATCTAGCAGGTAGATACCCCTGTGAGTCACCAAATTGTTATCCATATTTTTCCCCTGTGCCAAATATTGGATCGACCATGATCCCGCATAAGAGGAAACAAAGTCAAAAGGTAGATAGAAAAGGCTTCAAAATTGGCTAAGTATAAAGGTATAAGCAGAGAATGCCAAGTGTCAGTATGGCGCTGATTCAAGGGGTGAATAGAGAAAAGGTTTCTAAATGAGTGCTAGATTGTTGCGTGTCCCAGAGGAAAGCGTGGCATTGGGGAAAAAATTAGTTTTTCACCCTTTGCCCCAAAAGGTGTAAAAGTTGTAAAATGGCTCGTAACTCCACCCAAGGAAAAATTCAGCATGGGCCCAAGTCAAAGCCAAGCGGGGAATCAGAGGAAAGCAAAAAAGATAAATTGTGGACTCGTAGGCCTAAGTTTTGTTCCAATCTAGCTGCCACGTGTTCCATATCAAAAGGGAACCCATTTTTCAAGTTGTTTTCCTGCCCTCCTATATGGACCCGATACAAACTTCGAAGGGGCATATCTTTCGACTCAGGGCTTGAAATATTACAAATCTGATACCTTTGGAAAGATCTCGGCCTCACCCATGCCATGGAGGTCTGAAAATTTAATTTTGAGGAAGTTAGGTGAAGAAAATGGAGGAAACATCTTTGGGATTTCAATACAGGATCTTCTTGCCTCAACAACCAAATCAAATTTGATTTGTTTCACCGTTTCCTCTTCCTTCAAGGTGTCGAACCAAGGATTGATGTAGTAAATATGGATTTCGGGAGAGATTTCATAAGAGGCATTAAGAGTGGTGGTTGAGCTTTAACCTGATTTTCCCGCTTCTCTCTCTTTTCTTATTTCAGGTTGAATCTATAAATACAGGGGCATGATTCATTGTAAAGGGTTGGACATTATTTTTTTTACAGTCTCCCTTCTCCTCTTAGAAAAGGGATTTGTGGTTTTCAAGCCTTCTATCAAAAAATTGCATTACATTTTTTCCTCTTGGCTACTTTCTAATGGACTATATCAATCTAAAGAGCAATAAAACATGTCTGTGATCGATTTTAGATCCTCTCTTGTCTCTTTTTATTTCATCTGGTCTCCCATTATATATCTGGCTATCTGTGTTTGTTTATTGTATGCATTTTTTTGGTTTGTGTCTATTAGCAAAATAAGTGTTCTTCATTCCTTTGGTGCATCACCTTGTAGTTTAGTTTAGTTTTAATTTATGTATTCCTTCTATCCCTGTCTCCTTGGTAGATTTTAGATTAGGATTAAGAACAGACCCTCTACAAGTTTCTAAGTATGCACCTAAACAAAGGAATAAGGAACCAACCTTCAAACTAGAGAGCTTTCCCATTTTGTAAGGTCCCACACCTTGGGGAAAGTTCAATGTTATGCAATCACACCAAATGAGTCTGTCTTAGAAAATAAGATATTTTAGAGCTCATTTGGGGGTACTGTGATTCTGCATTAACAACACTCTTAACGTCCATTTGGTGGACATCCCATCTATTAGCGGTAGCTATGGCTAAATTCAGTTGAATAGAAGTCATATTGGTGATGGGAGAAAAGGTATCCAAATTATCAACCTTAAAAAATTGGGAGAAAACCCTAGATATGATTCACACCTTATATTTTTTGATGTCCCCATCAACACCATACTTGGTTCGATATATCCACCTACATTGAACCATTTTTCTTCCCTTATGAAGAGGGGTGAGATCCAAATTATGGTTCTTAATGAGAAAGGAATAATCCCCTTACATAGAATAATAACACCTAAGAATCCCATTATCCTCCCAAAAAGATTGGGGATTAGAGAAAAAGGAAAAGAAGGCGTGGAGCCTAAAAATAATGATTGATTTCATCTCTCATTTAAAGGAATCTCTATCCAATCACCAACACTTTACAAGGTCTACCTAGCCCAATGAGGACCAAGTGGAGAGACAAGGTCAAAATCATCCGAGTCATCACTTGAGTGATAGAGGACATAGTCCTTGTTACCACTACTATCAGAATCAATAGATGGAGGAGTGGGAGGCTCAAGATAAAAAGGTCATCAGAAGAGTCTGAATCATGTCTAGAGAAGGGTAGAGTGATCTATACAGGAGGAGAAGTGGAAGTAGATGAAGTCTATTGGAATTTCACACTTCTCTCAATATAGATATCATTAGTGATGGGGTTTAAAATTCTATAACCCTTCACACCTTCGGGATACCCAAAAAAGATACAAGGTTTAGAATGTGGTTCTAAGGCCTTACGTATTTTCTTGGGTATTTGAGCCATGAAAGTTGAATTGAAGACAAAAAAGTGCTCAACACCAAGTTTACGTCCATACCAAGCCTTAAAGAGTGTTTTCCCTTTTATTGCTTTATGTGGAATCCTATTCTAAATGTAACAAAAAAATTTCACCACTTCTGCACAAAACTATGGTGGAAGGGATTTGAAATGAATCGTACAATTTACCATCTCCTCAAGAGTTCTATTCTTCCTTTACACAACTCTTTTTTGTGAAGGGTTGTAAGACACTATGTGTTGTAAGGAAATACCTTTGGTGGTGCAAAAGTGGTAAAACCTATTTCTCACGTACTCCCCTCCATTTTCATTTTCAAGAACCTTGATGCAAATTTAAGCTTAGTTCTTAGTGAGGGCCTTAAAGTTCTGAAAGTGGTTGAAAAATTCATATTTTTGTTTGAGAAAATAAACCCGACTGTAACAAGAAAAGTCATCAATAAAGGTAAGGAGGTAATGAGCTCCAATGAATGAAGGAGATGGAAGAGGTATATAGATGTCACTATGGACTTACTCTAAGGCTTGAGAATCTCTCTAGGATTTTTCATTGCCAAATTTATCTTTGGAGTGCTTCCCAAGGGCACAACCCTCACAAATTTCCTTATAAAATTGACCCAAGGTAATCCATTAAATATCTCATGTTGGCTCAATTTCTCAAGGTAATGATAGTTTAAATGGCCAAACCATTCATGTCATAACTTATTAACTTCATTAATGTGAGTTAGCAAGGTGGTGGGAGAAGTGTTAATATCAAAGTGGGAAAAGGTGTACAACCTGGCCTGGTGGTCTACCTTTCGATTTTTCACTCTAAAATCTCTATGCAGATCTCTAATGATAATTGAGTTAGGGTTGAATTCCAAACATATCCATTGGCCAATATAGGTGATTTTATAGATTGATAATATGTTGGTGAAAATTTGGGGAACACTAAGGACATCATTCTAGGTTCCACCATTAATTTCCATTAATCCACTACTAGTTATTATGACATATGTGTCATCACCCATAGTGATTTGGGACATTCTACATGGTTTTATTTCAGAAAACTTAATTTATGAGGAACCCATGTGGTGCGAGGCACCAAAATATATAACCCATGTTGATGAAGGAGCTACTCTTGCTACAAGAGATTTGCATTTCTTCTTGTCAAACTTGTTTTCCTTTTCTTTGGAAGACACATGTCTCAGAGCATTTATCTTGATAGAATAAAAAACACCTATATTATTTTTCTCAAGTAAATGAGTTAGGTGGTAAATTTGTTTTCTCATACATTGATTCTCTTCATGTTCTGACTTCTTATAATAGGAACACTTTCACTTTTCCTTCTTTTGTTTAGACTTAAAAGTATAGGTAGAAGTGTAAGTACTCATGTTGGGATTGGATGGGGTAGTCTTAGTTTTATTTTTTGCTTGGTAAATTTTCTTTGGGTTCTTCCCCCTTTCCCCCTTCCCTTTACCATTACTATCTATTAGGGCATGTGATATGGATTTGATAGCACCCATTTGGATTAACTTGTATTATTCTCAAATGAGTTGGGAAGAAAATTTGTTGAATGAGGGCATCTTCCAAGTGGTCCCTAAATATTCTTTCATGGTGTGGAAGGTAGAAACAAAGAAAAATTATTTAGTTCCAAGTTAAGAAATTAGAGATATAATTATTTGGGAATCCTTCTTATCAACTCCACATTATTTCAACAACATTCTCATATGGAAAAATTTAGAGAAGAAGGCATGTAGGTTATCAAAGTGAATAAGGGTCAACCCTAGGATTAAATTATCTAAGTCATGTGCTCTCATGTCATCTTGTTTTCCAAACACACTGTCTAATTTTTTCCAAGATTCATTAGGTGTTGTGGAAGACTCAATTTGAAAGAAAAGGTCAGATGAAATAGAAATATAGATAATTCCTAAGGATTCATCACATTTATTAAACCACTTAGATTTCTCAGGTTCATCTTCAGGTTCAGTATCCTCTCCCATAGTGATGTGATACAACCCACTTAGTCTAGTTATAATTTTGGATTTCCATTCATAAAAAATTAAATGGTGTGCGAAAAATGATGGTACTGACATCCATTGTAATGAAAGAGAAATAAAATGTAGAAAAGAAATGAAACACACACACACACCTCATAATAATAGTATTACCCCTATTTGTGACACTTTATACTTAGTGCAATGATTACAATAAGGTGTATTCATATGATGTGAAATGACCAGTCACTCAAATTGTAATTAGTAGATTCCATGTAACATTGGAGACCACAAAATTTTTTGACACATGCAAAAAAAATGACACTGTAAGAAGAAAAATAAAGTACAAAAAAGGGAAAGAAGGTGAAAAGCAATGTCTTATATGAGATAAAGAATCTTATGTCGTAAAAAAATTCCCTTTTTGTAAGGTTGTGGCAAACGTGCTCACTAACCTGTAAGCAAAAGAATTCATTTACAAGAGTTTTTGGTTACAATAATCCTCCAATAGTATTTAAAAAGACCCAATTCAAAAACATGACCCCCTAAATTAATTATCACCGTATTAAATTAAATTAGGTTTAAATATTTTAACCTAAGTGCTAACAAGGGATGGAGATAAAAGTATATAAAGATAAAAGTAATGAGTGACCAAGTGGGTGGATGAGATGGCTTGGAAAGTTCACTGGTGCATGAAAAAGCTAGCTTGTAATGCCTTGAGGCAGGAGCAGTTTGGTGAGAAAATCGGGTAAGTCAGGTTGGCGAATAACACAGAGTGAAATGAAAGAACACAGTGTGCAACAATGAGTCAGGTTGAATGGTGAGATGGGCTGCAGAGTGCGTGAGTTGAAAATGTGAATTTGGGTGTACATGGACAAGAACTAATAAAAGGACATGACAAGTGACCTAGGTGAGGATTAAGCTAGGTCATAAAGTTTTGAATACAAGATGAGATTGAAATAGGGGATGAGGCAAGGAGGCAGGATCATCAGGTGAGTTGCTTAGGTGAATAGGGGTTTGAGTTGATGTTTCACACAAGAATGGTTGAGTTTAGGTGAGCGGGCTTGGAGTGATAAGTAGGTCAAGGTCATTGAGTCAAGTTCACACGGAGTCAGGTTCAATGGGACAAGGGATGACTACGTCTAAACACAACTAAGATGAGATGAGGTGAAACAACACAAAGACAAATTTGACTCAGGATGGAAAGTTGGAGAAGTACAGAAATAAAACATCTCAGTTTGATATGGGATAAAGTTTAGGTAACTTGATGAGCTCAAAGGGAGCTCAACTCGACAAGGAAAGTTGAACATGAAACTCAATGAGGAAAGTTACGGGGAGAGTTAGGAGATGGATGGTGAGATGGAGGAAAGTTGGGGGCTACAAAGTGAGCTGCAAAAATAGAACTTCTTTTATACCTAGTGGTAACTACCCAATTTTAGTTACAAAAACCTAACTCCTACACAAACACCAAGAAACAACTAGAAAACCAAAAAACTCCACAACACAAGTGTTAACTAGATAATGCCAATATTACACAAAAATCAATACATACAAAAAATTGCATAAAGAGTTAATAAAATAATGAAATCGAGAGTAACCAACAATGATGAAATGAGTGACATGATTACCAAGATTCAAGCTATGATACCATAAAATATGGAAAAAATATCATCGTCAATGCATGCACACTGAAAAATTTGCACTCTTAACAAAAATGGGAAGAACTCCAAGTAATTAGCAAGAAAAAATATCAAGGAACTTGTGAATACAAAAATGGTCTACTCATGCTCATAGATAAAAATGAAGAAGTACATAAATTAGTGTTGTATAACCCCCATGCCTAGACTTTTCATACCCCCAAAATAGGAGAGAGGAGTTACAATGTAAGAATGACATGTAACTCCCATATGACAATGAAACAATGAGGAATATGAAAAATTCTATGTTTTTTTTCATTTATCATATAACTCCTAATGACTTATATAAAGACCTATGTCTCACTTAAGTGAGATGAATCACCATGGATGAGGGAAATTCATCTAATAAATAATAAGTGAATAATACCACGTCACACCAACATTGCCCTTGTGCTTCCACATTAATATCATGATATTCTAAATTTATCCCTTTCAAAACCTTGAATACAAATGTGAAAAACATATTTATGGCATCATATGTTGTCATATGAAGTATGAAGCTAACGAATCTTTACTTTATTGTATCAATAGGTGGTATTAGATAAGTGTTTGTTATATAATAAATGCTTAGGGTGAACTTGCATATATAAATTTTTATTAATTTGAAATTTTATTCTTAGTGGCATGTAAGGCTAAACAAAAAATAAGAACCGAAAGAGAAAAGAGTAATGGAGAGACCCAATGAGAATAAAGGACCCAAAAACCAAAGGGGCCAAGACCGTACATCTTGGTTAAGACCATAGTATATCCCTAACTAATCTATATAGTGTTTGAACAAAGTCATAAAAATTAAAATTATAAATTGTAAAGGCCAGAGATCTTGGTGACATAGTGTAAAAAAATTAGGAAGAATCAAGTAATTCATAAATCATAGGATAAATCAAACGGTGTGAAAGTAAAGCAACAAGTACTTGAGCCAGTAAAATTTATTTTCCTTGTTCAAACCCCACATATATAAATTTTACCAAAATCATGATGTAACAATGATTATGTGCATATTTTCGGTGTCTATATTTTCTCTCCCACTATGCTAGTGAATGAAATTTACTAATTTAAAGGAAAATAAGAGTGTAACTGATAATGCTAAAGAAAGGAAAGTTTTTAGGTGTGTTTATAAAGTAACAAAATAATGCATACTAACATTTTCCACCAATGTAACCTATGTAGAGATAGTAAGGAGTGTGTTGTAGGTGTAAGGGGATGTTTTTAATGATATGGAGATTATACTAGGAATTTTAAAAAAATTGGGGGTGATAAATCCCAAAATGTATTTGATAACTAGGGGTATTTGGGTGTCTCAAAACTAAGGGAAGAGTATCACAAAGCTTTCTATTCACCCCAAAATAACACTTCCCATTTTTAGGAAATAACCGATGCAGATGATTCTAGGCCCCAAATAGATTTGGTAACTCTGCACAATAAAAATTAATGACATATCGTGCCCCCAATATTCATTACACAAGTGTAATATTGTAATTGTAGTGTTGATAATTTGTAATTTGATAAATTTTTACTCCTTATGTTTACGATAAATGTTGTGGCATATTATTTTACAACTTAATATTCAATGCATATTTGTATCCAATGTTGACCTATTGGTTATTGAATATGTGTATTGATATGAGCATTAAAGGTTTTCCTGGCATAGTTGATCCATATAGTTCCCCCCATTTTGATGAAAGGAATGATAAGAAATAAAATCGCTTGAGGAAAGAGTAAGTGTTAGTATAGTTTAAAATATGTGATTAGAGCCAAATATAGTACTAAGAATAGTAGGTTGTGCATTGTGATAAGGTACATAGAAATTGTAGTGATGTTGTATTTTTTGAGTATCAGTGATAAAATTAGTAATTGAGATAGAGGGATTGTACTTGTAGAGTCTGAAAAAGATAGAATTTGGATATAGAATAGTATTGAACTTGTAGAAACTAGGAAATAGATTTTTTTTTGTAAATTAAGAATAGTTTTGAAGTTGTAAAATAGAATATGTGGATATACAATGAGATAGAATAATGTTTGAATTTGTAGAATTTATGAAATAGAAATTGTGGTTGTATAAGAGGATAGAATAATATTGAATGAAGTGAGATAAAAGATATAGAGATCATATGTTGGCAATAAAATAGGTACAAACTATGTAAAATATCAAAATATAAAAAGAGGATCTTGGATACAAATAGGAAAAATATAGAGTAGAGCCATGTATTAGTAAAAAAATAGGGGGAAATAACAATACCAATTCTGTGAATGACATAAAAATTTGAGAAAAAGAAACCAAAATATGGGATGTAGAAGTTCAAGGCATTAAGTAGATGGTCAATGTTGGTTGGTACTAGTAACTATATGCCTAAGAGGAAATTGGATATAAATAATAAAGTATAAAAATAATAAATGAAAATATTTAATTTAAATTTATTTTACTAAATATAAGAAATTAGGGTCTCTCTACAACTTATGGAACTAGTCTCACACCTACATGAGTCACAATTTAGGAGATAGTTTTTTATAATCTAATTTGGTTAGTATATAGGTATTTTTTTAGATTTCAGCATTTAGCATAAAGCCTTTAGGGTTTAAATTCTACAATAGATGGATATTTTGGGAAATAATATAGTTTTTGTTTAGGTTTTGGGGCTTTTTGGATTGTTTATTGACATTTTTAGGAGTGTTAGATGTGTCAATGATCTGTAAACTAGCCAAAACAATCTTTACCATGGACCCTTATAGGTAATTGACTCCTTTACCGAATTTAGCTTAAAATAATCAACTTTAAAAGAATGCAATGTGAGATTAAGAACCACACTACGTAAGGGTTGATTATGAAGTTTGGAAGAATACCTACATCTCCAGGTTTGCAACCTAACTAAACCAATCCATTACAACGTTATCAATATAAGTACATAATAAATTCATATTACTAGAATAAATTCTCAACCAAATGGTGTGCCAATTGGTCCAATAGACCTAGTCTAGTCTTGGAAACTCAATGCTCAGTTCTCTAGTGCAACTCCTTGGTTTTGACACCTCCTGTTCACCTCCACTCCGTTGCGTGGAAAACTAACCTTTACATAGTGCTAAGTTAGACAGTGTCTGATGTCGACTTTCACTTTTTTGCATGGAAAGATAACCTCTACAAAGAGGTAATTCTCTATTTGATGACAATGATCATCTTCCACTCTATTTCATAGCCTCCATCATCAATACAGAGCTAAGATCAGACCCAACCTTTTCAATGATCTCCACAATGATTAAGACCCTCCTCCTTGGCCTCCAAGAAACTAACTTGGTAATATGCCTAACCTACTAAAGATCGAAGATTTTGTATTTATCTAGTGCTTTAGTACGTCCCTAGGCTTCCAATGGCATATTCAAGATTTCGCATGATAATAAGGCACCAATTTGTCCTTTACAATGTCAGTGATTTAAAAATAATGATAACTCCCTAATTTTTACAATGTTTCATATTAAATAATAGGACTCTTCGTCATCATTGCCTATAACAATAATATAGGTATTCTTCATTCATAATGCCTATTAACAATAACAATAGGTCCTATTTTCCCTTATTTCCTATTAAATAATAATAATAGGACTTATATTTTTCTCCATATATGCCTTAATAGACCTTCTTCATAATTCTCTTGTTGCCTCTAAGCTTGAAACATGAGCTTGTTGTTTGAATGAATGGAGAGGGGCCTTTATATAGGCCTTTCTCATCCACATATCAAGTTTATATGGATTATCACCATATATATTACCAACCAAATCAATTGGCCAAGTTGGTTGGAGCACTGCACTTGGGGCAGGCATGTTTGGGGTTCAAACTATAGACCTGCTTATTTTGGCTACTACTCTCATTGCCCACTATAGAATCTGCATCCCATTGTACCATGTAGACCCTCAACCTCACCAATATCACCACATCACCTGTGACCCTTCCAACCTCTACTGTCAACTGGTCTCCATGGCAATTAACCCTACCAGCTATGAGCCACATCACCTCCATGCCCACCATTGGTTTTGGTGTGGGATGTATATCCCACATTCATCATGTTTGGGATAGGGTAAGTATTTTTTAAGACTTGGAAGTCCCTATTCACATGTGGCTTTAGCCACATTATCCATCCATTTTTTCACTAAGTTGGATTCGACGAGCTACATGGACTCGTCGAGTGGCATGATTGGTTCACCCAAGGTTGTTTAGCTCACCAAGTTGGTTCAACTTTCCTGATGCACTTGCTTCTAGCTCGATATAATTTTAATGAATGGTGGTAGGCCATGTGGTAGCCTGAGGACCCACCACGTGGTAATTTTTTAATCATTTTGGAAAAATGATTATTAAACCATCTATAATGAGTGCCAAAGACTGGAGTCACAAAACAAAACTTCACTTTCTACCGATTTATTTTTGCCACGTGTCACTTCTTGATTGGTTAGTTGACCTTGTTGAGTCTGAACTTTGACCAGTGAAAAAAAATTCATACAATATTTTTTTCACATTCTAATAGTCAACGGAAATCTCTTGTAGTCTAATGCCTTACTTTGATGTTTTCGAAAGGTTTTGGAAAACTATGTCCACTAAATTGACCTCTAGATCAATCAAAATTAGAATTTACAAACCTCACAAATCCCAAAGGTTGTGAAATTTGATGAAATATATGGACTCATGAATTTTCCCATGAGTGTGGAGTTTAATCCCTAATTTCATCTTAGAGTATGGTATAATCATATTATAGATGGGTGCCTACTTTACAAGCTTAGGGAACACATTTTTAATATGACCACTCGAGTGATACTCAAAATCAACAACATAAAGGAGTGACCTTGATTCCCATGTTAGCATGTATATATTATTTTGATCCCTATAATATCAGTTAACAATAGTAAGGTTTGGGAAAGAATAATATCTATCTAAGGACCCCCATAATATCTTTATATTTTCAATAGAAGAATAAGAGGTAAATTGAAGAGTTGGAAGATAAAAGAGTGCATCACTTTGATATCTAAGTTATAACAATCAACAAAGGTTAGCATTGGAGTAGGTGAAAATATGTAAAATCCTCCACACATTCATTTACTTTTCATGGAGAAAGATACTCAGGACTTTCATCAAGATTTATGATGAGTAAATTAGTTGCATTCTAAGCTTATTTTAGGAGTAGGAAGGTATGTTCACATCCCACATGCTTCATAAACAATCAAATATACATCAACATTAAGAGAAATAATTTTCATATATCCTTTTGTGTTGTTTTCAAAAAACCATTGAAATAAATTCATATATGGCCAAGACACCATTGTCCAATTAATTTCATACATTACAAAAATAGAATTTGGTGAAAGTGGTAAGAGGGAGATAATAAATGAGAGTTTACTATACAAATATCATTATCAGTTTCAAGAAGAGTAAAATACAAGCCTCATGGGAACTTTCCTTTTATAAGAAAATAAGAAAAACTCATTTATGAATAGGAAAATAGGATATTGTCCCTGTGATCATGAATATTCCCACACTGATAGTTATTTAACTCAATCTAGTGACCACATACTTTAGTCACAAAATCATGCACTTTAGGCATTATTTAGGTTCTTAAGTGAAGACAATACTAATTAATCCCACCTTTTTTCCATTTTGTTTTACTTTTTATTTCGTCATTACCGCACATTTTTACATACATTCTCAGTTATTTTCACAGTTTCCTATCATTTTAGCCTAGATCGGGGCACCCAAGCCTGTACTAGGGTTCCCAGGTCCTACTTGGGGTGCCCCCAATCCATTTTCTACTTTTTTTCCTATTTTTGGGCTTATTCAAGTTGTTTTTCATCCTTATCTTTTTCCTAGTCAGCCATGTTCGGATTAATTACAAAATTAGAGCAAGAGAACCCTATAAATATAAAGTTATGAAACCATAATGAGGGTCCTAGGGTCACTTACTACTATCACTCATTCTAGAGTTGCATCCATTGCATCACTTACATCCACATAGCTCCATGCATCAAGACTAGGAGATCTATTGTTTCAGCTGATTCTTAAACGTTTCTTTGGAGTATTGATGAAATAGATAGGGTAATGAGCATAGGAGGAATACTTATTCAAATGTTGGTTGATGGGTTGCTGCGCGTGTATGACTTTTGAATCTACAACTGGTTGTGAGAGCTTCCTTTTCGCTAGGAGGAACTACCTATAAAGGAAAGTAAGACCACCTGAAAGAGTTAAACAATATGTGTAGTGAACTGCCTAGTGTGTGCTAGATCCGAGAAGTGTGATACTTCAAAGATGGCTTTCAGTCCATTGTTTTAAACAATTTAATGCAGGAAATGAAGTAAATCCTATTGTAATTCGAAATGATTTAGGTATCTCACTTAAAACACAATAAGAAATATCTAATCTAACACGCTAGGTTAGAATAGGATCCAAACGTCAAGTAACTGGTTCTGGGTCTCTGTAGGTCTGATAGAGGTCTTAGGTAGGTCACAGGTGAATAAGGGTAACATGGAGTTAGGTGAATAAGTCACGGTTCTGAGCTGTATGGGAAAATAAAGAGACTGATGTTGGTTGAGGGTGAATGATGGAGGTTGGGTGTAACCGGTGTCGGTTATTGTGGAAAATTGGGAATACCACATAATGGGTTTTGGGTCACCTTTATGATTGTACAAAGGATTTTAGTTGGTCAGAATGAGGTATTTGGTAGCTTGGGTGGGATTTAGCGAGGTTTTAATGGGTATATGGAGGGGGAGTGTTGAAGGGAGATTAATGGGTGGCTAGGTAAACAATAGGTGATAATATAATGATGAAATGAAATGAACCAGATAAGTATAACATTTTACTTACTTGGATTCTGGTCGTGGATGCCTGTGAATGAGGCATGGAGGTGTCTGGTAAGAGGTTGAAGGTTGCAGGTGATCACCAATCATAGAAGAGCTTTTGCATGGGCTACATATACATTCCTTTTTTCTTGGTTAAATCAGATCATTGTTGGGGTGAGTGTTGGATGGCTGTGTAGAAGAAAATGCTTGATCTCCTTCCTTGCATGCATGTTCTCGTTGAAATTCGCTCTCAAAAGATGTGATATCTCTCAGGAATGTGCTAATGTTTGCCAACTTTTTCCAATCTTTTCCGAACTTCAAAATAAGGTTGTTTTGGGGGTTAAAAGGGTAACCGACGGCGGTTCTGGCTTAATCGGCGATGGTTAGGGGTAGTCAACATTAATCAAGGTGGGATTTCCTAGGTTTACTAAACTAGGGAGATCTTTGTGATTTTCTCAGATCTGATGTCGTTAACCCATGGATTAAACTGGAAGCTTCTTGTAAGCATGTGGGAATGTGGTTAGAGGGAATGTAGGCATTGATTTTTAGGGTTTGGGTAAGTCTTAGTTAGTTATGACAACTTACTAAGAATAGGTCTTAGGGTGAGTTGGTTTGATGAGGTGTCTAGGTGAAGTGTATGTGTGGATATTATTTAAATTAAGATATTTAAATAATAAATATGGTGAGAATAAGGAATTAATTTAATTAAATTAACTAAATTAATATTAGTGGGGTGAAGGGGACCATGGCTAGGTGAATGTGATGAAGGGTGCTTATTTGTTAAGGGCCAAATGGGAGTGTGACCTAATTTTAGTGTCTACATTTTTCCCGTTTTTTCTTGCATAGCTTGTATTGGTAAGCGATGCTAACAAAAATAAGATGTGGTTGCCTCATGTGTGGGTGAAGGTGATCCCCCTCAAACCAGGAACTGACGAGGGTGAAGGAAGAAGTGGTGAGTGGTTTGATAAAAAGGTAAATGTGATGAAAAGGAAGGTGGGTAACAGGGGAAAAAAGGTTCCAAGGTCTACTCGGGAAATTCTAGGTAATGGGTCAGGGTCAAAGGTAGCAATAGTCAAATGCACGCACACGTATAAACTGCAACATGCTACCAAGTTTCAAAAGTAGGAAAACTCTACATTGTCTAAGGTTGATAGGTTTATCCAAACATGAGGTTGAGGTGATTCCAGTATCCAAGGTATAGGATATGGTCAGGAAACACAACAGTAGGTTAGGTGCAGGAACGTTTAGGTATGTTCTGGTAAACCAAAGGTAGGTGTCAGGATAAATGATCACGGACAATAGGCTAGGTAAGGTCATTAGGTTAAAAACACAGGTAACAGTGCTGCAAGCTCTAGCGAACACATGAGGTCAAAGGTCACTAACGATGGTCCAGGTCCAAATATCTAGGTCACGACATGGGTAAGGCCAAGGTAGGGGTAAAATAATAAGTCCCCAAAGGAGAAAAAAGGGAGGTAGTAAATGATGAGGTCAGGTTGGTATAGGCATGTATCGAGGCAGGTTGGTTTAGGCATGGATTGAGTTAAGTTGGTTTATGCATGGATCGAGTTAGGTTATAGGCATGGATCAAGTCAGGTTATAGGCATGGATCGAATCAGGTTATAGGCATTGATCGAGTCCAGTTATAGGCATGGCTCGAGTCAGGTTGGTTAGGCATGGATCGAGCCAGGTTTTTTAAGGCATGGTTAAGTTAGGACGATGTAGGCATGGTTGTGTTAAAAGTAAGTGAAGTTGTGATTCATTATTTTATGAAATGAATGATAATATGGGTCATATGTGAGATGTGGTATAATATACGCATGATGATGGTAGAGAAATGGTAGTCATAATAAATGTATGTTGTGATGAGGATTAAAATGTTAAGCAACTTGTTATGTATGTGGTTTAATTTCCAATTTTGGGTATAAAAGGGAAACTAAGTGGGGTATGATGTAATGTTAAGAAGATGCAAGATGAGTTGGTTAGGGTAGGGAGTGGTTGAGCTAACCTCCAAGGGCCTCATGCCCTCAGAGTGATGCCTACATAGTCCCGGTGAAAAGGGACCTCAGGCTGATGTAGTTCTCCCATGAGCTATGGAAGAATATTAGGGGTTATGAAAATGAGTTGGTAGGTTTTTGGGCATGTTGTGGGTTTAGGTTTGTTAGGTGTGGGTAGATTATAGGTAAAATGATGTAGGTGAGGGCAATGGTGGAAAAATAAGGAGATTACCCCAAAAGTAAGCATTGAGAACCATGTCCTGTATAAGGTAATCAAAACATAAACAAAGATGGTTAAAAGATAAGAGGGGGCAATAAAGCCACCTAGTTGGGTAGGATCATACCAAGTAGATCATACCTTGGCAGAGGTGATGAATGTAAGACCCTAAATACATTGCATGATGGATTTTTCTATGGTGAAAAGTACTCACATGATCACCAAATGTCTAAGTTCTAAGAAGTCCCTTGAGACAATAGGAAATGAGAGTGGAAATGGTAAGAAGGGTGAAACATGGGTAATTTTTATATGGTATAGGTAGCATGCATTTCAAACAAGAGAACGTAGATCACAATGGGCAAGTCCATGAAATTTTTTTTGAGTGTTTTGACTTATAGTTAAGATAGACTGGTCGATGTAGGAATTGTAATTGAACTCCTTGAGGTCTTCATGAAGCTGATCGATGCGGGAAGCTTCAGTTGCTCTCATTTTTTTAAGATCTTTACATAGCTGTCCTTCAAGGGAGAAGTATATTTATAGCAGCAATTGTTCAAGAGGGAGATGCCCTTTTGCGGGAGTCACCATATTTTTAGTAGAAGTTTGACTCAAGGAGTTTGGTCCCATGCGAGGTCTTTAGAGTCATGGACAAGACCAAGGTGGAGAATAAGACTCTTATTCAAAAGGCAAGGTGAAGCGACCATGTGATCTCATCTAAAGGTAGACGAAAAGTATCCATGAGAATCATGTTATGTGTAGCGTCGTGGTACACATATTCAAGAGAAGATAACAAGTGACGGGTAATCACATGATTCTTGTTTAATCGTTGGTGAGGTGTATGGAGTGAATAGTGCTCAAGGGAAGAGCATGGAAATTGAAAAAAAGTGAGGTAGGGCTACAAATCAACAATAGAATGGTCAAAGATGCAAGGCGTTAAGGGGCTTAGGTTTGGGTTTACCATCGAGTGAAGATAAACGATAAGCACTCTGATCCATAGGTATGAGTCACAATGTATGGTCCAAGCCAATTAGGAGAAAATTTTCCCCTGTTTACTTTTTTCTTCTTTGGTTACGTGTTGATTTTCCTTTCAGGACAAGGTCACCAACTTGGAAGGTCCGTTCATGGACACGTTTGTCGTAGGCACATTTGATACATTTTTGGTAAACTTGAAGGTGATCCAGAGTCATTAAGACGACGTTCGTCTAATAACTCTAGTTGTGCTAAATGGTCCTGACGAAAGTCATCATCATTGAGAATGTCATGAAGAGAAATGCGGAGTGAGGGAATCTAGACTTCAAGAGGGAGGACTGCCTCTATACCGTAGACCAGAGAAAATGGTGTGGCCACAGTGGAAGTGTGAATACTAGTGCAGTATGCCCACGAGGGAAAAAAGAATGTGTGTATGCCAATCCTTCCCAGTATCGTCAACCACTTTCATAAGAATTTTGTTGAGGGTTTTGTTAGTGGATTCGGTTTGGCCATTGGTTTGTGGGTAGTAAGGTGATGAGAAACTAAGCTAAATGTCGAAGGCTGTCACAAATTTTTTGTTAATGTTTTGTTTATTGAATTGTTTTCCATTGTCAAGTGATGAGGCGATGTGGAACACCAAAGTGACAAATGATGTGGTGGTTAATGAACTCACATATTTTCTCATCTTTTGTTGAGATGAGTGGTATGGCTTCCACCCATTTTATATAGTATTCAGTAGCAGTGATGATCCATTGATGGCACTGGGAAGAATGAGGATTGATTTCTCTGACAAGATCCAAACCCCATTGAGAGAAGGGCCAAAGGTCTCGAGAGACCTATAAGGCATGACTGGGTGTATGATGAAGATTGTAATGTTGTTGGCAATTTACACAACGTTTGACGTAGTCGCAAAAATCATGGTTAAGGGTCGGCCAGTAATAGCCCAGGTGAAGAATACGCTTAGCAACAGTAAGGCCACTGAAGTGACCTCCACATATGCCATCATGAACTTCCTTAATGGTATAAGGAATTTCAGAACTTGTGAGGCATCGTAAGAGAATACCATCAAAGCCACGCTTATAGAGGAGGCCCCCTAAAATGACGTAACGAGAGACCTTTTTAAGGAAGGCACGTTGTCCGTTACAGGTGAGATCAAGAGGTAAGATGGAGAGAGAAAGGTAGTCAGAGTATTTTTTATACCAAAGGTCACTCAGGTTAGGGGTAGTGGTGCTGATTGAGTAAACATCGTGAGGTAAATAAGAAGGTGATTGGAGTCATTGTACGGTGACAAAGATTGTAGAATCGGTGGGTGAAGTGGGTATTTGGGAAGCTAAGCAAGCCCATGGTATCTGCAAACTTGTTGGTTGAACGTGGGATGGTTTGAAGGGTGTAATGATCAAAGGTGGTCAAAAGTATGTCTACATGATGTTTATACTTTTGAAGTATCTCATTACAACATTGGTACATACCATTGACTTGGTTTATGACCAATTGAGAATCACCAAAGATGTTGATTGATTTGACATCTAGGGTGTAGGTGGCTTGGAGACCTAGTACGAGTGCTTCGTATTCGGAAATATTGTTGGTACATTCAAAATCTAATTTGAAAGACAAAGGCATGGGTTCACCATCAAGAGGAATGAGGATAATACCAGCCCCACCCCCACGCTGACACTTAGAACTATCGAAGAAGAGTGTCATTTGGTAAGGAGGTTCATCTAGGGAAAGGGTAGCAATTGACTCATCTGGAAAGTCAAAATTAGAGGGTTGATCCCTGAGAAATAGGTGCGTCAGCCAATTGGTCGGTGATAGCTTGGCCCTTGATGGAATTTTGATGAATGAATTCGAGGTCAAGATCAGCTAAAAGCATAAGCCATCGTGCGGCATGCTGATTTTGATAAGGTTTGGTGTACATGAAGTGTAAGGGGTCGGTGTTGGTCACAACATAGGTTTTGTGGTTGAGTAGGTAATGATGGAGTTTGGTGGCAATGAAAACTAAGGCTAAGAAAAAAATTTCAGGATGGTTGTATCGGGTTTCGTAGTCCAAAAGAGTATGGCTTATGTAATAAACCACCTGCTCCCTATGTTGTTCATCGCGATGAGTGAGCATGGCTCCCAAGGAATGATTGGTAGCTAATATGTATAGGTAGAAAGGTTGATCGTCTTTAGGTGGGATGAGTATGGGTGGTTGGAGAAGGTATTGTTTTAGGGCCTCAAAATCCTTGTGGCAGTCATCATCCCATTTAAAGGAGACATCCTTCTTGAGCAGATGATGAAATGGTTGACATCGATCAGATAATTGTGAAATGAAATGGTGAATAAACTACAACTTTCCTTGCAGGCTACGGAGTTGTCGAAGGTTAGTAGGCGGAGGAATTTTCGAGAATGGCCTTGACTTTAGTAGGGTCAACTTCTATACCACGTAGGGAAACGATAAATCCCAGGAGCTTTCCTGAGAGAACCGCAAAGATGCACTTCTTAGGCTGAAGTCAGACGTAATATTTAATGAGACGATCAAAGATGGTTTTGAGGACGGTTAGGTGCTCGGAGTGGCATTTAGATTTGGCCAAGAGATCATCCACGTAATCTTCCAATATGCGATGCATGATGTCATGGAAGATGTAAGTCATAGCCCGTACTGATACGTGGCACCAACGCATTTTTAAGGCCAAAAGGCATGACTCGATAGTAGAAGGTCCCCCAAGGGGTGATGAATGAGGTCTTGTGTTGATCTTCTGGGGCAAGAAAAATTTGGTTATAACCTAAGAAGCCATCCATGAGTGATAGCATCTCGTGACCAGCGGTAAGGTCAACCAGTTGATCAATACCGGGTAAAGGAAAGTCATCTTTTGGGCAAGCTAGGTTGAGGTCACGGAAGTCCATGCAAATGCAGAGTCCCCCTATCACTTTAGTGACAGGGATAATGTTAGAAATCCAATGAGGATAATCAATGGGTAAGATGAAGGAAATAGAAAGAAGGCGCTGAAGTCTTCTTTGACGAGAAGGGCAATGCGAGGGTGCATTTTCCTCAGCTTTTGTTTGATGGGTTTGGCATCAGGAATGGTTACGATATTATGGACCACTATGGTGGGGTCAATACCAGGAATGTCTTTGTAAGACCAAGCAAAAGCATGGTTATGATCTCTGAGAAAAGAAGTGATGGCTTCCTGTTCAGCATCATCTAAAGATTGTCCAATCTTTAGGATGTGTGGGTCGTCCTGAGTATGAATGTTGATCTCGATAGTTGATTCATTCAACATGGTTTGTGTCTCAGAGGGTAATGACCGATGAATATATGAGTCTTCTTCACCAAGGTAGGTGAGTATGGATTCATCATCCTGACATTGAATGATGTTAATTAAAGGTGTATCGTCATCAATCATTTCAGGATACAGGAAGGGAAGAGTGGAAGGGGCCTCGCCCTCATGTTGATAAGTCAGAGGCCCCAAGGAAATGGTGTTTATGAAAAAAAAAATTAGGAGGGATAGATTCAGGATCCATCGACTCCGTCGGTGAGGGTGGTGATGAAGGTGGAGCAGGTGAAGAAGGTGGAGAAGGGCTAGTGTCCTTAATGAGTTCAATGCGGGCCTATTTGGTAGGTGGTTCAAGAAAACTGATACCACTACGGTAGTTATGTTTACATGTGGTACATGGAATAATGGTATGGCGGCCTTGCTCATAAAATCCAAAACCAAAACCCTTCCATGCACATCGGTGTAGGAAGGTGTGGGTGAAACGGTGATTGGTAAGTGATTGGAAGTCAGCAGAAAAGGAGCAAGTTTGTGGCGGTGGTTTGGGTTTGTAAGTGGTAGTATCAAGTCCCCCATAAGTGAGACTAGTACAAAGGTGAGGAGGACCATAGAGGAGGCATTCTCCAATGTGGTGATGATAACGAGGGTGTTGGTGAAGACTTCCATACTCTTTTGGAGTAAGGAATGTGTTGACACTATATAGGTGGTACTCCCCCAGAGTGAGGCATTGAAAAACACCTTCCAAGGGATCAGTGGTTGGTATGTAGGTAGCTAGGAATGGATGATGTGTCAGAGGTCCATGTGGAGGTGGATTTAATGGATTGGGAAGCTGATGGGCTCAGCAATGGAGGTTATGGCAGTGGTAGGAATGGAGGAGGTATGTGCGGTAGAAGCAGCGGCTGTACTGGTAAGTGGAGGTGTAGGTGAAGAGGTAGCAGTTGTGGAGGTAGACAACTTAATAGGTATGAGCACATCATTGGGTCGGTAAAGCATGTTGCATGTTTTGAAAGGTGAGGGGTCAGACTGAATGGTATAAGTGTGTCCTTCATGTTCAAACTTTACACAACATGCAAAGTGGAAGGAACATAACCCATGACACAAATCTAGGGTCTGCCAAGCAACAGGTTATATTGGAATTCCCCTTCCAAAATGTAAAACAATTTTGTAACAGTGCGGGGGCCCACGCAAATGTGGAGGATGATGGTGCCTAGTGTAGAGGTGATAGCATCATTGAATGAATGCAACATGACTGGATGTTTATGCATGCAATTGTTAGGTATGCACATTTGAGTGAATGCATGGGATGAAATGATGTTAATGCTAGCACCCCCATCAATCATCACATGAGTGTACCCATATGTCATCGATGTGGACAGAGATGAAGAGGGCTAGGTCTAGGTCATCATTTTGGTGTGGTGCGATCTCTTCCTCTGAGAAGCTAAGGGAGGCTACTTGGTGAATAGGGTGGGGTGAAGATGAAGGTGGTAATTTGGTGAGAGAGGCTACATGATGGGTGTGATAATGGAGGCCACAAGTGTAGGGTCATTAGGTAAAACCTCAATAGATTGAAGAACCTCCATGAGAGCTTGACGATGGGATTCTCAAGGTTTGGATGAGGTCATATAGGGACATTTTGAGGGGAGACTGGTGTAATTGTTTGAGCATGGTGCGATGTGTGACACCATTAGAAATGGGGTACGTGGGGCCACAGATAGTGATTTTAGGTATGGGTGCAGATGGTATGTTGGGTATAGGATTGGTTGGTGGGTCAGTTGCCTTTTCTTTACCCTTATCCTTCTGAGCACATGTAGTGACATGTATCATGTTGATCTGAGGGGAGTTGGAAAATGGAGAAGGTGTAGGGTGAGTGGTATAATGACATGAAACGGCAAAAACCTACCGGAGGAGAAAAACCCTGTGAGGTGAGTTGGGCGCAACGACATTTGGGTGGTGGCGTGGCAAGTTCTCTAATGCAAACCATGTTAATTTCAAATCTTGGGGGTGGCTCTAGGAGTTGTGAGGGTGGAGGTTGTGGTTGTTGAGTGGGCAGTGTGGGAATGGGTGTCAGTGAAGTAGGATCCTCATCGAGAAGGTCGTCATCATCAAAATTGGCTTCTGGAGGACACAACTAGATAAGGACAGTTTTCAAGGCCTTGTAGTTTTCCACATCGTGCCCTGGCACACGATGGTATGCGCAAATTTTAGTATCATCAAACCCTTTTGGCTTGGGTTTGAGGGGGTCATAAGGTCTGAGTGGCGGTAACGTGATGACAGAAGTCTCAAGGAGGTTGGTTAAAATTTTGGCATAGGACCCACTAGTGGATCACAATGGGAAGTGAACATGGGTTTGGGTATAGGTGTAGTTGATTGTTGAGGAATGGTCTTTGGAAGAGGAGGAGTCAAATCGAGCTATGGGTTTGGGTGCTGGCATGGTTTTGGGTGTCGGTTCGTGTTGGTTTAGGTAGGGGTATAGTAGGTGAACGGGTAGGAGGGTGTGTGGTTGTTTTGACTACCTTATCGTGGGGTAGTGGAGTTTTGTTTTTGGATTGCACCTTCTTGGGTAAAGGTGATATGGGTGTACGAGGTCTAGAAGGAAAAGTAGATGGGGGAAGAGGGCGAGTTACCCATGGGGATAATGGGGTGCTGTGAAGGTAGATGACGGGTCGTGCTTGGGGTGTGAGAGACAGCGACTGAAGTGTAGTGGGTAGTGAAGCAATAGCTGAGGGTATTGGAGGTATGGGTGGTAAAGATGTTGCAGGTGTGGGTGTAAGTCATGTTGGGCATCTGGGTAGGTTAGAGGTTTGTGAGGAAGGAATGGGTTGTTGTGTTTTTGGTTTATTGATGGGTGGAGGTTTCTTGACCATGTTGGGAAGCTGAGATCCTAAGACGGATGGGAAAGGTGTAGGTGTGATTGGCGTAGCCGGGGTATGAGTTCTATGGGTTTGGTGCTTCTGTTTGGGTGTCAGAGTAGGTGTGGTGTTGTCTTTGGAGGATGTAGCTAAATCTAGTTTGATAGGTGGATGAGTAAGGCTGGTAGTCGGGGTGACCCCTAAAGTGGTAATAGGTTTAGTCAAGGATGATGTCATAGGTGTGGGTTTGGGTTTAGATATGGATTGGGCTATGGGTAAGGGTGTGGTTTGAGCTATGACAGGTGTCGTGGAAGGAGTTGTGATAGAGGTAGTTGTGTTCGGTTCTGATTGATCGGAAATATTTTTGGGTAGATAGTGGAAGTATCAGCAAGTGACATCTACATCTGTGTTGAGACCGGAAGCAGAAGGTGTCCCCATAGTAAGGCTCTATCCACATAATCTAAGTGATCGGCCAAACATGAGAATGACATGTCTGTAGGTGGAGTTGATGAGGACCTAATGGAAATTCCCATAAAATGTGTCTTAGAGATGGGAAATTGGCTAGCTTTAGCTTCCGTGGGTAAGAGAGCCGAAAGTAGGTTTGTAGGATTTTGGGTAGCGGATGGAGAATGCTCACCAAGAGGCAAAGGTATCTCAACTGGGTCTATGGTAGGTGTAGAAGGTGATGGAAGCTCCTCTATAAGTGGAGGAATGGATAGGTGCTCCTCTGTGGGTGGAGGAGGTAATGGGTGCTCCTCTATGGGTGGAGGAGGTACTATGTGGGTAAAGGTTCTCTAAGTGGAGAAGCCAGGGTGAGATGGTCTCAATGTTAGTGGAAGACTCCTCCGTAGGTGATGAAGGAGATGAAAGGTGTTCCTCTGTGGGTGGAGGAGTAGGTGCGGTGGGTTCTAATGTAGAAGGAGGATTTTGGGTAGGATTTCCTCTATGGAAGGAATGTGAGGTAATTGGGAGGTGACATGTACATCATTAAAGATAGCGTGGACCTCACAGGTATGGGTATCATGAGTTGAGGTCTCACCGGTTTGATCAGATGAAGGGGCATGGTTGGGAAATGGTTTCTTGAAGATGTGTAGGTTTTGGTTGGTAGGTACATTAGGATTATCCATGGTTAACTCGCCTTTCTCGAGCATTTCTTGGACAATATTTTTGAAAGTGATGCAGTTGCCGTCACTATGACCCTTTACTTGATGATAGTTACAGAAGTCATGTTCTTTATACCATGCGGGCATGGGGCGAGTAGGGTCAAAACCAGTGTGTGGTTTTATGGGTGGAAGAGTGATGGCTCCAGCTTTGATAAGATTTTCTAAGATAGAAGAGTAAGGTTCCCCAATTGGGGTGTATTTCCACTGCTCTCATCTGAATTGAAAAGTCTGGATGGGTGAGAGATTAGATGAGGGGGTAGCCTGATTTGACGGATGAGCTAGGCCAGCCTTGAGTACCACTACATTAGCGATGCCCTTAGCCTTTGAATAATTATTTTGTGGTTTGGAAGAAGAAGAGGTATCATTCGACTTGAATGCTGAATTCTTATTGCGTAATTGGATTTTCTTCTCTTCGATGGCCCGAATCTCTAACTTTTCGTGCCATAGTGAATGCTTCATCGAATGTTCGGAAGGTTTGGACCTACAAGGTCAGTGAGATATGTCTAGCACAAGCCCATGTGAAGAGCTCGATGAGTTTTGTTTGTGGCAGTTGGAAGGTGAGTTGGTTGATCAAGCTATGCCAGCGAGTGAAAAAATCTGTGATAGATTCATCCTCATACTGACGCGTGTGAGTATAGGTCGGTCATGGTAACCTTCTTGATGATATTGATAGAGAAATGATCCAAGAAGGCTTGGGCTACCTGATTGAATGAGAATATAGAGTGTCTAGGTAACCCACTATACCAATCTAATGTAGGTCCAGTCAGAGACATGGGAAAGGTTCTCAAGAGCAAGGCATCATCGTGAGCGATCAGATAACACCCATGTTTGAACGACCGCAAATTTTGCTGTGGGTCTTCTTTGCTATTGAAACATTGAATTTAGGCATTTCCCAATGCATGGGGTATGGGTGGATAGGAATGGATGGGTGGATGGGCTCGTTGCAAATCTCGTCGTAGGTGAGAGTGTTGCAGGAGCCAGAAACTGATGCCTCTAATGTCTGCATCTTGTCCAACATCAATTTGATTAGGTCATTGGTAGGTTGCGATGATTGGGTGCCTCCTGTAGCGTGAGAGGGTTGGTTTTGGGCATATAATGGGGGTGACACTCTAATGTATGGTGTTGCCATGTAGGTTGATTGGGAAGAAGGTAGTGAAATAGGGGGTACGTACCTAGAGTGAATAATAGATGAAATGGGAGGTGGCTGATAGTATGTATATGGAGGTGGAAGGGTCATGGTGACCCTAGTGGCAATGGGGGGTAACGATTATGGAATGGAAAGGACCACATTCTGAAAAGGGGTAGGGGTCACCGACATTGGAGGTGGTAGTGTAGCTATAGGTATGTGTGAGACATTAGGGGTGGATGAGGTTGCATTTTGGGTAGTTGTCAAGGGTATGGTGGATGTGGCGGGTACCACGGAGGTGGCAGACATGGCAGTCATAGTGGGTATAGGACCTAGCTACAAAATGACTGGGGGTAAGGTAGATGCAGGAAGCACAGAGCCAGATGGGGCCGATGCAGGAGTGGGAGTGAGAGTCGAGGGGATAGATACGGGCATGCCGTATATCAACTGACCCGAGGCATCTCGAGTGGATGAGTGGGAAAGGTAAAACTGCAAGGTGGCAGGGTTTTGGTCAAGGAGTTCATGTGAACTCCTCATCTCTAATGGCGATAGTGATAGGTTGGATGGGATCCATGGCTAGTGATAAAATGGAAGGTGGTGAAGGACTAGGTGGGAGTGGTTGACAACTGGCGTGAAATACGAGTGCGCTTGCTTGTTTTTGGGTTAGCACCATGTGAACCAGTACTGATCAGGTAGGGTTGCTTCTCTATAAATGACACAGAAAAACAGCAGGAACAGGTGAATTTGGTGAAAAAAAGTGGATTAGGTACCAAATGTTGGTTGGAAAGTGAATCAGGCTAACCAATGTCGGTTAGGAAAACCGACGCTGATCAGGGGTAACTGTTTTCGGTCACTGTAGAAAATGGACAGTGAGTGAAAAACAAGGTAGAAGGTCAAATCTGACAGGTATGCCAAATCTGATGGTGTTTTACAATGTCAATGGGAATGATGGTAGTGACAGGGACTGTGAAAAGTGGAAGAAGATGAATAAAATGTCCTTTTGGGTAGGTTAACAAAAGGACCTGGAACCGACACCGGTTGGGTATAACCGACGACGGTCAGAGGGTAACTGACGATGGTTACTATGAAATTGAAACAGTGATGAAAGAATAGTGGTTGTGAATTAAAATCTGATGTGGAATCAGACCCAGAATTCTTAGAATGATGATAATATGGTCCAGGCACACTCAGGTGAAGCTGTAATACACCAGCTGTGATGAGGAGCGTGCAAGGATGAACAAGAAAAATGAAGAACGTGATCTCTCACCTCAAAACGTAAGCCAAGCAGAAACACTAAGAAAAATGTGATCCTAGGAGTGCCTTTTCTATTATGTTTGTTTAGCTTATGCTATTTAAGGACTGACACATGAACTGTGAAATAGAGTTTTTTTGGTGAGGATGGCTTCCTATGAAGAAGGAGATCTAAAAGGTGAGGTTTCAGGTATGTTATGGTGGGGGCGGGCTTCACTCTGAAGTATGACTCGATAGAGCAATGAGCTGGGGAGTACCTGCCAATCCTCATATCAGTGTGATCATTGACAGGCGTTCCCAGGAAAGATGTTGTTTAAGAATATGTGTTTGTTTTGAATTTGTGTAATTTGGCAAGACTCAAGAGAGAGAGAGAGAGATGTGCTTTCTATGATTTGTTTGTCAACCATTAGCTGGTCATGACTTCCAGTGTATAGGTTGCCCTCAATTAATGTGAGCTAATGCGATAAATCAGAATGCAATGCGCTTATTTTTAAGCCCAAATCGAAGTGTGAAGTTGGATGACACAATAAGATGAAGAGGAAGAGGGATGCTCTTTCACTACAATGCAGAAAAACATGAAGAAATGGTTCTTTTTAATTACACCAAAAGAAAAGTTTCCTTTAGAGAAAATAGAAAGAAAAGGTGGGTTACCAAGGAAGAAAATTAATGTGTATGCTTTTCAGAAGGGAAACAAACACACAAATTTTCCTAGGAATGAATGAAATGCAAGGAACCCTGGATGGGTCCCACCGGGCGTGCCAAAATGTTTCACCTGATTCTAGATCATTTCTTTGAAGTATTGATGAAACAAATAGGGTAACGGAAACAGTAGGAACAGGCATAGGAGGAATACCTGTTCAAATGTTGGTTGATGGGTTATTGCACACGTATGACTTCCGAATCCACAGCTGATTGTGAGAGCTTCCTTTTGGCTAGGAGGAACTACCTGTAATGCAAAGCAAGACCACCAGAAGGAGTTAAACAATATGTGCAGTGAACTGCCTAGCGTATGCTAGATCCGGGAAGTGTGATACTTCCTAGATGGCTGTCAGTCCACTATTTTAAACAATTTAATACGGTAAATAAGGTAAAACCTATTGTAATTCGAAATGATTTAGGTATCTCACTTAAAACACAATAAGAAATAGATCTAATCTAACAGGCTAGGTTAGAATAGGATCTGAAGGTCAAGTAACTGGTTCTGGGTCTTTGCAGGTCTGACAGAGGTCTCAGGTAGATCACAGGTGAATGAGGGTGAGGTGGAATTAGGTGGGTAGGTCACTGTTCTGGGTTGTATGGGCAAATATAGAGACCGATGTCGGTTAAGGGTGACCAACAACTGAAGGTAGGTTAGGTATAACCGGTGCCGTTACTGTGGAAAACTAGGAATGCCACAGAATGAGTTTTGGGTCTCCTTTGTGATTGCACAAAGGACTTTGGTTGGTCAGGATGAGGTATTGGGTGATTTGGGTAGGATTTGGTGAGGTTTTAATGGGTATATGGAGGGGTGAGTGTAGGAGGAGGTCAATGGGTGGCTAGGTAAACAATAGATGATAATATAATGATGAAATGGAATGAACCAGAGAAGTATAACATTTTAGTTTACTTACTTGGATTCTGGTCCTGGATGCCTGTGAGTGAGGGATGGAGGTGCTGATGAGAGGTTTGAAGGCTACAGGTGATCACTAACTGAAAGGAAAGCTTCTGCATGGGCTGCATGTACGTTCCTCTTTACTTGGTTAGATCAGATCATTGTTGGGATGGTTGTGCAAGAAAAAATGCTTGATCTCCTTCCTTGCATACGTGTTCTCGCTGGAATTCACTCTCAGAAGATGTGATATCTCTCTGGAATGTGCTAATGTTTGCAAATTTTTCAATCTTTTCCAACCTTCTGCCAACCTTGAGAATAAGGTTGTTTTGGGGTTAAAAGGGTAATCGACGGTGGTTCTGGCTTAACCGGCGACGGTTAGGGGTAACCGGCATCAGTCAAGGTGGGATTTCCTAGGTTTACTAAACTAGGGAGATCCTCTTGATTTCCTCGGATCTCATGCCATTAACCCGTGGATTAGACTGGGAGCTTCTTGTAAGCATGCAGGAATGTGGTTAGAGAGAATGTAGGCATTGATTTTTAGGGTTTAGGTAAGTCTTAGTTAGTTATGGCAACTTACTAAGAATAGGTTTTAGGGTGAGTTGGCTTGGTGAGGTGTCTAGGTGAAGTGTATGTGTGGATATTATTTAAATTAAGATATTTAAATAATAAATATGGTGAGGATAATGAATTAATTAAATTAAATTAATATTAGTGAGGTGAAGGGGGCCATGGCTAGGTGATGTGATGAAGGGTGCTTATTTATCGAGGGACCAAAGGAGAGTGTGACCTAATTTTAGTGTCTACAAGTACAACTAAGTTTTTCTAGGTGACTTAGCTTTTTCATGTTGAGTCCTGACTATTTCGTTGTTAGATTTGAAAAGTATGAAGAATTTTGAATGTTCCTAGATCAATTGTTTCTCACTAAACCATACAAGGGCGAGATCGTATGAATGGGTAGGACCATATTTAAAAACATACCATACTATATGGTCTTGGACATATGAATGAAAGGATCCTAGATTTATCTATGTCTCTTAATCATCATATGTGTCACACTATGACATCTTTAATTTTTTTTGTAATTCTAATTTTCACACATGTACCTACAAGAAAACCTAGTCTCCTACAAGAACATTAAACACTCATTAGATAAAAAATAAAATATGTAAATGCTTGAGTAAGAATGAACTTAGTGATCATCTTTTTTGTGATTCACTGAGTGTTGTACCACATTTCAAACTCATTGTATTTATCCTAATGCATTGCGCAAGTGTGCATATGACTAAAACCCTTGACGTAGCTCTTTCCCTTATGCTTCCACACTGATAACAGGCCATACTACTTTACTTCCATAGTAAACCTTATATGTATATATAAAAATTAGATTAATGCCCTCATAGGTTGTGATATGAAGTAAAAAGATAACGATTCTTTATTATCTCAATAAGTGGTATTATATTAGTTCTTGTTAGATAATAAATGCTTAGGGTAAACTTTTATATATATGATTTTATTGATTTGAAATTTTAATCTTAATGCGTGAAAGGTCAACCTAAAACATAAGAACCGAAAGAGAAAAGAGTAATGAAGAGAATTAATGGGAATAAAGGGCCCAAAAAACAAAGGGGAAAAGACCATACATCTTGGTCAAAACCATAAGATGGTTTTTACCAATATGTATAGTCTTGGAAAAATTCATCAAAAGTAAAACCAGAAATTTTAAAGGCCAAAGATATCTATGACACAATGTAAAAACATAAGGAAGAATCAATGAAGTCATAAATTAGAAGACAAATCAAACAATATGAAAGTAAAATAACAATGACTTATGCCAGTAAGAATTAGTTTCATCATTCAAAACCCACGTATGTAATTTTTTCAAAAACATGATGTAATAATGATTTTGTGCTAATTGTTGTGTCTACACAAAGTGATATCTAAAGTTATTTTGGAAACGACAAAGATGTTATTTGTTGAAATTGTTTCATAATAACAAGGGTTTTTGTTAGAAAAATAAAAATTATAAATGGTGTGGTTATATCTCATGAAATCCTTCATTATTTAAAATATAAAGGAAATATTTGAATGTTTATGAAACTCAATAATGTTAAATCCTATGATAGAGTGAGTTGGGCCTTCTAGGAAAAGGTTTTGTTTTCCTTTGAGTTTTAAGTAGGGATTGGTGTTATGGGTCACACATTATGTCATAAGGGCATTTTTTATTCTAGTAAATGAAAATCCAATGGTATTTTTCATTTTATAGAGGGATTACATAGGGCGATCCTATTTCACCTTATCTTTTCATTATCATGGCTGAAGCTTTAGAGAAGGTAATTGGTAAGGGAAAAATGAGTAAGGACATAGTGGGATTGTGTATATGTGAGAACAATGATACAAATACCCACTTACAATTTGTTGATGACAGAATTATTTTTTATTTGGCTAAGATGAGGGAATTAGTGATTTTTTAAAAATTCTTTAGGATTATGAGGAAGCCTATGGAAATAAAATAATCTTCGTAAAGTCATTAATATTTTTCATTAATTTTTTGTGGAAGAGAAAATTGAGGATATCGTAGGTAATGGGAATTCATGTTGGCCATTTCCCATGTAAATATCTAAGGGTCACTCTTTTTTCTTGAAAATGAAAAAGTTAGGATTTGGGAAGATATGATTGTGAGTGTGTGCATGTATTTGTGCTTAAGCTAAGTTAGATGAATAAGAACTACCACCTAAATAGTTCTATAACAAAGATAAGACAAAATCTACGCATCATCAAAGATGAGAGCTAAACAAGATTAATACTAAGCATAATGCATTAACTTCAAATTAACATGCTAAAGTATTCAAACCTCTACTCCTCTAGATTACCAACAAAAAGAAAATGGACCTATGTAGACTCCATGGCAATCAAATTGATTGTTTTGATCTTCAAGAGCCTAGGAATGGGAGCTCATCAAAGCAAGGCTACAAGACCCTTTGACTATTCCCATATGACCCAAGCACTCAGAAAAATGCAAGAAAGGAGGCTTAGCTCTTCAAATGGTGAATTTATCAAGAGTAAAAAAGGAAAGCTTATAGTATATTTTCTATGTGCTTTGCTTTTGTCTTCTTAAGGAATTTAGGTGTAAGTGTAAAGGTAGGAGGAGGGCTCTTTATATAGCCCAATGGATAAAGCAATCTCTACATCCCTTTGCATGTGGGATAATAGAGATGTTGAGTTAGTTATGGATAAGGGAGGTTTAGATAGGGTTGAGTTAACTTTAGGAGGGTTTAGCTTGTCCTTTAGTGACTCATGTGGATAAAGGGGGCTCATTAATCAATCAAGATGATTTAATTAATAGATGTGCAAGCTTATAAAAGCTTTTAGAGGAATATTAGCATGATTTAGACTATAGAAGGGGATTAAATCAATTAAATATTGATTTATTGGTTAAATGAAAGGGGAAGTTAATTAATTAATAATAATTAATTAGTCTAGATAGAAGGGGGATTTATTAATGAAAGGTTGTTAATTAGGGTATTTGTTGGAATAGGTGACTTAATTAATTAACGTAGTGTAATTAATTAACAATGATCGGAGAAAAGGTTGAGTGCTTTTGACGGTATGTCGCCAATTTGTAGGAAGAGAGATAATTAGTGCAATTTAAGTATTTAAATTTCTTGGGCGTAATTATAGGTGTCTACATTTACTCCTCTTTGGGGTGGCGTAAATGACGCCACTTCAAAGATAGTAGATGGATTAAATTTTGAAGGGGTAGAAGAAAAATTAGTAGACATGAGAGATGCCCCCTCGAGTGTTGATGGGGTGATGAAGGAAGAAGATCGACGATTAAAAAAGGTAAGAAATAGATAGAAGAATGAGAGGGGGCAGAATGCCTCGATGAAATGGAAGATTAGGGGTGAGAGGAAAGTGATGTAGAAGAAATACAGAGAAGCAGAGAGAAGAACCTAGCCTCTAGCCTTTGTATTGGAACAACTTTAGTGTCATCATATTGCTAAAAGATCTATGTCATCGGTCCTTATGAAAAATATAAGCATAAGACAATAATAGAGTGACATGAAAAGCCATCCTATGAACAATTGTCCCTTGTTGAAAACACCAACTCCATGCAACATACAAAATGCAATGCAATACGAGAAGGAAACAAGCTCATTTGACAAGGAAAACAAGTATGAACACACATATCCAACCCAACAATGGTCAAGACAGTTGTACAAATGTTTTGTTATCAAGCTGAAGAGGTTCACATGTTCGTGATTGACGAAAAGGGTAAAAACTGATGCCCTAAGAAAGGATACATGTAAGGGGAAATGATGATGGACACTGGGTCCAAGTAGAAAGCTTTGTGTGCAACAAAACAGCACCAGGAAACAAGATGTGCCCCAAATTACAGACAAAGCAAGCAACTAGCTTTGTGAATGGTTGTGAATTTGATGATCCTCAAGTTGTGTTTGATTGGGGAAGATGTGAAACAAACCAGTAGGATATGGAAAGAATACCATGCGCAAAACACAAGTTTCAGCCGTAATAAGCAGGTTACCTATTTTGTACGTTTTTTTTTTAACTTTTTGTAGGATTTTGTGAAGAATTTTTCCCTGTTTTAATATTTTTGAAGTGATATATATATATATATATATATATATATTATATATATATATATATACATATATATTTTTGCTTTCTAAAATGTGGTGGACAGTAGAAGAAAATAGCAGAAATAGAATGAGGTGCCTAGATGTAAAAGAAAATTCCCCAGGTGGAAGAAAGGCGAGACAGGCGACAAATAATGTCCCTACACAATGAAAAAATTAATAAAATAATTACTTTATGAGGGTGTGGATAAGAAGAAAAATCACTTAGGAGCAATAAAAATTGTTGTAGGGAGAAGAAAGGGGTACTAGACGGAAAAAAACAATGCCCTAACATGGTGAAGAATAAGAGAAAAATAATTATTTAATTAAAATAATTATTCAACGGTGAACAGAGGAGAAAATGGCGGTCAAAACAAGCCTCCAGGTACTATGGGTGGTGAAAAATAGCTTGATATACCCCATTTAGTGGGGGGTAAATCACTGTAACCAATTCATTTGTTACTGACCACTGCTGAGTTTTTACCGTGAGGCTCTGACAGCGACAAGAACGATGGTGAGAGGATGATACCGATTGAGACAGGTAGACATAGTCCGAGGGTACGAGCATCATGTAGACGATGAAGTCTTTGTGAGTAACCTAACCTTACTTGTCAATTTTGTAATTAATGCCCTTAGAAGTAGGAAACTAGGTTAGGGGTCGTGTCAGGTGCGCGCACATGTGGGCTTAGGTGCACTAAAGGTGGCGCAGGTGTCCAAACGAGGGCACAGGCATCCTAACGCATGTGCACACATGTGCAAGTACAAAAAATCACACCCTCACGCATGTTCATATGCCACACATGTGTGCATATGTGCACACATGACTTAGGGAGCACATATGCTTAGAGTTCACACACACGCGTACGCGTAGGCAACCGAACGATGGCACATGCACCAATAGGTGGTTTCGCACATGGACATGCACCAAAAGGATGGTACACACACCAAAAGGTGCACATGCACTCAGAAATGGCATACACACGCCCCAAAGGGTGCGTAGGCATGCTTGGCAAATAGAGGAAAAAAAATAGAAAAATTCCATAAAGGATGACACTTAGAAGAATATTTAGGATTTGTGGGTTAACCCTAAAATGATAGCCAAAATTTAGAAAAAATGTTAGTAACTGACATGTGGTCATATTTTGCAGATATTTCTGCCAGTACTTTAGACGTGTGAGCATCATTGACGTATTGCAGAGCTGGAGGGGAGTATGTGCTGACGAGACCAACATGCGGTGGATATACTCCTAGAGGTGGTGGGCCTAGGCCCCGTATCCCGGATGCCATCTATTACATTAAATCATGAGCTGCTTAGGGAATTGGCATAGCAGTGGCAAAGTGAGAGCCAGTGCTTCAGGATCCCCACTGGAGAGATTACCGTGACCTTAGAGGATGTGTGGCAAATTATTTGCGTGCCCATCTTGGGTTCACTGATCGAGTATACTTCCGACCTAGGGTAGATCAAGGAAGTTGTTAGTGATTTGTTTGACCGAGATGATATACCATATGACGGTATGACTGTTGCACTACATGATTGTATCGCGGACCTGACACTGCACCGGGGGCCTCTATATGTTATGTCACTTATCAGTGGGTTTTTGCTCAATGATAAGACTGGGACATTCTTTCCAAGAGGGCTAATGACACTAGTACATGGGATCTTCAACGGTGAGCATTATTGCTAGGGCCAGTGCATACTGGCACATTTATACTGGGATCTTCATCTTATTACCTACCACTATCTAAAGATGGTGGGGCCTGCCTCACTGCTGCACTTTACATGTCCGAGCTCTAGAGGATCCATCTTATATGGCATGGGTTTCAGTAGGTGGCGACATACAAGGTCACCTAGGTAGTTTATACAGATATCACCGAGATTTTAATGAGGTACTTGACAGGGATATCATATGGAGACCCTACAGGTAGATACAGTGGCCGGAGGATACATTAGAGCTCAACATTTTTATAATAGATCATTTCTTTCTTGGCAGTCGTAGTTACATCATTGAGTTATACAGGGTAGATAGATGCCAATGACAACTAGGCATGGTGTAGGGGGTCCCACATCCAGACATGTGGTATGCCTATCAAGACTCTGAGAGGTCGACCATGGGGCCTCACATATAGGTGACCCAAGCTAGGGCCATTTTTTTATAAGTGGTTCCATAGGTGTGGGATCCATCGCTACAGGTTAGAGATCCGGGCACCACTATGGATTACTGGACTTGGTATGCTACTATTTTACTGAGGCGCTTGACTATCCCAGATGAGGCCTGGGCAGAAGGTGCTTATCCACCGAGAAAGATTTGGCATGACAGTGATATGAGGGAGGGTGCAGTAGCCCATGACCCAGAGGATTCATTTGATGGGCTACCACAATATGAACAGGGTGCAGCACAGGTGTAGGGACCGAGGTCGTAGGGACCAAGACATGCACCTGTATAGTTTCCATAGCTAAGATTACAAGAGTAGGGGTAGTCTTCCAGAGTAGCACAGGGATAAGCCTCGGTAGCCACTCTACAGTAGCAGCTACAATAGGCTCTAGTAGAGTGAAACCAAGTCATAATAGAGAGAGACCATGCCCGAGTTTAGATTTTAGCAGTGACAGCCGAGTGAGATCAGGCTCGGGCTCAGGCTATCCAGGGAGGTGACAGTGTTGTTCACTTTTAGTAGATATGATAGATGGCCTCATAGATGGCTCAGGTGACGAGCCTAAATCAGCAAACATAGGCCCAATTGTAGCCTATGATACCAGAGTGAGACAGGCTGAGAGCAGAGCGTGTAGTGGGCCAGGTCGAGCTTTCTTGAGCCTCAGTAGAGATAGCATCTTTCCAATTCATAGATGGCATAGTGGTGACTTCCAGGATGCATAGATATTTAGCTATAGTAGAGGGCAGATCATCCTACTACAGATCTTTGTACTTTGAGGTAGTGCTAGCTAAGTTGCGGGTACCTTCTTATAGCTAGAAGTTGAGCAGAGGGACTAGGTCCAAGAGGCCTCTAGCCTAAGTAGAGCAGCCACATCTAGTGAGACCTAGAGATGCTTGTGCTATGCCACCACCAAGAGACAAACCAGCCACCCCATCGGAGGGCTCGAGTCAGCCTTGATGATTGTATTTTCACATACACCTCTTGATGAAGGCTATGAGCAGATTGTGCTCAATGTACACCATTTTTTATTTGTATAGCAATTTTTTCACATGCCTCTAATGAAGGCTTTTATATTTAGTGATTTGATGTATATCATCTCTTTTGTATGCCTATAATGAAGGCATTTTTGATGTATAGCAGCGATGTATACCCATTTTTGATATAGGCATACCACACACATGTATATATATGGACATTCTTTTGACATGACATATGTGCTTATGAGATGTTGGACATTATTTATTATTTCTTGATGGAGTTCATGGATAGATACATGTACTTGTGATATATCCTGATTTGATTTGAAATGTATATGTATCATGATTTGTTTATGTATTTCATGTGTTTTGATTTCCATATGATAGATCTTGTAGTTATATCAAATGTATTTTCTCATGTGATGTGCCAAACTTAGTGGATGGGATGATACAATGATATGGGCATGGGGGGGATAGATTTTGTTATTTGCAATCCCTCTTGCCCCCATTTGATGATACAATATGTGATGACTAGCTTAACATTCATGTATGATGTATACTTAGCTTTTTATTGATATATGATGTATAGATGATGTTAGATGTGATGATATTGATGTAAATATGATGATGTGATAAAAAAAACGATGCACATGTAACAATCAAACAAAATCAAATGCCAAAAAAGAACACAATGAACTAATACAACCAATGTATCAATGGAGCGGGAGTGGGAGGGGGAGCGGAGTTTTCAAAAACTGGAAGAGCGGGAACTGTTGCAGGACACAGGTGACCCATGGATCGACGGCCATTGGGTAGGGGTCCCAGGTATGACACAAGAAGAAGGTAAATTCTTGTGGGATGACAAGATTTTGGGCCGTAGAAAGGATGTTGGGAATCATCCTCTGAACGAAAACATTATGGCTGGGGAAAAAGATGGGTTGTTTAGTCTTAATATCCTATATGGGTTAGTAGATCAAGCTAGATCTAGGATGGAGTATGCTTTGGTTGGTAAATTTTATGAATCAAGGCCGAATGTAGAATGGTTTTGTGAATGGGAAAAAATAAAGTGGAATTCGAAGGGATCACTTGAAATTGTGTCATATGTGAATGGGTTTTTTATTATAAACCTCTCAAATCAGGAGGATTGTAAAAATATTTATATTGGTGGTCCATGGTTTATGAGTAGATCAAGTCTTTTGATTCAAATGGACTCCAGGTTTTGATCCATTTAAGGAGAAACCAGATGAGTTGCCAGTGTGGGTTAAGCTACCGGGTTTTCCTATGGAGCTATGGGAAAATGAAATTTTAACAACTATAGAAAATGCTTTAGGTTTGTTGGTAGTTTTTGATCCTGTTACAAGGGCAAGAACAAGATTAATGTATGCTCATTTCTGTGTTACTATTCCTATGGGGAACTTATTAAGAAAATAAATTCTTCTTAAATCTAAGTTTGGTGAGTGGATCCAGAAGGTAGATTATGAAGCTTCTCCTTTGTTCTGCCAGAAATGTAGGAGGATGGGTCATGAGCAAAGGCAGTGTAAGGAGGGTAAGAAAGGGAAGCAGACATGGGAAAAAAAAGAAAAGGAATCTAGGATGGAAGGGGATAGTTCTTTGAATTTTGTTTCCTTAAAAAAATTTCATTTGTTGGAAGATAAGGAAAAGGAACAGGAAGGTGAGCAAAAAAATGATTTTCAAATCAGTAATGAAAATGTATTGGAGGGTAGGGATTTGCAGGAGGAAGGAGAAAAATATCAGTATCAAAAAGAGGTGTTGGATGAGGAAGATTTGGGTTTGGAAGATTAGGAATTCAGTGGGGGTATAAGTGTTTCGCAAAGTTTAGTAAAGCAACTTTTAAGTATGTTGGATGCTCAGGAGGAGAAAATGTCGGTCCATTTGGAAGAAGTTCCTTGTTCTCTTAATTTGGAGAAATCAAAGATGGAAAGGGAAGAAAAAAGGTTTAACACAAGAAGTTCTCAAAAACAAGACAAAGGTAAAGTAGATTGTGGGAAGATTCCAGCAAAAAAAGGAAATTTGACAAATAGGGATAGGAGGGAGAAAGTCTGCAGCAAAGGAAATTGATTCGGGTAAACAACGCTCCATTGAGGAGAGTATCTCTCCAAATAAATTGAAATAAAGGTTATTTCATGGAATATAAGGGGGTTAAATAACCCTAATAAACAAAATATTTTGGCTTCTTTTAGAAAGAAGAATAAGCCTAATATTCTTTTAATTCAAGAAACAAAGATGTCTATTGATAAAATGAAGGAGGTGAAGAATAGAGTTTGGTTTAGATCCGAGATGCAAAGTGCGTCATCTATGGGGGCATCAGGGGGTGTGGTGAATTTCTGGAATCCTGCTGATCGAGAAGGTAAGTTGGTGTTTTGTTCTCAGAATCATGTTGCTATTTTGTTTAAAGAAAAACTAGATGGTTCTGAGTGGATTTTCTCTAATATTTATGCTCCAAATTCGGTGGTGGGAAGAAGAAGGCTTTAGGTTGATATTACTCTTTTTTGCAGTCAATATAATGATTTAAATTGGTTAATTGGTGGGGATTTTAATACTCATCTGTTTATGGAAGATAAAAAAGGAGGGTTAGGGGTTTATAGTGATAGTATGGAGGATTTTGATGACTTTATAAATTCCTGTAATTTGATGGATATTGAATTAAGAGGATCCCTCTTCACTTGGTCAAATAGGAGATTGGGGGATGATTTGATTCAAATTAGGTTGGATAGGTTTTTTATAAATATGGCTTGGTTTCAAAATTTAGCTGGGTATGTGGTGGCTCTTCCTCGAATTGGGTTGGATCATAGTCCTATTAGCTTTCAAACTGGGCTAAACAATGAGGTAGGTGGAAGACCTTTTAGGTTCTGTAAGATGTGGCTTCAGCATCCTGGTCTTGAGGAAGAGGTAAGGATGGTTTGGCAAAGTAAGGTTAGAGGTAATCCGATGTTTAAACTTGTGGCAAAATTGAAGCTCTTAAAGTCTAGGTTGAAGATCTGGAACAAAGAGATTTTTGGTAACATTTTTGCTCAAAAATCTGAGATTAGTGAAGCTTTGAAGAGGTTGGAGGAAGAGGTGGAGTCTTCTGGTATGACTATATTCTTAAAAAATAAGGAGAAATCTCTTTTATCTAAGTATCATAATTTGGAAGCCAAAGAGGAGGCTTATTGGAAACAAAATTCTTGGGTGAAATGGTTAAAGGAGGGAGACAGGAATACAAAGTTTTTTCATCTCTCTGCTTTAGTGCATAAGAATGGGAATTCTATTGGGGAAATTGAGGATGAGAGGGGTTTGCTGGTAAGTAATTGGGATAAAGTTTCTCAGGAATTTGTTATATTCTTCTCTCATCTACTTTCTACCGATAGGGATCCTGATTTGGGTAAAGAAAGTGACATTGCAAATCTTTTTGAAACTGTTATTTCTCATCAAGAAAATATAGAGCTGATAAAAATACCATCTTCTGAGGAAATTGTAACTGCTATTTTTGACCTTGATGGAAATAAATCTCTGAGCCCAGATGGTTTTCCTGCTTTGTTTTTCCACTCCTTTTGGGATATTATTCATAAGGATGTGGAAGAAGCTATTCAGGATTTTTTTGAAAATGGTAAATTATTGAAGGAAGTTAATACAAATTTCATTTCTCTTGTTCCTAAGGTGCAAGGGGGGAAGAAAGTGTTGGATTATCATCCTATAAGCCTTTGTAATATAGTGTATAAGATAATAAAAAAGATTATATCTTCAAGATTAAAAGGTTTGTTGGAACACTTTATTTCAGAAAATCAAGGAGCTTTTGTGGAAGGAAGACAAATTTTGGATAGTGTGATAACTATACATGAGGTGGTTGACTCCATTGAATTTTCTAAAAGGGCTGCTATGATGCTTAAAATTGACATGAACAAAGCCTATGACATAATTTCGTGGAGATTCCTGAAAATTATTTTGGGAAAATTGGGTTTTCACTGGCATTTTATAAATCTCATTATGGAATGCATTTCAACTCCTAAATTCTCTATGTTAGTTAATAGGAAGGTAGAGGGTTTCTTTTCCTCAGGGAGGGGGCTATAGGCAAGGTGATCCCATTTCTCCTTTCCTTTATATCATTTTTGTTTGGAAACTTTGAGTAGACTTTGTGTGGACTATAAACAGAAAAACAAATTGCATGGTTTAATTATTTATAATGGTATTGAGCCTATAATATTACAACAATTTGTGGATGACACCTTCCTTTTGGGAAATGCAACCTAGACAGAGGCACTGGGTTTTAAAGAAGTGGTGCAAGATTTTGAGGAAATTACGGGTCAGCTTATAAATGTTAGGAAAAGCTATGTTCTATTTTTTTGACAATGTGGATAGGGAAATCCAAACCAAAATTATGGATATTTTGGCATGTTCTATACAAGATTTGTCATGTAATTATCTTGAATTTCTGTTGTTCAGAGGAAGAATGCAGATGGAATGCTGGAATCACCTTATTTTTAGTTTTCAAAAGAAGTTGTAAACTTGGAAAGGAACTTTGCTTTCTCAAGAAGGTAAGCTTCAATTGTTGCAGAGTTGTCTCCAAAGTATGGTGGTTTATCTTATGTCTATGTTTCTAATGCCTGAAAAAATTAAACACATTATTACAAAGATTCAATGTAGGTTCTATGGTCTAGAACAGAATCTAAAGATAGACTTCCTTTGGTGGCTTGGGAAAAAGTTACCCTTCCAAAGGGAGTTGGGGGGTTGGGGTTGAAAGATATAAAAAGTATGAATTTAGCTCTTATGGCCAAAATTGGGTGGCGGTTGGAACATGAGCAAGGTCTGTGGGTCAGAATTCTAAAGTCAAAGTACTTAATGGCTAATCAGGTAACATTTGTATCTAATGATGTGTTTCCTAAAGGTTCCTTTTTATGGAATGGTCTGAGGTAAATGTAGGGAGTTTTTGTTAAAAGGCTGTAAATGGCTAGTTGGTAATGGGTCAAAAATTAAGTTTTGGGAAGATTGGTGGTTATTGGAAGCACCCTTGGCTAGTCAAGCTCCTTTAAGGGATATGGTGGATCACTTCCAGTTGACTGTGGGTGTTTGGGTTAGAGATTACTGGGAGGAGTCTAATTGGGGCTGGACTTGGAAATTTTTGGAGAGGGAAGGGATGGATGTTGCTCAGTAGGCTAGCATAAGAACTTTAAATCAAAATTTAAGAGGTTTTTATATTTCAGTGGGTCAGAGGGAGGATGAGATGGTTTGGTCTATGACAAGGGATGGCAGATACATGGTTAAGTCAGGGTATGTTATTGCTAGAAATTTCCCTCCTCCACAAGTTGTGTGGAAAAACCTGTGGGATAAAGATCTAATTCCTAAAGTCAATTTGTTTTTATGGCATGCTATTCAGAATAAGGTATTAACTATTGATAATCTGTAGAGAAGAGGTATGATGATTCCAAATTGGTGTGTTTTATGTAAAAATAATAATGAATCGGTTCAAATAAATATTTTTATGCACTGTCCTTTTTCCCAGAAAGTTATGGCTCATATTTTGAATTTTTTTCAAATTGTGTGGTTCTTACCAGAGACTTTTGCTAAATGGTATGAACAATGGGTTAGTCCTTTTGTTTCTTTGAATCTGTCTAAGGCTTGGAGTTTGGTTTTTCCACATTTTTTGTGGGGAATTTGGCTTGAAAGGAATAGTAGAATTTTTAGAGAAAAACAAAAAAACCCTGATAGGGTGGGAAGTGATATTCTGGGAGCATTGAGAAATAATATTTCTATAGTAGAGATTAAAGAGAAAGGGGGATTGCCTTACCATGAGTAGGAAATTATTCTTTCTTTAGGAATAATTGTAAAGAACTCTTATATGGCTAAGATTATGGAGAGAAGAAATGCAAAATGGTCTACTCCTTTTGTTGGATGGCTCAAGCTAAATTTTGATGGTGCTGCTAAGGGGAGTTTGGGGTTAGAGTCGGTTGGTGGAATTATTAGAAATGAAATTGGTAAAATGGTGGTTGCTTATGCGTAAGCCATTGGTAATAAATCTAATAACTATGCAGAGGCCTATGCTATGTTAATTGGGTTACATTGGAAAAAGTCCTTACATATCAAAAAGCTTTATGTGGAGGGAGATTCCCAATATATTATAAATTTTATGAATGGTAAGGTAAGACATCATATTAATATAGATTCTATTATAAGGGATGCTAAATCTATAATGTCAAGTTTTGAAGATATAATGTTTGGGCACGTGTTTCGGGAAGCAAATGAATGTGCGGAAACATTAGCAAATGTTGGTATTTTAGCTAATCATAAAAGATGGTGGCAGGATGAGGAAGGGTTACCACAAAGTACAAAGGACAAAATTTATGTAGAAGAAGGATATGTGCTTGAGTCTGGGAGTGTTCTGATCTGGGAAATAATTTCATCGCAGGTGAATTTATACTTTCAAATCATTAGTTCAAATGTTGTGGGGAGTTGCAGACTTTTAAAATTCCTGGTTAAGAGTTTTGGTACGTATCTGTATTCCTATTTCAGAAGACATTTTAAGATGGGGGTGCTAGGGTTAGGGTGGAGCCATCGTCATCTTCTTGTTCTGCAACGAGATGCATTTATTTGGGATCTTTTCAAAGAGGGTGGTATTTCCTTTTTTATTCAAAGCTTGAGGGGCTCAGATGATGTTATCTCCTAGGAGTTTGCTCTGTCCTAGAATAAGGGCTTGGTTTCGATGAGAGGGGTAAGTTTTTTGATGTCTAAAGATTTAATTAGAAATGTAACTTATATGGATTGTGATGGTAGCAAAGTTTTTAAGGATAGATCTCATCTTCAAGAAGAGGTTCATATTTTCTTGGAAAATGACGAATAATTTGTTTTATGGAGGATGGAATTGCTCGTAACTCTTTACCAGGTCGGTGGGTAGAGGTATGTTTCCATCTTATGAAATATATTACTCTCGATGGAAGATACAGGAAGGTTTATTCTCATCATCTGATGTGTTAAATAATTTCAGATGAAATAAAAATATTAGTATTCCATTTTATATTTTCAATTCTCTGAGTGCTTCAGTTAAAAAATTTAAAGAAAAGAAAACAAAGTTGATTCTGCATCAAGGATTAATTATGTTGTTGGTTAGAGCAGGAAAACCAATTTTGAACACGAAGGGGGTCAGTGGGCATATGGGTAGTGATTGGGAAGACTACATTCCGCTGGCTGATAGAGCTAAAGTATTGAAAATCAAGGAGAGGGTTGTGAAGGAGCTAAATGTTGTGTCGGCTTTGCAGGATTTAGCTGGTGAGAAGGTGGAAGAAGGGGAGAAAGATTCGGTCTTTGTTTTTTTTGGTGAGAAAATTAGAAGCCTTGGAAGAATCTATTACCCAAGCTAAAATCTCAGAACAGGAATTTTCTTAGGGGTGTGCAGAGGTCAAACGGGGATATCAGAGTTCTGGAGAATAGGGTGGATACCCTTCAAGGTTTGGTGGTGAGTGTTACAGGTAAAAAGAGACAGATGTTCATTTCATCCTCTGAGGAGGAAGATAGCTATGTGGGTGGTGTGGATGGAGCTGGGCCAAGCTCTAGGACTAGGTCTAGGAATAAATAGGGCTTTTTTGTGGCCTTTGTGCTGACTGGTGGTTTTGTAAGTTTGTTTCTACTAGTTTTGGCTGGGATTTTTGGGGATCAATTGTCTCTCGTTGATCTTTCCCTATTTTTCTTTTCTGTAGGGTTTTCTTGATAGATATTAAGTACTTGTCTTGAACTTATTATAATATCTTTTTTTTATTTGTTCCTTTAGAGCCTTATTCCAAATTTTTATATCTATTAAAATATTAAATTAAAAAATGACCCATTATCAAGCGAAAAACATACCTCAATATTGTACAAGTAAGAATAAATATAATCTAATCAAGAAAAGATTGAATTCCTAACAAAGCATGCCTAAGCAACAGAGAAAAAAACCAATTGTACAAACAAGAAGCAACTATACAAAGCAATCAAGAAAAGAAAGAAACAAGACAATGCAAGTAAACTTAAGGTAAATGTTCTTGTAAGATTTGTTTTGTAAGACAAATTTCTATTATTTAGGGTTTTCTAACATTTTTGAATGTTATTGTGTTTTTGTGAAACAATGTTCTAATTGTTTTTGTGTTTTGTGAAACAATTTTCTATTTGTTTTTTGTGTTTTGTGAAACTACTTTTCTATTTTTTTTTGTATTTTTTCCCATAGTTTTCTAGAGCTTATGTATAGGTAACCAAGAAAAGCATGGATGCCACTAGCGTTAGATGGGGAATATACAAGGGTGAATGCCACACGCTTTATAAACAAGAAGGTGATATAATGATAAATCAATAGTGACACAATGTTTTGTTACCTAAGCCTATCAAATGAATGAAGTACTTCCTAGATTTTGCTTTTAAAAGTAGTTGGTGTCGCAAGATAATTAACGAGATGTCCTCACTTATGCCAAGTTCAAGGGAATGAACAAGATGTAAGTAAATACAAGAAGTTAATGTGACCTCATAACAAGGTATACTAGAAGCAAGCTCAAATTCAATTAATACATATATCCCAAAAAGTGCCAGTTATAATTTGTGAGTGACACAAAAATTTCACCAAGATATATTAACCAAACTTTGCGAGAAAGTAAGGTATTGATATCAAGATGATATTGATATAACACGCACAAACGATAACACGTAGCACTCTTCTAAATCAAGGTAATAATAGAGTCAAACTAAAAGTTTAATTATAACTATGAAGTGTTAGAATGTGTATAGCGTAACCTTAAAATATGGGTATTTTGGGTCAAGTTTACATGAAACAAGACGTAAATACTAGAATTGTAATGATATGATATAAACAAGGTAACCTTTCTAAGGAAGCTCAAGATGATAAACCACGCCTAACTACGATGACGATCCTAACATGGGTATCAAGATCACAAAGGCTACCAATGATATGAATATTCCTCCGCATAATTTAGACATTTAACTTACCCAGCCACAAACATAGATGGGTGTAAACATACAAAAAAGTGGCAGAAACAATCAATTAGTAACACAAAGGTAATCACCCTTATTTTGATCAATAAAGTGTCAAAAATAATGTGAAAGAAGTAGATCAAAATGGGGATGAAAAGTGTTGGCTTTACTTCGGCAGAGTTTTTCCTTGCCCTAAGGAAAGTAAAAAACCTAAGCGAAAGTACCAGCATCCCACGTTTCGTGATGATGGATGGCTCACAACTCAATACTATTTTGAAATGGTCAAAGTGGGCTCCTGGCCAAAGAATATCTTCCTAGGTGGTTCTCTTGTCCTAGGTGTTACAAAGATGTCTTAAGCGAGCGTGATTTACCCAAATATAGTCCTGACTATCTTGGGAGTATCTCAGCTTTACTTTACTTCCTTCGAGTAAAAAGGGCAACTAGTGTGTCCATGTGTGCTCTCACTGGGGTCAACATACGAACAACCGGTAACACTATCTCACAAGGTAATGCTAGTCAAGTAGGTAGTACGGAGCACTTCCCATTTCGTCCACAAGGTTCCCTCTTGCATGGACTACTTTGGGGTTCCTGGTACCACCCCCATTTTTGCAGCTTAAGGCATTATGCCAAAGGGGTTATGTTCCAGTTGAGAGAATAGGGATGTACCCTTTTCTGAAACCTGCAATACAGTGTTTTGAATATTTTGTTCTTTTTATCTTGTTTAATTTAGATGTGGTTTACTTGAACACCTTTTGACAACCTGTATGAAAAATGTATTAGTAGTTTTTGACTTCATTTTGATTCCACCTTTCTTTGACAAGTGTGTGTTTTGGTCCTGCACAACGAGTTTAGTAGTTTTCCATAAAAAGAGTAAACATCATTTATGATTCTCAAGATTTTCCAAGGATGCAAGAGAAGAGAATACGCGATGTTTCCAAAAATCCAAGAAGATATCAAATGGAAAAACACTTTAATTCAAACACACCAAGTTAAACCATTCCAATTCAGATATTCCTATTAATTTCAAATCATCAAAAAGACCTAAGAATTGTTTCTGATTCCCAAGATCACCCCAAGGGACGTGAGGGAAGAGCATATGTGACCTTATTCTTATAAGAAAACATGCAAAGGTTTATATAATCTAGTAAAAACATGCAAACATTCCCTGAAAAAATAAGCATTAATTAGATGAAAACTTGTAAAGAAGTTAGCAACCTAGCACCCTAATTTTAAGAACATGGAAAGATACATGTGCCCTGATTTGGGCATGTGCACGCGGGTTAGGGTGGATGCACCACTATGTATTTTCTGACTTACAGTTCACATTGCACCACCAGAAAGGCGTATATGCTAAGATAAGGGCGTGTGCGCTAATGAGGTAAACAACAACATTAGGATCCGACAGAGTGCCTTCGCCACCAAAGAAATTCTTGCGCTATGATTAGGGCATGTGTGCCACAATCGATAAAAGTAGTGCTCAATTTTGACAAAGCACCTACGATACCAGAAAAGTGTCTGCGCCACCAGAGAGACGCCTACACTTAGGTTAGTGTGTATGCACTGGTCTGATAGGTTTTCAAGTTGCAGTGAAGGTACAATACAAAATGGTGTCTGCACCCTAGTTAGGGTATGTGCGCCAGGGTTAGTGCATGTGTGCCAGGGTCAAAAAAATAGAGATTCAAGGTTCGACAGTGCGTCTATGCCACCCGAGAGGTTCTTATGCACCAGAATAAGTGTTCTTGTGCCCCTTTTAGTGTGTCTATGCCACTCCTGTAACCAAAGTATGGAAAAAAACACAACAAAGCTCACAATACCTCAAATTTTAACAAGTTAGCTTGAAATTGGCAACAACCCATTAAAATGAAAACTATGAATGAGAACCTACACATATAATATTAGCAAAAATCCCCAAGAAATTGAACATTAATTACTACATGTGCATATCAAGGGTTAGCCAAAACAATAGAATTCAAGCTAAAAAAAATCTAAGGGACTAGGGATCCAGTCCCACCTAGTGTGCCATATGTGTGCGTGTATTTGTGCTTAAGCTAAGTTAGATGAATAATAACTACCACCTAAATAGTTCTATAACAAAGCTAAGACAAAATCTAAGCACCATCAAAGATGAGTGCTAAACAAGATTAATACTAAGCATAATGCATTAGCTTCAAATTAACATGCTAAAGTATTCAAACCTCTACTCCTCTAGATTACCAACAAAAAACAAATGGACCTATGTAGACTCCATGGAAATCAATTTGATTGTTTTGATCTTCAATAACCTAGGGATGGGTGCTCATCAAAGCTTGGCTGCAAGACCCTTTGACTATTCCCATATGACCCAAGCACTTTGGAAAAATGCAAGAAAAAGAGGCTTAGCTCTTCAAATGTTGAATTTCTCAAGAGTAACAAAGGAAATCTTATAGTCTATTTGCTATGTTATTTTCTTTTGTCTTCTCAAGGAATTTAGGTGTAAGTGTAAAGGTAGGAGGAGGGCTCTTTATATAGCCCAATGGATAAAGTAATATATACATCCCTTTTCATGTGGGATAATAGAGATGTTGAGTTAGTTATGGATAAGGGGGGTTTAGATAGGGTTGAGTTAACTTTAGGAGGGTTTAATTTGTCCTTTAGTGACTCATGTGGATAAAGGGGGCTCATTAATTAATCAAGATGATTTAATTAATATATGTGCAAGCTTATAAAAGCTTTAAGAGGAATATTAGCATGATTTAGAGCATAGAAGGGGATTAAATCAATTAAATATTGATTTATTAGTTAAATGAGAGGGGAAGTTAATTGATTAATAATAATTAATTAGTCTAGATAGAAGGGGGGATTTATTAACGGAAGGTCGTTAATTAGGGTATTTGTTGGAATAGGTTACTTAATTAATTAGCTGTAGTGTAATTAATTAATGACGATCGGAGAGAAGGTTGAGTGCTTTTGACAGTATGTCACCGATTTGTAGGAAGGGAGATAATTAGCGTAATTAAAGTATTTAAATTTATTGGGCGTAATTATAGGTGTCTACAGAGAGAACTAAAGTAAAGCTTGATGTTTGGAAAGCCAATTGGTTAAACCTCATGGGAAGGATTATTTTGATCAAAGTTGTGCTATATGAAATCCCATTTTACAATTTTTAATTCTTTTGGTGCCTTTATGGGTGATTATAAGAATGAGTAAAATAATCACACATTTCATTTGGCATGGGAAGCAGGTTAAGAGAAAGACACATTTTTTTAAATATGAAAAGTGTGTTAGATGAATTCAGTTGGTAGAATTGGGATTAGAACTATAAAGTTTCAAAATATATATCTTCATGTGAAATTAGTGTGGTTTATTTATGAAGGATATGAAGAATCATGGACCAATATGGTGAGGAGAAAGTACTTGGATGATAATTTCTCGAAAGGAATATTCATGGCTGAAAATATATAGGTGGGTTCACCAATATGGAATTTTATTTATGCATACAGGAGGATTATTTATGAAAACCTCATATAGGATATAGGTAATGGTGAAAAAGTGAACTTATGTTTAGATTAGTGGATTATATATCCTTTGTTTAGGACTAGAATTGATCTATAATGGATTTCGAATGATTTAGAATCATAGTGGGGGTTCAAGTATGAGATTACTGGTAGGTTTCAAAGAAGGTGGATGGAAGTTTTAGGGAGTGGAATATCTTGATACAAGTCGATTTACTAGAGTCAGAAAAAATGTTGATGATAAATTTTCTATGAACGAGGATAATATTAACAAATTAAGAAGATGATAAGTTGTGTCAACCAGAGAGATCACAAGTAGGTATAAGGTAAAGGAAGGATAAAATTTCCTTACAAAAGAAATATTTTATAAGACAAATTAGCCTGCTAACATTATTTAGAGATCTATTACTACTCTAAAAGTGAATGGTTTTACTTGGACGATCTCTCTAGGAAAAATCATGTCCTATGATCAGTTTTTCAAGATGGCATGTTTCATTGATGTGTCTTGGTGTAGAATTTTAAAAGAGAAAGGGGAATTGGTGGAGTATTTACTCATACACTATAATTACACCAAAAAATTTTAGTCAAATCTATTATCTAAATTAAAGATTTTTTTAATCCTAATACAGTGAAGGACGTTCTTTGTGCGTGGCACCTAGAACTAAGAAACCTCATACCACTATGGATAGTGGTTTTGGCTAATATTATTTGGAATATTTCGTTGGAAAGGAAAAAGTTTTTTTTTGAAATGAATAATAGGCATGGGAAAAGAGTTGGGGCTCAATTGAATGTGTAATATTATAGAACATTCCAATTTTTACAAGTATTAACAAAAAAGTGATAAAATCCTAAGAAAGATATGTGTTAAAAAAATAGCCCAAAATTGTTCTCTCATTTGTAGTCAGGTAGGAAGATAAGGGGCATGCTTGCAATTCGAGGTTTTGGAAGCCACCTCTGGAAGATTTTATAAAAATTAATATTTATGGGAATCTAATAATAATCTAGGAATGACTCAACATAGTTTTATTACCAGAGATACCCATGGAAATTTACTTTGGGGTGATTATGTCTATCTACTATGGCTGAAAAACAATGAAGTAGAAGCCTTAGTTGTGTTGGAGGGACTAAAAGATACAAAATAAAAATATTTTTAGAAGGTTCTTGTTGAAAGAGATTCTCTGATCATAATTAATGGATTGGTTAAAGGGGATATTCCTAGCTATAAGTTTTTTTGGGTTTCCAAAAGGGGTTCTACATTTGGAAAATTTGTTTGATTCTATTTAATTTTAGCATTACTTGAGAGAAGGTAATCAGGGAATTTATCTTCTAACTGATTTTGGATCAACATTATGGCCTCTTTCTATGCTAATTAGTAATGATTATTTATATTATAACTAGTTTCAAGTGATTCTTGAGGTCGATTCCAAGGGTTATGACTAGAAAATGGGGTGATTTTGGTTCAAGGCTAGGTTGGTTGCGGTTTTGTGTCATCAATTATTCAAGAAATCTCTTTGACTCAAGGATTTTGGAAAGAGTATGTGTGCTAAAAACTTAAAAAGGAAACACATTAATGTGCTTTTCCTACTGAAAAATGCTAAAGGGTGGTAGGGAAATTTTATATCTAGTTGAAATCCTAAAAAGGAGTCTAAATAGTCTTTATAGTATACAAACTAATAAAAAAATCACTATCTAGAACTGCTAACTTTCTTGGGTCTTCCTTGCTATTAAATGATGGTTGTAAGAAGTTGGAAAGTGTGACTAGTAGCCTTCAAGTTTTAATAGGTGATTTTATGGTTGATTTGGATTTGAGATGATGAGTGAGGATATTTACCTATAGAGGTTGAGGTTCTTTGGAAGATGAAGAAGAATTTTTTGTATAGATAAACATATTTTGAATCACTAGTGTTTTTGTTCTACCATTTAATGTTATGATCCTGGTGTGTGAAAACACTAATGCCTCGAGTTTTTGATGTAACAGTTTGTTACATTTGGTATCAGAGTGACCACCCATGATTGAATACCACTTAATTGATTACATCATGTAGTTGGTGTCCATGGGGTGCATAAAATTTGGTGAGGTGGGGCTCGTATGTATGGGAGTGTGGGTGAAAACCCAACCCAAGGTTAGGCTCTATGGAAGTGTGGTGGGATATTATCCTAGCGTGTGGATTCACTAACGCCTCGAGGTTTTTGTGTAACAACTTATTACATTTAAAGGTTGTAATTTGTAATATTTTTTTATTTGAAACCTTTGTGGGATAGATATGATTATGGTTTTGGAGTTTTTTGATATTGAGAATGTGGTCATGGATGATAAATTTAGAAATGTGACTATGTCATTTATCCTTGGGTACCTTTAAATTTTTTCCAAATGTGCTACTTTGTGAAAGATCGTGAGGTTTTAGGGTTCTCTAGCTGAATTTTTGAGTATCCTATATTTTCTATTTTCATTAGTATTTTTGGAAGTTGCAAAAGCAAGTTTATTGAATCTTGGTGAGTATGTTACTTGTGTTCTTTTCCTTCATTAATTTTTTAGTACCCTTGTGTTAACACACGGGGAAATCATCCCATGAGGTATTAGAAAATATTACAAGAGAGTGTTAGAAAACCATATTATTTTTTTATATTTTTGTCATTGTTATAGAATTGATCTATCAAGGGGCTGCAAAACTATAAAAGTATGTGATAAGGATGTTATTGGTTGTGTTGTATTTAGGGTCTGGTCTATTCATAGTATTATATGATTCACTATCTTTCTAATTGTATATTCACCCCATATGGTGGTTTTTCTTCAGAGTTTGTTTTAGGTATTTTTAAAGGAGAAATAAATGAATTTGACACATTATTTAAATGTTTTTTTTTTATTATTGGCAAATAGTTTTTTGAAAGGGACTATACCCTTGAATAAAAAATAAGGCTTGAGAGCCGGAATAAGAGTGAGAAACAGAGAGAATGGATCAAAATCCAAGTGTTACAACGAAGCTCCAAGTAGCTCAGAAACAGCTACTCAACCGAGACAAAAAAGCAAAACAACAGCAAAAAAACAGCAAACCGACCGCAAAGAAACAACAGATAAACAACAAAAATCAGCAGAAGCTCCCAGAGCTACTTCTTGGTAGCTTTATCGATACTAATCTTGATTTTCTTCCAGGCATGAAACATACCCAAAGCAGTCATATGGGCAGCATCAGTCTTATCAAGCTCCTCAATGGTTCTTTTGCTTTCTTTTTCGTTGCCCCAAAGTGCAGCCGGGACACCGCTGAGGTTGGAAACACTTTTGGCATGGCCCTGGATGAACTCCTCAATCACCCTAAAGGCAACAATGTTGTAATCATGTCTAGTCTTGGCCTTTCCTAAATGGAAGTCTAAGGAGGTTAGCTTCTTGTATATGTCCTCAATCTGACTGCTATCAATGTTCCCCTCTTCCTCCCTGCTTTTCTTGCCTTTCTGCTTGGCAAGGTTCTTGACCTCATCCTTCAGCAAATTCATCTCAACTTCTAAGGCCTCCAACCTCTTAGAAGAGCTATCCATCTGCACCTCCCGGGGACTGGCACTACTGATGTTCAACAGGTCATGAGCACCTCCCGGGGACTGACACATTATTTAAATGTTAATATCCATATGAATTCATTATATATATATTTTCAATTTATGAATATAATCTTGTTCATACATCTACTTAATATAATTTATCAATCAAAAAGTGTGTTGAACAAACCTAGATCAAACTCTAATTTCTTTGGTAGAAATATAGGGAGGTAAATGTTCCTTTTGAATGGTCAAAGAGCCATGATCATCATAAGAGGTTGTGTAGGTAAGGTCCCATTACAATCAAGAGGAGGACGTGAGTGGAAATGGTAGGGAGACATTAATTTAACACTCCCCACTAAATATATTAAGGTTGATTATTCATGCAATAAAGGTTAGCTTACATTCGAAGGAATTGAATCTTTGTAACCTGTTTTAATTAATTCATTTGGTTATTAAATTATAGGATTAGTTGAGTTAGAACCACAAGTGGATTAGTTTGAATGGTATTGTTAGGTTGGTTAGTTTTGGTAGATTGATTAGGAGGATTTTTGGATTACATTGATTAAGTGGAGGAGGTACACTAATGTTAGTATCTTCTATAGTTGAAGAAGAGGAATGAGTGGGAGATGAAAAGGTGGGGAAAGACATGGTTTGGCTTACCTCATTGGTTAAAACTAGATTCCAAGTGTGTATTGCATTAATCAATACAATTTTAGATGAATTCAAGATGTTATTTTAGTAATTAGGGAAGTTTTGGATGAATTATTTATTGGCAGATAATGGTGTGTAGTCAACATATTTTAAATTTATTTTATCACCCTCTCGCTCAAAATATTCTTATTAGATGGGTCAATTTAAGTGGGATCTATTGGAAATTTTATTAGATGCACTAAGTGTGATTTTCCTTATATAAACACTTCAATTTTTACACTTCCTAACCTTTTCTCTTGTGCAAGGACTACTAATGCATTATCCTCATGATTGATTTCCTTAAGGATATTTCTCAGATTGGGAGTGATCAGACTTGGTAACATGGGCTAGACCAGAACATTTTGAGAGATATGACTATATTGTCCTTTATACCATAGTTACCCTATCATATTTTTGTTTCCTCTATAATCCACATGTTACCATCATTATATCAACTTGTGTACACTCATTCCTAGTCTTCTCATTGCTCTTAATAATTTTAGACCTTCTTCACATCTTCGTTATGTCTTCAACCTCTATTCCCCTTAATTTTAAACCATGTTGTCATGCTAAATGTCTAGCATGAAAAATTGAAAAAAATGGTCATGACAACCAAGCCCAAAATTTGATAACATCCCTCCCGGTCATTTTGAACTCTTCCTCTGACTAGCCCATGAGCTTACACAACTCCTCCAAATCCATTTCACCCTCATTATAGCTGAGAGGAATGTGATAACATGGTTTTTAATTATTTTTCATGTGCAGTGAAATTGATCCAAGTTGGTTTCATGATGATACTACTTTTGAGGTGGAATAATACTCTTTAGAACACTAAATTGGTTATTTTAGCCATATTGTAGCATGAGGACATCCTCGTGTTGGCGAAATAATTTTTTGTGTTTTGAATTATTGAGTTTTCATCAACATTGTTTGGGATAAGACCCTCCTTCTTATGTATGGGGAGGTTCCCATAATTGAATGTAAACTACTTTAATCTATGAGGTGGCCCATAGGTAGGGGATCACACAGGAACACTCCATTGAACCCATAACAAAGTGCTTATACAAAGTAGAAGGGAGGAAATTTCAGCAAAGAGAGGTAAAGGGGAGTTGGGGAAATATGGAGAGAGAGGGTTATTGTTGTGAGTAAGCACTAGTATATTTTACATACAATAACTAGAGTAAGTCTACATCTAATTAGAAGAACACACCAATGTAAACCATGATAAGACATAAAAATCATAGACACAAACTTCCATTTTTTCATTTATCAAAGGCATAGACACATTTCTTGGTTTTACAATATTATCATATATGAAAAATTGGAAAGAGAGAGTAGAGGAACATAAGACAAGAAATAGAAGAATTACAAGTTTTATTACTTAATGTCGAAGTGGAAATCTCAACAACATACATTCCCTTAACAATTTATAACCCTTTGGAATAGAGAAGACATTATAATTTATAACATTACAAATTGTCCTCTCATATACCCCCACATGACTCTTTACCTATCCTCATCACCCGCGACATTTCATACTCCTAGGAAGTGATTATTTTTCTTATTATTGGAAAAACAACACTTACAATGTTTAGCTAAGGGTCAAAAAAGTGATTAGGAAGAAATAGAAAAAAGTAAATTTTTAATTGAAAATTATAATTTGGAAAGAGAGAGGGGATAAAGAGAAGGGGTTGAATAATTTGATAAAGAGAATCTTTGTTAATGAAGAAATTTCTGATATGAGGTATGGTAATCATGATTTCCTCCTTTTGCAAGATGCATGAAAAATCTAGACTACTTAATGAGTGTTTAGAAACATGATTGTGAAGCATTACAATGTGATCCTAAGATGACTATGGCTATCATTCATGATGGTTCCTTCTTGATCTCACAGTGAGAATGAGAATCACTTCCTTATTCCTTAGGTTTTCAAAAATGGCTCCAATGATCATGAGAGACAACTCCATGATGCTCAAACCTGTTGATGTTTACCCTTCTCTTACTGAGATGAGTCTTCACTTTACAGATAAAGGATTTCTTCCTGAATGAGGCTGTTGAGAAGTGGTCATCATTTAGAATGGAATGAGATGTTGAAAATGTCTCTCCTTCTTGAGATATGCTCACACTACAATGCCTTAGATGCATGTTTAAGAACACTACCAAGCGGGTGACAACAAATGAATCAAATATAATGTTAGTGTAGGAAATTCATTTTCATTGTATTTTTTTATTTACTTGGAGATTTCCTACACTCATGGGATATGATTTCTTTGGTGTACCTTTGACCACACGATTTTACCTAGTGGTAATTACTACCCTTGACCAGTTCTTTGTTGAATGCTATTTCAGGTATGGAGGTTACCACTATTCTGGGTGGAGGTTTTCGTTATTCTAAGAGGAGGCCACAAACTCACTTCCTATATGTACATCACTTGTGTCATTCTAAAATGGAGCATTGAGTTGATTCGGAGCCATTATTTCCTTTTTCATTTTATCTCATTGTTCTTCATAATTAGATTTGTATGTGTGTGTGTTTATTCTTTCCTTTGTACAATTCACATCTCACATTTCTCACCGATGCACTCTTTGATTTAGCACACCATGGCGTTCCCAATATTGAATCAGACCCATACTGGTATTAAGTGTGTCTAGTTTTATCCTGCAAGTTTTTCAATTGAGATTGTTATTTGTAAAAAAAAATCACATTACTTTATTGTTAGTAAGGGAGAAATATTTGTAGTTTTTATGTTGTGGTGGTCATTTCTACATAGGAAAAAGCTTTGGGAAATGTGTTTCGGACCTTTCTTGTTATAGGGAATCTTTCAAAGGCATTTTTTGATGTGATTCTAATTTGGTCTCACTCAGAAATCAGTTAGGGCATCCTCAGATATGGGTTTTTGTTTTTACCATCAAAGCCACGTTTTTGGCTTATTTATAGACCTAGGTTACATCCTTTCCCATCAAAACAGTGTTGGAGGGTGAAAAAATCTTAGGGAGGTATTTTTTAACCCGAACACTCCTTTTTTGGTTGAAATATGTAAAAAATGCATCAAACTTACCAAAAACACCCTAGACCTGCAAATATTGCCTATGCAATGTTGAAAATCAATCTACTGAACTTGTACTTGGCCTCTTTAAGCCAAAAATGACCGCCTTTGCATTGATTTGTAGTCATTAAGTGGTGTCATAATAGCTTAGCACAAAAAAAGTAGAAAATTTGGGGTTTCAAATCCTAAAGCGAGATCCTTCAATGCTTCTTCCTTGTTGGGCCCACATCCAAGTGGCAAAAGGATGGTATTAATCCTTCTTTGCATTATTTTCCAAATTTTATGATTTTATCATTCAAAAATTAGCATTTTTTTGCCTTTCGAAAGACAAGCCAATTCGGAATATTTCCTTTAAAGAAGATTTAAGTTTTTAATTAAGCTTGTATCTTCACTTATCGAAGATGAAGTGTGAGGCCTGGGTTGGTAGAAGGCCAATTCCCCCTCATAAATTAAACAAAACTCTTCTACATTTTGTGCCAATTACATTAAGTGGTTGTAAGGCTAGGTTCATCCTTGTTTAGTGCATTTTTTTAATGCTTGAGTGTAATTTTATTTAAAATAGGCCTTATTTATAGGAAGTCATTATTACAATAACTTTTGATTGGTAGTTCAAAATTGAGTTCAAAGAAAAGGTTCATATTCTTTAATTTCCCACACATTGATCCTATTTATATTATGAAACACACTAAGTTATAAAGTGCCACATTTTGGGAGGATTTTTGCAATGGATGATGAAGAAGATGCTAATCAATTTGTTTATTTTCTAGAAATATTTTTTTGAAGACCAGAGGGTGGGGCCTGGTTTGGTAGGAGACCAAACCCCCCATAATGACTTGTTTATTTCATTTCTTCTTTCTACAATAAGCACATTTAGTACATATTTTTCTCTTAAGAATAATTTTGTACATGCATTATAAATGGGTATCTAAAAAGGCACCTATTATCGGAACCCTTATGGAGGATCATTTTATCTTGTAGTAGCTGTGGATTCCCATAGTACTCTTTGAGAATGGTATGTTCACACAAATTCTCCATTCCTCTGCAGTGCCAACCTTTTCCTATATTTTTTGTGCACACTTGGCCAACCAAATTTCTTTAAAATAATATTGGACATATTTGTTCATGTAGTTCTACTTAGTGGAGGGCGATCTTTGGAGCAAGTTCTAATTTGTTGGAGATTCTTTATTGGTTCCTCATCTAATTTTGGATTCTTATCAGGTTGTATTATTTATTCCCATTTCATCTTTTTATGTAATTTGGTACCTAATATGGCCTTGTTGTTGGGACCCAATTCTTCTATCCACATCACCTACTTCGTCATCTTTGAGGGGTCCTTCTAGCCTTATTCAATTATAATTTGCATATCTTTTGTGGGGAGTTTTTTCCCATTAGGTTTTCTCCTTTTACCCTACCTTTGTGAGTGATGAATTGTATGTGGGTTCCTTATCAAGCCTTGTTGTCGGGACCCACTTTATTTTTTCACTGCCCACCTAATATATCCTTATGGGGGATGTTAGTGTAGAATATTCATTTTTCTTGTATTTTTTTATTTGATTTTAACTTTCCTACACTTATGGGATATCCTTTCTTAGGTGTAAACTTGACCACACTATTTTAGCTAGTGATAATTACTAACCTTTACTAGTTATCTGTTGACTGCTATTTTAGGTATGGAGGTTACCATTATTCTAGGTGGAGGTTTCCGTTATTCTAGGAGGAGGTTACACATTCACCTCATATATGTACATCACTTGCATCATTATAAAATGGAGCATTGAGTTGATTTTATCTCATTATTATTCATATGTAGATTTGTATGTGTGTGCTTAGTATTTCCTTTGTACAATTCACATCTCACATTTCTCATTGGGACACTCTTCAATTTAGTGGATCTTGGAGTTCTTGATAGATAATTTCCCTTTCTTGTATACACAATGCTTTGAATGAAGATCATTACCTTCTTACTTTTCAGGATCTAGAATCTATTTATACATATCATGTTCTCATGTTTCTTATGAGAAGGTTTCCGCCATCGAGTAACATATGCTTGGATTCCCTTGAAGAGAAGGAAGCTAGGATGGATCCTCTTGCTTGACTCAAGAGGATCTATTGGATCAACAATGAGATTTACCTTCTATGAATGCTCCTAGAATATGGAGCCATTGTGCACCTCCTTTCATTACCTTTCTTTTCAAATATTCTTGTTTAATGCATCTTGATGGAATTTAAGTGAGATTCAATTTCAATATTTCATCCTTTGAGGATTATTGACCACACTGATAAGTGTTTAGGTACACTATGATATCAATAGAAATTGGGGGATGATTTCTTATTCTTGCGTTCATGATGCCGCACATGAATATCACCTATTAGGCCTTTTCTACTCTAGAGTAATTAAATTAAATTAGACCTGGTATTATTTTATACCTTCATGCTCCAAGGTTTCTCATGGGAAGGATGAGATCTTGATTATTCACAAAAGATGTCTTGAGAACTCATATGACTTGACTAGATCACTTTGATTTGCTTCTCAGAGAGATGGTGTAAGATTCAAGGCATGTTGTTTCATAAATTTATTGAAGAGTTTCTAATTTCACCTATGATCATGATGACATCATTTGATAAATTTTGAATTCTGATGGGCCTCCTTGACTCTTTTCAGATTCTTTTTTGGCTTCCTGATGTTCCTTATTTTCACTAGTTGTGCCCTGATATACTTTTTCTTTCTATTTGACACAAATGCTCTCAGAAAAATTCTTTAGGATCTTTTTGGAAGGTTAATTTTATCATTTGATCATAAATAATAATTTACAAGCATGTGAGGGTGGAAAAAAGAAGCAAGATGATTGAAAATGGAGCCAACTACAACTTTTTACACTAAAAACAGAAAATTTCTATGTTATTTTGGGAATTTTGGCCTTTTTCTTAAATTTTGTCTTATAAAACTCCTAGAAAAATTAATTCACCTCCATTGATGATTATTTACCATTTTTAGGAAGTTTCTTTTTTTGTCAAGTTATTTTTTCGGAACCTGCTATTTTGAAAAAATTACCTATTTTGCCCTATTTGTTGTTTTGTATTATTTCTAAATGTTTTGAGTGCTTAGGGATTTTAATTTTGAGAGAATAATTATTTTTAATATGTAAATTTATATAGAACTCGAAATTTTTATTAAGTGGCCAAATCGGTGTGATTTTGCAATGAAAACAACATTGTTGGATTCAACTCTGTTATGGGGTCTCGTGCTCTAATTTTCGTTGTGATCCTTCCACTAGAAATATTGAAAATAAAAAAGGAAAAATTTGGATGGAGGGTTTTATATTTTAATTTTTTCTCCATTAATGGAGGCTTGAATCTTTTACAATGAAAATTCACGAAAGTGACCAATTGTGTGAAAACAGTGAGTTCAACTTGTGTTCAACTTCACACAGGGATCTCATGCTTTGATTTTCAGATAGAGAGCCATGTAAAACACTTAGTATTCATGGGAAGGGAGAATATTTGTCATATTATTTATTTTTTCATGTTATTTGGCATAAAAAAATTGGGGAAATTAAAACTTGTGCAAAAATATCAAGTAGACAGTAAGTTAGCTTGTATTTTCATATTGTCCTGCTAACTGCAGTTTAATCTTGAGTGGTGGAATTTGGGTTTGCAGATGGGATCGTATTTATACCAATTTTTTACCCTTTGAAAAAAGGACAATAGGTGCAAAAATTGGAACCTTTGAGATATGGTGACAAGTGTCACAATCTGGAGCAGTGCACATGAGAGTGGAAAGGCTTGGCAAGCACTTGAGAGCTGAAACAAGGTCACATGAAGAATCTAAAAAATGGATGCTTATAGTTTTCGATTTTTATCCCCTTATATACCATTGGAAATAGGATCAATAATTGTAAAAACTTGAGCCTTGGAGATATGATGACACTTGGCGAAGATTTGAATAGTGTGCGGATGGAGGAGTGAGCCAGGTAAGCTCTCGAGAGTTGAAAAGTTGGGCACATGGAGGACCAAAAAGGGGAATTTAATGGGATAATTTCTTTTCCTATCTACCCCCTTGGAAATAGGGAAAATTCATGAAAAAATTGGCACTCTATTAGGATTTTTCCACTCGAAGAGATCTAGTTCAGTGCACAAGAGTGGGAGATAGCTAATTAAGCCCCATGTAGAGCTGGGGAGGTTCATATGAGGATCTAGGAGAGGTTATTATAAGGGGGAACCATTTTTTTTTCCAATTTTTCCAATTTGGAAATGGAATAAAGGAACAAAATTTGGTGAAAGCATTGAAAATTTGACATGCGGCACTTGGAAAAATGACTAAGTGTGGGATCTACATACCTTGCACTAAAGGAAACTTGAAAAAAACATTCCCGGAGCTTGAGAAGATATTTGGAGGTAAAATTTTATATGGTTATGACTCCAAGTAACCTTAAAATATAAATGGAATAGGTTTCCAAACATATTTATTCTTGAAACTCCAAAACAAGTCCCTATTTTGATCAAAATAGTGAGGCGTGTCTTCAGAAGTTGAGTTGCCTTGAGAAATTATTAGGTCTTGTGTAAAATATGATTATTCCACCATGCAGAGGACTCTCTCAAATTTAAATTTAATATATTTTATCCTCATAACTCCTTAAATATATTCCATAATCATATAGATAAGTTAAGGTTGATATCTAGACCATTCATTCCTTACACCTGAAAAAACCTGCTTTTACACAGTCTATGTCCCTAAACCACCAAATATTCCATAACCTATTCCTAAATAACTTCTAAAACTTTATTGTATATTTCTCCAATACCACCTCTTTATTATTATGATATTTTTTAACCTTCTTGAGAGGATGCACACCTACCTTGGAGATGGCAAAAATTGGCCTTTCTAGGCCTGTCTAGACAACATAGTCTTCAGTTGTACTATGGCCAGATGAAAGAATTGATCTTGTCACATATTTTAAAAAAATTGAACATGATTTTTCAACATATTAAGAGTAACTTAAAGGTGGTATGATCATGACATGGAAGAGAAAATATCCAGGAGATGGGTTCAAGAATAATTTGAAGCAAATTTTCATAATTGGCTTAGTTGTTATGGCTCAAGTTTTGAATTTTTGGGCTTGCAAACATGCATGAAAACACATCAGAAGCTTATTAGAAAGGCTAAAAAAAAGAGGAGTTATTTAGGAGAGAAAATATGTGTAGGAAACTAATGTTGGGAACAATTTAAGAAAAACCAGGTCATTTTGGGCATGGGAATGAAGGCTCTAATGGAGAAAGTCACCTTGTTCTGAAGATTTTGGGAGTTCCAGGAGGATTTGGAAGCTAAAAAAATAGTCAATGGAAATATATTATAATGTTCCACAATATGGAAACCATCAACCTTTGTTTAAATCTTCAATATATCATGTGATAGTTCAAGTCATTGTCGTAGCTCCTTCGTGTCAAAAGGGTGAATGGTATCATAACTAAAATTGAAATATGAACAAAGTATTTAAAGTGGTGATAATGAAATCAATGGATGATTTGGATTCAAAATCATATAATATTTCACCTCTAAAATCAAAAAATTTCTCCAGGTGGAGAAAAGGCAAGAATAATGCAAAAACAAGTCCCTTTATCATGTGAAGATGACCCTTGGTGCATATTTCAAGGTGTGATGCACCCTCTGCACTTGTAACAAATTGAAAAGGTACATGAGGGAAAATAAATTCCCCCTTACTTTTTCTTACTTTCATCACTTAAAAACTCCAACTTGAAGTGTTTGAAGTGTTAGGAGTGCAAACTTGAACCCAAATTGAAATCAATCCTCCTCCTCATGACAAGAAGACACATGGTGCATTTTTCAAGGTTTTGTGTCCCCTTACATGTGTTATAATGTGAAAAGGTACATAAGGGTAAAAAAATTTCCCTCCCCCTCTCTCAGTTAACCCCTAGACACATGAAAAAATTATTTGAGCCTTGAATGCTAGTTTTCATCCCCTCCATCTCACTCTCATGAAAAACCACAAGATAAACTTGGCATGATCTGGTGCAAGGTGATTTTTTTCCATACTATATACTTTCCCTTATTTTCTTCTATTTTTAGGGTACAAATCCACTTTAACCCTCATCTGACCCTAATTGAACATGTTTGGGTTAAACATGAGTTAAGGTGTGTAAGTGAAATAAAAAATCCTCACATTCAAACACTTAACCATTTTTTTAAATTTAAAGCTTAATTTTTCCTTCCTAAGCTCTCTCCTATGTTGTTATACTGATAAAAAAAATATTTCAGAGACCACATATACTAAGAATGGAAAGTTGTTCATATCTCTGAAACCCGTTGCCAATTTCTATGAGATTTTTAAAAATCCTTCTCAAAATTCCTTTCAAATTATTCCAACCTTGTATCCAATGGTGGTCTACATTATTTTTAATGGCTAGATGAATTTTCCCATTATAAAAACTCATTTTTTAAATCTATAGAGTTTTTGCATTTGAAATCCTCTAAACATTGGAGCAAAACATCATTGCAAAATTAAAAAACTTTTGAGACCACTCTTGTTTCATTCCGACACCAGGAATACCCACTTATAAAAATAGTAAGCCTTATTGAGCTTCACAGTCTATAGATAGTAAGTATTGCAAATAGTTCATTCTATGAGTTTTCATTGCTCCTTATACATCAAGAGTACTCAAAAGTTCTAAATTGAGCAATTGGTAACTAAAAATAGACTTCTCAAACTAATACTTACTAAAATTATTAAGTTCTGGGATATTGGTCAAGGAACAAGGACAACAAGTTTCCCATGCTGATGGAAGAATGCCTCTATGTGTTTTACTGATAGGCCCAAAATTTAACAATATACCCTTTTAGTTGAGTATAGGAATAGTTTCTCTATTTTTGAGAAGAAGACATTTTTCAATGAAGAACATATCTTTATTATTCCAATATCTATTCCATTCAATGAAGGAGTTATCTTTGTAATAATGGTGAATTTTGAAGTCACAAGGAATAAGGTGATAATTTCCATATTCCAACTCCAACCTTGTGTTAAACTCTCTTTCCTAATTGGTGGCAGAAGAGGACCATCATGTTTGCAAGATCAATAATTCATCACAGGTCCACTCGGTGTAATTCTTACAATAGTGTTTTTTGAACACTTATTCAACGATTTGGAGTGTGTCCACATCTCATAGGAAGAGGAAGTTTAAATCATAATGTTTCAAGGTTGATTGGAGGTCAAAGGAAAAGAGCTTCATTCTTGGAGCATTCTCTCAATATTTATTGGAAGTAGGCTCTTCATCAATGGAAGCTTCCCCATATATAGATTTTCATTTCTCTCTCTTCTTCACTCTCCCCCTCCTACTTTATAATATTCTATTTCTTCATTGGGAATGTAATTTTTCACTCTTTCATCTTATTCACTTAAGTGGCCTTATTTTGTATTATAAAATTACATTCTAAAAAATAAGAAAAAAGACTTTATTTCATTCCTAGGGAATGTGAAAGGTCATAAGTTGTGGTGAGATGAAAAGTCACATGAGGGAGAAGAAGAGAAATCTTTGTAAGATATAAATTAGGATGATTTCTCCATTCCAAAGAGTTAGACTTTTTTTTAGTTGTTAGTTGTTGGCCTTTGTTTCACTACTACTGCAAGTAATAAGCTATATTATTCTATCTCATTTCCTACATTCTTATAATCTCTCTACTTTCCAATATTGCAAGAATTGTAATCTTATACAACCAAGAAGGAACTTTGCGTCTTTGATTAATAAATCCATAGAATTTTGTTTCTCTGATTTATTAGTCTTTCTATTGCTTTCAAGGTTAATTTATTCCTATTAAATTTAGACCTACTCTGGTTAATGTTGGTGAAAAATTTACAAGTTCCTACTCATAATATTAACCCCATTTCTCTATTTCCCTACTCCCCTTTACCTCTTTCCAAGAAAATTTCTCCCTTGTACATTGTACAAGCACTTTGCCACATATTTAGTGGAGTATCCTTGTGTGATTCCTTACCTAATGACCACCCCATAATTTAATTTAGTCCTTGCATTCAATAAATTGGAGCCTCCCCATACCCAAGAAGGAGGGGCCTAGCCCTATGAGCATTGGTGAAAACCACTAATTTTCCCTTGTGAAAATTTATTTCACCAACACACCCTTTCCTCTATGTTTCTCCCAAATATGACAAGATCAACAATGGTTTATTACATCAGGATTTATTATTTTTAAGGCCAATAGGATCAACCACGGTCTATTCAGTCATACATAGTTAAAATTTAAACATATATATACTCATCAAGTCCTATCATTTTAGTACCAAATCATCACATCTTATTGACGCATTGGACATTTGCACATGAATTCACATTTACTTATTAGAATTGAATTTTTGGAGATTTTCCTTTTACATTTAGTCACCATAGTGAGTTAGGATTTGAGGTTTCCTTCTTGATCTTTCCATTCTCCACCAAAAAATATTCTATCTCAATGTTGTTGTATATGGGGGAGGATTAATGAATTAGTATTAACACCACATGTAAGTATCTCTAACCCTTCTTTTTCCTTTATTTCATGTTTATTTTTATAAATATGGTTGATCATTCATTGCTATAGTTTTGTGTTTTATTTAGTCTATTAATTTTTTCTTATGTATGTTATACCCATTAGATTTATCCACACATTCACCTAACTATATTATAAATCCTAATAAGATACCTCTATTTACTTTAGATATGGGCCTTAGAAAACCTATAAATATCTTAGGTTTAGGGTTATTATTCTCTAGAATTGTGACTCTTGTGCTCCTTAAACACCTTTGGTATCAAAATATTATATAAATACTTAGATTTGATCCCCAATAATAGATCAAATGATGGGATCTAGCTTATCCCATCATACATTCTGGTGAACCTAATGTGAAACTTACTCTATCCTAGATCAAGTTAGATTTAATTTAATTTTCCATTTATCTTTTTCTACATTTCCTATATGATCAACCACTGTGTAAATTTATTTACACAATTGATCCTTTATGTGCCCCACTTCTTTTAACTTGTGCCATCATCCCCTATACTAAACCTTCACAACAAATACCATAAGGTTATTGTAGATAATTTACGTTTTTTCCATCTTGATGTCATGAAAACATGTGAAACTACCATATGATTGATCCCATTTTCTTCATAGCTCATTTCTTAGAATTTTCCCTTGGCACCATCAACCCCTATGTAATTCTATGTACACAGTCATTCCCATTAGAAAATATTTTCGAGACCCTCAAATTTAGTCATTATTGGCTTTTAAACCTTCACTAATGGAGTATTTGACCAGTGATTTTGTTAATTCTACCTCAAAGCATACTAACAACGAATCTAATACTTTTGATGCAAGAGCATCAAATATTTTACATAACAGATTTTTGGTTTTCATTTGGTTTTGGCTTGGAGTAGGTCTAGGGAGTTTTTCATGTGTTTTTGTATCCTTCTCAACCTTATTAAGTCCCTCCAAAATGAGCATTTGAATATTTGAATTTGTAGTTTGAGCTTAAAAGTTGTACATATATTTGTAAAGTGATAAAAGGATGTAAAAGGTCATAAAGGACATTATTTAATGTATTTAAGGTATTTTTACCCATAAGCTTGGGTCACCATGTTGTGGTTAGCCTCCACCATGGTTAGGCTTGATAATTGGTAATAACTCTCACATTTTATTTCATGAATGTGAATTATTCAAGGATGGATGAAAAGAAAAAAACGTTACAATAAGGATTGGAAATTCAAAAATAGTTCTGAAGAGCCTCAAGAAGGAAGGAAACTTGTTATTACTAAGCATGAAGCATTGTAAAGAAACAAGATTCTTGTACGTATAGTGAGAGGATTCTTGTACATATGAATAATAATGAGTTTTTGATAATAATTATATGTGTATTTGTATTTATAGGTTTGGTATTTATGTGTTAAGTTGGATTATAATCTTAGACAGATCCCTTGTTATTGATAATGATGCATTAGACATGTTTTTGTAGTGAGTGTCTTGACATAACATGCTTTATTTTTCTAATATAAGTGTTAATGTTTGAATGTAATTAATAGAGAACAATACAAGTGTTTGAAAATTTGTAGATGGATATTTCAAATGTATAATAATATTTAGATAGGATTAAAGTTGCAAAAAAGTAGAAATTTCTTAGTTTTGAGGGAAAATAGGTAAGGTTTGTTGTATTCTTAAGAAAATTGATAGGATAAGAAAGGAAAGGGATGTCATAAGAATTAGGATTAGTCATAGGACTCACAAGGACATTAAGAAAGAATATTTAATAAACACAAGGTGATTGAACATTGGATTAGGGTTTATAACTTATGGACTGTATGGAAAATAGGGTTTTCTTAAGTTTGAGCAACCTAACCTTATTGGTGTGAGTAACCAGTACAGTTTTAGGTATTAGTGTATGCAGATGAAAGTTGAAGGAACTATAGGTAGATATTAAAAGGTAGAATTTAGGGTTTGAATCAAATTTTTAGCCAAGATATGAAATAATATCCTTCTCTGGCCTAGGAAACCCTAGTTTAGGGTTTAAATGCAAAAATTAATGTAAATGATGAGTTAGTGGTTGAAATTTGATGAAACTTTCTACATTCATTATGTTCACGGCGTTTTAAGGTATTTTATTGGTCTGAGGAATTTTAGATTGTACGGATGATTATTCCTTTGGAATTCTTGTTTTGAGAGCTAAGAGACCTAATAAGAACATTTTTTTTTCTAAATTGTGCATATTTCCTTAAGAAAAATCCTAAGTAAATTTTTCACACATGTGAATGACCTTAATGGGTATCAGGAAAGTGTATCAGTTTTTAAAAACATAGATTTTATAGGGTTTTACCTAAAAAAATTAGGCATGGCTACAAGACTGTATACACAGAGTCAAGGGTAAAGTAGTCTTATTTACAATTTATTTGGGTTTTCAACCTTGGAGGAGATGTATAGTATGTAATGAACATGATTGAAGGTGGGATAAAGGGATTTTAAAACCTACGAATAGAATCTTGATCTTATACTATTTTAGACTCTTGAGCTTATACTAGTTTGGTGAAACAATACTCTAATATCTTTAAAAAAACTTGAACTGAGTCATTGTGAGTAGCTCCAAAAGTAGGTAAGTCAAGAGAATGTATGAAAAATCAAATTGGTTAAACTATAAGGATATAATGATAGTTACATGAAAGAATACAATATCCAATTCATGGTCAAGTAAACAAGAAAACATAGTAGAGGATCCATATACATAGGATTGATGCTTAAGTACAAACAATGGGTTTCAAATAGGGAAAGTGTTTCTAGAAGCATGGTACAACCTTAAAGGGTATAAGAAATATTATATTTGTATCATTTAAGTTAAACAACAGTCTAAGCACTCCATTATGTAGGAAAGAGATGGGTAAAATCAAGATATGCCTCTTTTTTATCCATATTAGCTATGAATGAGATTTTTCGTAGGGTATACAATGAGATAAACATATATGTAATTGAGTTTTTAAAAAAATTAAGTGGATAAACTTCATTTCCATCCTTGGAGGATAGTGATGATTACAATGAAGAGATAAGTGATTCTATTAGAACAATCAAGAGGACAAGGAATAAGATATATAATTAATGTCAGTTTGAGAACAATGTTAGTAGGGTCTTAAGGGAGTATGTGGGAAAGGTCATTGTTATTAAGTGAATAATAATTCAAGGACAATAAGAGAGAAGTATAGGATAATTTCTAAATTATTATCAAGGGGATTGATTCATAAAGGTGCCAATGATTTACAAACAAAATGAATGCTTTCTAAAATGAGTTTGAGTTATGTTTTGGAAATGATTGATATAAGAATGGGCTCAAATTTTGAAGAAAAATATTGGAAACATCAAGCAAAGGTGATGAATGAGTCTTGTCCAAGAAGAAGTTAAGGAATGTTAAGCATGTTTGACCTTTATACCTGAATTTGGATCAGTTTATTCATCAAGGTATAGGTAAGATCTTGTCCACCTCATTTGTTTATGGTGTTTTTCTGTTAGTGGTATAAATGTTGAAAGTACCAAAACTCAAATAGGGTAGGGGTTTACCAATACCTCCTCTAATAATCGCAATGTCAAGATGAATGAACATGAGAAATGTGAAAATCTCTTCCTTTTCGCCAAGTGAGAAGACATGTATATAAAAACAACTCAACAAAGAGATATTAGATAAGGATGATAACGAGTTGCTTGGTGAATTATAATCTTAGAAATCTGAAGGACTTCCTTAAAGGGTGTCAAATCATTTGATAAAATTAAGTGATTTGATAATAATAGGATAAATGATAATGATATATTTAGAATTCAAGGCAGATGGAAAGGTCATGTTCAACATTGTAAGTGGCCTAAGCTAGGGAAATAGTAAGATCAAAACATAGGAAATAATCGAACCAAGCTTGTTCAACTGTGTCATGTATCTCTCGTATGATCTCAAAATAGTCTTCAATATCTTCAATTTCTAGCATGAGTGTGATGGTGCACAGACTGAACTCATGGGAGATGTTGAATTATTCCCACTCGAACAAATTCTAGATGATCAAGAGATCATATATATGCTGGTGATTGGGTGTAAAGGACCTAAAATAATCATTTAGAGAACATACATCTTAAAAACAACTGATTAGATCTAAAATAGATTCTAGAAAATATATTATATGCTAGAAATTAATAGAAAATAAAGAGATTGATGATAATCAAGGATCGACGACAATCAGGAGAAAATGGTAGTTTTGAACAAAAGGCTGATAAATTAGACAATGATGGATGCCAGATAGAAATTGAAAAAGCTGATATAGATTCTAAGGATTCTAGAAATTGGCGAAATCTAGAAAACATAGAGATTCTAGATGTGTTTAGGAGGCTAATAAGAAGGAAACAAAGGTTGATGGGGTCGATCGACAACGATCGGGATGTGGAAATTATAAATATCCTAAGGATTGGATAAATGACTAAATGAGAGACATATACTAAAGGGGATATACATAATGACATAAATGATTAATAAAATATTCTAATGGATGTGAAAAACAAGCTTGATAAAGATAATCAATATTGTACTAACCTTGAGATATGTTCTAAAGGTGATAAAGCTTCCAAGAAGGTTGACTGGTGATGCTCTTCAAGACTTAGGAAACATGGTGTTGATGATTCAAAGTGTAATGATGATGTTATTTTTAGGTGTAGAGAGTTCATCCTTACATCTAGATTCTAACTAGCTGGGAAATGGAGGAAGAGGTTAGCTAAATAGAATCCAATGACATCCACAACAATTGCCAACGATTACATGGATCACCTCTAATTTATCCACAGAGGTTATAAACCAACAAATGGAAAGATGTTAAATTGGTTGAAACCACTTGCCATCCAATGTTTTAGGTTGTTTAGAAAATGGTGGGAGGTTAGGGATTCAAGTAGGAAGAGGTTAGGGGGTTAAGATGGGTAGGGTAAATTAGGATAGGTTGGTTTTAAGTGGTTAGGGTAGGTTAAATGATATTTACGTGGGTAGTTGAGGATTTACGATGGTAATTTTAAAGTGTACTTAGGATAGAGGATGATAATGATAACCATGATAATGTGATTAATGTGTGTTAGGTCACCTAGGGGTGAAAAATGAGGTGTCTACATTTTCCCCTTTTTGTTGAGTTGTCTGTAGGCACAAACTGTGAGACAAAAACTAGCCTGAGGATGCCCTAGTTTTATGATAAAGATATTATTCCCCCCTCAAGCCAATGAGTGACTATGTTTGGTTGTTGGATTGAAGAGAGTTTTATTATTTAGATAGGTTTGATTTAAGATGATCCAGGATTTGATTATAGCTGGAAATGACCATGCTGGAGGAGTTAGTAGAGATGGTAGTAAACTTGGGAACACTTGGTAGGGGACATTATATGACCTCTAAAGGGAGACACTAATGTGGAACACCTATAGATGCATGTTTTGGGAAGAATACTATATGGAGAGGATCTGAGAGGATCTAATGGGAATCATCTCATGAGGATGTGTGAAGTCCATGGGACCAAAGGGTCAAAGAAAACATCCACAAGGTGTGTAAAACTTAATGTATGGTAAAAAACAAAGGTTTTGACAAGGTGCTTAGAATCAAAGAAAAGGCTTGAAGATTTTGATGAGTATTGCGATGTGTTAATCAATAATCTAGGTGACCATGAATGTTAAGTTGTGTAAAAAGGGTTGAAATCAGTGGTGATTATGGATCACCAAAATTTGGGGGATAGAAATCAAGCGGTGATTTAAGATTTCTAGTGATTCCAAAAATGAAAATTACATATAATTCAAGGTGATCATGAAATGGATCATTTGCAACATGTTTGTATGATTTAAGAGCTCTTATAAGTTATTTGAGAGTTTTTTTAAGAGATGGAGGTGAGTGGTAGTGGAAGGAAGAAGAGCAACATACCAGAAGAGAGGTATGTAGGTTTAAATTTTGTTGTTTGTTTTGGTTTTTGTGTTTTATTTTATTTTTTTGTGCTTTTTTAAAAATATGGGACATGAACACCTAATTGACGCCAATATAATTGACAATGATTGAGTGGATTATCGTCGATTGGTTTAAGGAAAACATTGATGATCTTAAAATCGGCAGTGATTGGTTTTATTTTTGATAAAATTTCTAAGTATATGTGTGTGTGTTTATAGGTGAGGGATGATAATTTATCTCCAACAAGATGTTGGAGAGGATTAAGAGAGATTGATAGATGCATGTATGAGTTCCATTTGATAGCTCATTGGCTTAGGAGTATTCCACACTACTAGTAGATTAATCAAGATGTAGGGTTGATGACTAGCATTGATAGATAGATGAAATTTGAGAACAAGAACATTTTGGTTACATACTGGTGAGATGACCATAAAATTGGAGGATGTATATAAGATCCTGAATTTTCAATTCATGGTGAGTAGATAGTACCTATCACTTGAGAGGCCCATATTGAGACTATGAGATGGTTATATGGAGATGATGCCATAGATATTAGATACATACAGTAGGGGGATTTCATATTCAAACCTAATATGATGCAGAAGTGTCGGGTAATTGGATGATGTCAGTGGTGATGTTGGCGGTATCTCATGCTATGAACTTTAGATTCAAGGGGTGGAATATTTCCTTGGAAACTTACATGTGTTGTGGCCCAGATTATGGAGCATCAGACTATATATTATGCATGGGGTTATGCACTATTTTCCCAGGTTTAAAATGAGCTATGGATGTTTGTGACATGGAGGAGATATGGATTTGATGTGGGGTTCTTATTGCATTGTTGGGTAGTTATATAGTTATCTTGAGGCTACCTATCTGAGAGAAAGAGATCTAACAGAGTATGTTGTAGGATTTATGAGATGGAGGTTTGATTGGGTGAGGGATGATGGAGTTTAAAGATACTAGATGCCTACTATGCTAATCAACTAAAAAGTTTATCCATAGATTACATAGTGTGGATACCATATGTGAGATACCCTGCATGGGTCAAGTATGGATGTAGAGTTGGTGGCGATGAGGAGGGTACGGTGGATTTGGGGGTCAGAGGGAAGATATGATAGAGGTAGTTTAGTTTCCTTAGGTGTAGAGGTAGTTCAGGTTTCCGCAGAATATACCAGGTGAGCTAATTATCTATCGAGGTGGTATGATTCAAAGAGAGACATGCCTGTACTTATAGTATATGAGGTGGGGCAAGCCAAGGAGGAAGGGGAGCTGAAGGAGGTGGATGTAGATGATGTTTGGGTGGTGGAGGGATTTAATGAGTGGTGGAAACAAGAAGTGGGTCACTCAAGGGAGATAGGGTGGGGAGGAGTTAGAGGGGTGGAGAGGTAGAGGAGGAGGGTGATGGTGGGGAGGAACTAGTATAGTTATAGGCATCATTTTATACCTTAATATTGGAGAGAGATGGGATAGTGGTTGAGCGTGACACCACTTTCCATGAGTGGATATGTGTTGCAGTAGGAGAGAGACTAGGCACACTTAGAGCATGATACCTATCAACAAAAATGAGATAGATATCACCAACAGGGGGAGGAAATGCAAGAAAAGTATGGGGATGTAGGGATATATTTAGAGGCTGTTGGGAGTGTCACCCAAGGAATAGGGCCTAGTAAAGGGTAAGAAGTAGTACCTATGGCATAAGTGGAGTTCCAATAGGAGGAGGGAAGATGGGGCCTCTTGGTTTTGTGAATGTTGAGTAGTATTGAGCATTGGGTGAGGAGATTAGGTACTATGAGTGCTTGGTGACATAATACCTACCTAGGGTACCATGTTATGATGGAGTTTCGAGTGAGAATCATCCTAGATCAACTCGAAAGGCTACCTGAGTGAGCACTAAGAGTGTTACATAACCTTGAAGATATCCAAGGCTAGATGGAGGATCCACAGGAGGCTAGGGTGGCAAGAGGGTGTTAGATTCTGATTTTACCACATAGTATGTGGGTTTTTTATATGACTTGGATATAGATGATTTTGTATATGATCCCTTTGTGAGGAATTTTCTATAGACATTATTGATGATATATATATATATATATATATGATTTGGGATTGATGTGTTGTTGATTTATCTTGATATTGATGTTATATATGATTTTGTGATGAGATATTTGAAATATGTTATATTTTAGATGTATTTGATATGATGTTAGATGCGTAGATGTTTAGATTTGATATTTGATGTTGATATGTTGTGACTCAAAGTGTAGTGATTTTGATGTATGTTCAAAATGTACTTTAATTATGGTTGAGACTAAATTTAAAATGTTTTTTTTGAACTGGATTAGATACATATGTGATCTTATGGTAAATTAAATATGTATGACAGTACACTTGAGGCCTTGTAACAAATGTTAACATATAACTAACAATAATTAGTCACATGTAGGATCTTGGATATAGATAGGAAGTGAACTTATATACTTTATTATAACATGGGAAGGGTTGATGTGTAGTTTGTAGGGGGGGAGTAGGATTCTCCTTTTGATGGATTGTAGGATTATACCCCCAAGCTATAATTTTATCATGCAAATTGACTAATCAATGTAGGATGTTTTCTTTATTGATGGGAAAGTTTATCAATGTAGGAACCTTTGCTAGGATGATCTTATGAAATATCTCATTTTTACATGAAGGATGATAAATTTGGGAAGGCCTATTTTTGTAAATGATATGGGTAACCATCCTTTGAGGGAGTGGTCTACGAATTTTATTTTTGATTTTGAGAGATAGTCATCCTTCGCAGGAATCGGTCTATATTTATTCGATTACCACTTGTTTCTTTAAGGGATCAGTTTGTATTTTTATAGTATGATTAATAGTTATCCTTCGAGGGATTATTCTACATATTTTCGTATAGGATATGCATCCAAATGTATTATTTTTGACTATTATTTTTAAGATGAGGATAGGCTTAGTAGACCATTTGAGGAGGAGATAAAAGGTCATGTACAAACTACACATGTGACCCCTTAGCATATATGTTTCAATTATTAGGTAAGGGAAAGATGGGAGTAATTATTGCACAGATTCCTACTAAGGAGGAACTTGTCCCGTGTGAAAGATGTGATGAAAAAATCAGTGGTTCTTCATCTTTAAGGTTGTGATTATAGGATGTTGACGGAGGAACTATGTGCTTCCACATCATTACGTTAGCAAATGACAATGATAGTAGCGGATAAAGATCATCTATGTGATATAAATGATGTCATGACATTACATATGTTAACAATAGAAAGGCCACAAGTGCAAGAATATTTAGAGGTTCATTTTCAAGTTTATAATTGAGGGAGGCTGAAGTGACAATACACTCTTGACCCATACTTGTGAGTGATGACGTATGGACTGATTCAGTTAGGGGAAATTTCCATGTTTACTCCTTTGCAGAGTAGTGATATTTTGATTTTCTTTGAAGACAAGATCACCAATGTTGAAGTCATGTTCTTTGAAATGTTTGTTATATGTTCGTTTAATGCATTCTTGATAGAGATTATGATGTTATAGGGTTGTTAGGTGGCACTCATGTAATCATTCAAGTTGTGCTAGAATTTCTCGTTGATAATCCTCATCAGAGATAAAATCCCCAAGGGACATGCAAAGTTATGGAATTTGAAATTCAAGGGGTAGAACCACCTCGGAGCCATAGAATAAAGAGAAGGGAATAACACTTGTAGGAGTGTAGATGTGAGTTTGATAGGCCCAAAGATCAAATGAAATTTGAAGGGGTATACTCCTGTCTATTTATTCAATGGTTTCCATGAGAATTTTTTATAAGCTTCTACTTGACCATTTTCTTGTGGATATTAAGGGGACAAAAATCTTAGATTGATGTTGAAATTTTCACGTAATTTATTCACTTGCTTATTTTTGAATTACTTTCCATTATCAGTGATAAGCTTATGAGGGATGCTAAAATGACATATGATATGTTAACAGATGAAATTGACGATTTTATTTGCTTTAGTAGAGATTAGGGGAATATCTTTCACCCATTTTGTGAAATATTCAGTAGTGGTGATAATAAAGTGATATCGTTGTGAGGAATGAGGATTGACAAGCCCAATGAGGTCTAATCCCCATTGTGAAAAAGGACACAAATTATAATAATTTTTTAGATCCTGACTTGGAATATGAGTGAGGTTGGAGTGTTTCTAGAATTTAACACATTTCTTGACGTATGTGCAACAATATTGATTGAGGGTAGGCCAGTAATAACCCATCTATACCACTAAAGTGTCTGCCACACATATCGTCATGTACCCTAGGATATATTTAGTAGACTCATGGGATTTGGGGACATCATATTAAGGATTCCATCAAATCCACGTATTTGAAGAGAACATTAGCCCATGATGACGTATCAAGTAGCGCATTGAAAAAAATATTGTTTAGACATATTTAGATAGGTCTAGATGGTATTATTGATTGAGAAAGATATAGTCATATATTTGAGTGTACCAAATAGGTTCATGTTTGATTGTATCTTCGATAAGGTTAATAGAGGGGAGTTCATTTTTGTAAGATGGTTGATCTAACTCTATATATAACAATAAAAAAATTAGAATCGTTAATTGATAATGGAATTTTTTATGACACTAGATGAAGCTATGGTGTCTCATAAACTTATTGGAAGATTGTGGAACTATTTGGATGGTTTATTGATAGAAAGATTCTTATGAGAGGAATTCAAACATGTTCTTATTTTACTTGTGTAAAATTTCATTCTTGCATTGGTAAATTTATTTTTATTTGGTTAATAATGAGCTAAGAGTCTTCATAGATGTCCATAGAATTTGAACACCAAGCATGACTATTGTCTAGATACCCATGATGAGATCTTCATATTTGACCATTTTATTATTACGTTCAAAATTTTAGTTTAAAGGATAGAGGGATATAGTACTCCCTTAAGTAGGTATGATGATAATACCCAGCACCTCCCCCAGCTGACACTTAGATCCATTAAATAAAAGTGTCATTTTGATAAGAGTATATTCTTGATCAATATGTGTTCGATATATTCTTTAGAAAATTGTTCATGAGGTAGTCGATTATAAGGAAGGGGAACTTCTTCTGAGTTGATAAGACATGGGTTTCCATTTAATAGATTTCAATGACATGAATTTCATATTGAACTAAGTTATCAGCATGATCAATCGAGGTTATAAAGTCACTATGGTATGGTTTGGAGTTCACTATGATTTGATAGAATTGAAACCTGGTGACAACATAAATTTTATGATTAAAGAGATAATGATGAAGATTATAAATTTGAAGTACAAGGCACAACAAATCTTTTCTACTTCAATGTAAGGGGTTTCGTAATCTTGAGTAGTGCATCTTATGTAGTAGACAGCCTATTCTCTAACCTTATCAGCTTGATGAGATATCATAACACCATATGGAATGGTAAATAACGTAGATATGTATAGATAAACCAGCTCGCCCTCGTGTGGAGGTGTGAGAACTAGTGCATTGATATAAGATTATTGATTAGAGGTCCTAGAAGGCCTATATTGGACAATTATTATCCCATTTGAAATTGCACATCCTTTTGAAGGAGAAGGTGAAAAGGATTGAAAAAAATATGAAAATTGATAGATAATGTAGTGGAATAATTAAAGTATACCTTGAAGGCTTAGAAGTCTGTTTGATAGGTTCAAGGGAGGGGGCATCTCAATGATGTATTTGATTTTTCCAGTTTCCAGTTCAATGCCCCTGATAGAATCAATGAACCCTAAAATCTTGTACCTGATGAGAACATCTGAATACAAACTTAGCAGGGTTAAGGCATAGAGGAAGTATTAAATAAGACGGAGAAACATGTGATGTTAAGGACAAATAGATGGTACTCTAGGTTGTTTACATTTTCCTAATAGATTTTTTCAACGATAGTCTTCCACTAGTTTTATGAATGAGGTCATCGAAGTATGTATGCCATGAGCATATTGATTATGTAACCCATGTTTTCTTAATGGTCTGAAAGGCCATAACATGTTACAATAAAAGTTACTCTTGAGGAGTAATGAATGATAGTTTTATGTTATTCATGTTATCATGATAAGGATTTTATCGTAGCTAGAGAAGCCATGCATAAGATATATCATTTCACGGCCAATTGTTGAGGTCAAGACCAATTGATCAATATTAGGAAGAGAGAAGTTCTCCTTTAGGATAGGTGAGATTAAGATCATCGAAAGTCTGTGTATATATGTGTAAATTTCTAGAGCCTTTTGTTATGGGTATGCTATATTGGAAACCCATTGTGGATAGTCAATGGGTCAATATGAAGTTATACAAAAATAAGACAGTTACATATTCTTATTTTCTAAGGAAGCACTACGCAAGGATGCATCCTACATAGTTTTTTCTTGAAACAGGCTTAGTCATTAGGGATTGCGAAAATGTTTTGAACACCTATGTTACGGTTCAATACCCTAGTATGTCATTGTATGCCCACGTAGAAGGCCTGACTATGTTTGAGAAAGGAAAGCGGTAAAGACCTTTAATTCTTTTGAATCTAATGACTGGAAAAACTTTAACTATGTGCGGGTGTTCTGGATTCCCTGTATTGATGTTGATAGAGGAATTCATTAGGAATATGTATATGTTTCTTGTGGTAGATTCTTTTGAATGTACTAATCCTCTACTCCCTGTATAATATAAAATGGATTGGTCATCATGGACATTGAAGAAAATAGATGGTAGTGGAGTCTTCCTTATACCAATCTTAGGAAACATAAGTAACGGAATGGTCTTAGTGTCATCATTAATCTAATAAGTGTTTGAAGTCCTAAGGTGATCATATTGATTAAAAAATTTTAGAGGGGATGGAAAAAACATTCTCTATGTCAATAGAATGGTCATGTGAAGATGAAGAGGGTGATTCTGGTTCTACTATAGATCTAGATGTGGTGATTGTAGATGTATCTAAGGAAGGTTTGTAAAAATCTAGTAGGTATTTCTCATGAGTTTTTGGGACTAATAAAAGACAAATTCATGTACCTTTCTTGTAGTTTCCTAAACTAAAACCTTCCAGGAATATCGATGAAGATACATCTGTGTGAAGGATTGGCTGTATAGAAATGAGAAATCATATACAAATGGTTTAACAAGCTAATGATTATTGTGATGTAGGGAAGGACAGTCGATCCCTCCATAGATGATATTATTTTTAAGATGAGGAGGAATAAAGGAGATGATATCTCCAATGTTGGGTTTGTACATTGGTTTTTTATTAGGTCTCCCATATTTTTTTGGTGTAGGAAGTGAGTTAAGGGTTAGAAGGCAATACTCCCCCAACGAAAAACATTGCATGAAATCCTCAAAGGATTTATCTTATGGTAATTTAGATACAGAAATGGAAGAACTGGTAGAGGCTTCGTTAGAAGAGATCAAATTTGTCTTAAGGATGAGTACATCATTAGGTTTTTGGATTAGGGTAAATGTGAGGGTTTTAAAAGGGCCCACAAACTTGTATAAAGAATAGGGAGAATAAGGAAAATACGAGGATATATCATGCATAATAAAAGGAAAAAATAAGAAAGAAACACAAGAGAGAAATGAAGAAATTGTTGTGGTCACAATGTTAGTAGTAAAGAAGATCTAGGAAGAAAAGGAAGAAGAACACCCTCAGCTGTGATCAAATGCAACAATAAGGGCCAACAAAAAGGGAGAGAGGAGATGTAACCCAATAGAAGCTACAAATAGATGAAGTGGGTACAACCAAGAGGTGTCCACAAAAGAAGCTGAAGAAGGTAAGAGAGGGAAAAGAGGATAGGAAATAAATTCTTACCCTTCTTCCCCTTCCTTGAATGCACCAACTTCCAATTCCCCAATAAATGTTCCTCCAAACCCAATGGATTAGTTATAGATAAGTTTATAGGAGTGCCATTATGTAATTTATTTTTTAGAGAGGTTGGGTCCTCCTTATCTAAATCAGAATGGTCATATTCATGAGGCACCTTGATTCCCATAGTAGGTCTCTCAATTGGGTGGGATAACACCAAATGTTGAATCATTGCATCACACTCAGCTACTGCAAGCTAAGCCACAACTAGCGGATGTACTCCCTTAGATTCTTGAATGTTTGAATGAGAATCTGAGTCCTCCTCAAGATCAGGGGGATTCCAATGTTTGGAAAAAAATTTCTTTACAAATTGGGATTTCTTATGAGGGAAGGAAGACTGGAGATGACCTGAAGTCCTGAAATTTCTACATTTGAATGCCATATTTTCATAGTCAAGAGACTGAACATGGGAAATGTCTCCCATATTGAGGATGATTTTATCTAGAAATCCTTTACTAAGTTCAATTTCAACACAGATTCTAACATAAGTGATCATCCCACCATGAAATCACACTTCATCTTGTTTTATGAATCTCCCTAAATAATTTTTGATATCTGCCGCAATAAGATAAAAATTAAGAGAAAGGTTGGGTAACCTCACCCATACAAGGATACATGAGATGGAGTAGGAGCATGGGTCAAATTGTGAAAACCATGGGGTAGTGAACAATCCAGCCGAACCCCAAAACAAAGGGCCCTCATTAATGACCATCTGATAATCCTTTTGATCAAAGAAATATATGATGAAAAAACCTCTCGCACAGAAGAAATGATCACAATTTTTTGTCCAATTGGATTGAATCCACTAGATAAGAGTGTTTTTTAAAGGCCAAACACCATTAAATATGCAGATGAGATCCTTTTGTTCTTCATTATTTTTGAAGGCTAGAGATTCTACACTAGTGATTTCTAGAGAAGGGGAATCCATGGCTTGTTCCACAATATAGGCTGGGGGAGGATTAGATGTAGTTGATGTGGTTGTGGTATTTTTAAACAGATCCTCTTTAAAATTAGTAGGGTTTCGAGCTCTAGCTCCTCCCCTTAAAAACTCTAACATAAAACATCATAAAATCCCTTATAATCCCATAACAACTTAGCAGGGAGTTATCTTCCATAGATTTATAGCCAAAGTTAATATTTATGAAATATTTTCTACATCTTAGTTTGCGGGAAAGAGTATATTTAAGATCCATACCTCGAGCTAGCTGAGGGAGATGAATGAAAAGTGTGATCCTAGACCAATTAAAGACAAGAACCTGGAAGGTGAGGTAAAATCCCAACCCTGAAATTTGTGGAAGTAGAGAAAAACCATAGCCCAATCTTGGTTTTCCATCTTCAATTAGAGTTAGCAGAAGCATAGGGAAAAAAATAGATCCTTGAGGTGAGGTCGAGGGCGCACCTTGTCTGAAATTCAACCCAAAATACCCATCAAACAAACAGTCATTGCTAAAAACTATGCACAAGAATCCATCCCCACCCTCATAGGTCATGTGGCATGCTTTAAAAGGATTCGGGTCAGTTGGAACAATAAAGGTTTAACCTTCATATTGGTATTTTAGACAAGGATGTAAGGTAGATGGGATATGACACATAACGTGTATCCATAGATGACCTAACAACATGTTGTACTGTAAATCTCCTTCTATAAGATATAAGAGTTTGTGAAGGATCTTAATTCTGACTTTGATAGGTAGGATAACCATTCCTAAAGTAGGGTCAACAGTATCGTTAAAGGTGCATAATATTACAAGTGACTTAGCGATGATAGTGTTGAAGATGTGGAGATTGATTGCAAGTTAAAGTGGTAGTTTCTTTTTCTTTTTTCTTTTTTTTTGGAGGCAATAATGGCCATGGATAAAAATAGCATTTTATTATTAATATATTGGAGTTGTTATTTTTATGTTTATTTTATTAATAAGCATGTGATATTTAGGTTGATTGTGGTTGAAGAAATATTTTACAAATAGGTGCACAAGTTATATATATGAGCATGGATTTACTCTTTGATATATGAAAAAGAGAGAATTACATTGTATTCTTTAGGACTAAATAAATGAGAAGAATGGCTTGATTATGGTGGATGTAGCCCAAATTGGGTGAACCAAGTTAAATATTGGGTTTATCTTGTGATTGCATGCTTCTTTTATTTCTTTTTTATTTCTCATATGTATTTCAATCCTAAAAATTGGTATCAGATCATGATTTTGTTTTGGTAGAAAAATATTTCATGAGGGTTTCTTGTTTGAGTGGGAGAAATGGCAGAAGATAGCAAGTTCAGGGTTGAGAAGTTTAACAGTTAGAAATTTCAACTATGGAAGATGCAAGTGGAGGTATACCTATATTAGAAATATCTTTATCTACCATTGAAAGGGAAAGTTATGAAGCCATCAACTATGAAAGATGAAAAAGGGGATGTTGTTGATCAGAAGGCACTGTGAACCATATGGTTATGCCTGGAAGCTATTGTAGCTTTTAATATTTATAAGGAAAATACAATGGTAGATTGAATGAAAACATTAGGTAAATTGTATGAAAAACCCTCAACCTCCAACAAGGTATTTCTCATGAAACATTTGTTTAATATGAATATTTCAGAAGGTTATTTAGTAAATTATCATTTGAATGAATTCAACATGGTTACTAGTCAATTAAGCTCTATAGGAGTAAGTTTTGATTATGAAGTTAGGGATCTTTAGATTTTGTGCTCATTTCCTAAAAGTTGGAATACTTTGGTTATGACTGTGAGTAATTTTTTTTTTGGTTCAAAAAATTTAAAGTTTGACTATGCTATTGGTGTGATTCTTAGTGAAGAAATGAGAAGAAAAATCAGAGGTGAGACATCTGGTAATGCTTTGAGTGTAGAGAATAGGGGAAGACATAGGAAAAAGAAAAAATTCCTGGACACTATAGAAGGTCTAAGAAGGGCAGATCTAAATCTAGAAGCAAGATGGTATGTTGGAATTGTGGAAAAATAGGACATGCAAAGAAAGATTGTTGGTATTTAAAATTAGGGAAAGATCAACAAGAAGGGAACAAAGAGGAAAACATAACAGGTGATGTGTTATAAGATGATTATTATTCTTTCTTTGGATAAAAAAATAGAATCTTAGGTTTTATATTATGGTGCTTCATTTCATGCAACTCCTCATAGAGAGTATTTTCAAGATTATGTTCAAGAGAATTTTGGGCACATATATCTTGGTGATGATGAGCCATGTACATTTTTTGGAAAAGCTAGTGTTTAAGTTAAATTGCAGAATGGTAACACTTGGGTGTTGAAGAATGTCAAGCATGTTCCTAGCCTAAGGAGGAATCTAATTTATGCATGGAAATTAGGAGATGAGGGTTGTATGGTTACACTTACAAAAGATTCTTGGAAAGTTACCAAGGGTTCTCTTGTGGTTGCAAGAGATAAGAAAGTAGGTAATTTATATTTATCCATTGTTAGTACCGAAATCTCTTCTATTTTAGATACTACAGGTATAAACACAACTCAATGGCATCACAGACTTGTTCGTATGAATGAGACGGGGATATATATTTTACATTCACAGGAAAAGTTGTCATATTTGAAAAATGTAGACCTGGAAATTTGTGAGCATTACGTGTATGAGAAACAAAAAAAATGTGATATTTCTTAGGGTTGGATCAACCAAGAAGGAGAATAAGTAAAATCTTGTTCATATGGATGTGTGGGGGCCAGCTCAAGTATGTTCTCTTAGTGGTTCACAATATTATATTACTTTTATTGATGATGCTACTAGGAAGGTTTGGTGTAGTCATTATTTTACCCTTAATACCTCTTTCTAACCCTAAGCGTGTTGGCCTATCACCCAGCATATGCTGGGTGCTCACCTGAGGCACACATGGGCACCGAGAGCCTCCTTTATGTGAGCTTTGAAATATATTTTCACCATTAATGGAGGATTATTTTTAGAAACATAAGTACATGCATCTGCTTAAAATGTTGAAGATATAACTAATATATCTACACATCAATGCATAATTTTTTTTAAGTAAACATTGTTTGAAGTACAGGTAACCAAATCTGAGCCATGAAAAGACAAATAACATGAGGGTTTACACCCATAATAAAGATGTATAGAATAGATCCATGTATATTGATTTAAAAGAGTTTTTGGTAGCCATATTACATTCAAAAGGGTCATCTCAAACCATATACATCAAGTGATAGAGCTCCAACCCCTTCAAACTCATCTGATCAGAGATCCTAACTATGCTTTCCCCATTATAACCCTTGTTACTGACCCCAGTGCCCATACATATGCTTAATGATATCCCTTACAACCCTCTAACACCAAGAACTCTAAACCCTAACATTATGAGTTCCAAACCCTTATCATTTCCTAATATTTCTCCAACACCTCGTTACCCTACTTCTCTTAGCACTCCCGTACCCTCTAGTGCCTTCACACTACCTTCTCCCCTCCCTTTGTTTCTTTCCCAAGCACTTCTTCAAATAGGATCAGTATCCAGCGTAATGAATTATCTCATAAGAAGATCACGTGCCAAGTGTCAATGTGTTCCTCCATATGTGAATGCTTATCCTATTTGTAAAGCCTTTTACTAACTGTAATGATGCCTCTAGGAACATTACCTATGTGGAATATCCTTTTCTTGACCTCCAAGGTTCTAGGTTGGCACCTTATCCACTTACGGCACACCTAGTTGGGTCCTCACATTTTTCCTCAAGTGCCTCTAAGAATGAAAAATATTACTAAGTCCTTTGAACCCTTGTTCTACCTTCCATGCACACCCTAGTTTCTCCTAACCCCTTCTTAAACCTCTTTTCCTGCACACTGCTTCTCCCTGCACACCCTTCTTCTCACTGATCTCTACACATGCGCCTCTTTGATACTTAGCCAATATTCCAAGGCCCAACAAACATCACCCCACACTACGTTTTATCCTTCCTCATAAACATTTTTCTCCTTCAAAGAATAAATAATAGTGGAATTTATATAATCTAAATAAATAATGGAAGAATGGAACAATATGTTATTACTACATGAAGAGTAGGAACTCCTTCTTTACGGATGCCTCAATCTTCTCCCAGGCATCCACTTCTCCCTGCACCTACTAAAGTAGGTCACCCACCAATGCACTTACTTCATCAAAACTTAGTTCATCACTCTTAGCTTTTAGCATATCTACAATGCCTCCCAACTGCTTGCTAAGATCACCTAGCGCATCCATCATGTGAGTGACTTGGGGGTATATTTCCTTTAGCCTATTCTTAATCTAACCCCATGTAAGGTTTCAATTTCTTCCAACTTCTTCTCAACCTTGGCCAAGATCTTATTTGCACTCTTCCCTATTTCCCTTGTTCTTTTCCTAAAATTATTTTAGATCTCACCTCATGTTTAGCAACCAGGATGTTTTCCACCCTATCTTTATTGACACAGTTGTCATAACATGACTTCGGCCATCTACATGCGGAAGTAATTACTGCGGCAAGGAGCTTGGAGTACCAAGTCACTATCTCACCAATCTTTAACTTTTATTCCTTCTTCTGGAGTTTCATCACCTCTTCTGTCTGATTCTAATGCAATTGATTCCTTTCTATGGTGAGGATGTGGGTCAAGTCTTCCAAGCAGTGCATGGTGTACTATTATTTCTACTCAAGTGGGGCCAGGTCTGGGTGTTTCAAGATAATGAAATCTGAAATGGCCTCTATCTTATTGTGTACTTCACGCACCTTCACCTTTTCATCACTGAGTTCATTCCTTAACTTTGCACTCATCAATTCCTTCTATTTTATCTCATTGTCCCACTCAATGATCTCCTCATTCTTTTTCTCAAGTGCTTCCTTTAAGATCCTTATTCTATCATTCCTGCTGAAGAGTCTTACTTCCACCTCCACCGATAATTTTTTAAGTGCATTGAAAACTTACTCATCTGACAGTTGATGGGAATTTACAAGGGGTTTTACTCCTTAGTATCTAGTATCTTCATCAATGCATCACAATTTACCTCAAACTCGGGTTCATTAACGTGGGACTTAAAAGCCTAGGATATCATTTTCCTCATGTGTAGGTATGCTTCCTCTTCATCAAAATAATACCAAGCAAGGAGTTGGTTTGTGAGAACAATGTACTTTGGAAGTGCACACATAGTACCTTTCTTGGATCATTAATATAAGTCATATCATGTTCCTACGTAGGTAGTGTGCCCTTCCCACCTATGCAGCGCTGTCGTTGGGAAACTTACTGTTAAGTTGGGGTATCTTCCCATGTCTCTAATACTCCTTTCCTACACTTGTGCTCTCTTCAATTTCCTTCAACACTTCTTTGACACTTTGCTCTATTTCATGCTCCACCAACTATTTGATAATACCTATCACCTCCCTCTCTATAGTGTTATCCATTTACTCCTCGGTCAAGGTAGGGGTCTTCTGATCTTTCATGTTTACTTCCTCACTCCCCCCTTATCAGGAGTTCCTTCCTTGTTCTCATCCCTCTCTTCATTTCCTTATTCATCTAACTTGTGTACATCATACACAGGATGATTATGAGCCTCACCATGCTCTTCATCATCTTCATCACCCTTATCTTCCTCCATGATTTTTTTTCTCCTGAGTCTGATCCTTTTGTCACCCTTTGTTTCTTCCTTACTGGTGACTCCAATTCAGGGGACTTCTCTTTTTCTTCTCTCTCAGGTGACTCTTCTCTTACTAACAACTCTTCCTTTTGTGGTGACTCTTTTCTAATGGGATACCTCTTCTAGAAGACGTAAGTACTTGTGCCTGTGTCTATACTATCTATACGTACTCAGAGCATTTTTCTCAGGATCCTCCCCTCTTTCTCTTTTCCTTGGCACAACCTTTTTCCTCACAGTGGGGTCCTCAGGAATGGAGACATCATCTTCAACATAAGCACATTTTTCATACTTAGGCCTTAGGCACAAATGCACCCTTGTTGTTGTCCTCCCTGCAACAGGCAATGTTACTAGTTTCAACATGTGCACATCATGGGAGACATAATTCTCCACATAGGCACACTTCTTGGGGTATATTAACTTCATGCACATCTCGTGGTAATCTTGATCTACTACACTTAGATCAAACATGAGTTTCTTCACCTCTTTGAATCGATTGACCCCCGGCCTGGAATTACTGCGCCGTGAAGGAGAAAGGAAACTTACACCAAGGACTCTTGGTGCCATCTATTAAAGTAAATATGTTGATACAAAAATGTTGGTATATGGTGAACTCATCCTCTCCTTGTACTAATGAAGGTAACTTCTCGGGTATTCTCCATTCAACCCTAAATTTTCACGCATTCACTTATACCACTTTTCCAGGTATGCCTTATGAGAGTCTATCATGGTGTTACAAGTATATTATTTAAACCTCTTTATGGGGGAGGGGTTCTCATCTATGTATTCCCAAACAAACTTATCCATCCCATCGAGCACTCCAATATCTGAAAATACAAAGGTGAGGAGGAAGTTACAAACATGATCTTCTCTCTGTCATATGTGGCATTTATAATCTCCTCTGCAATAAAATCTGAGAGGTTATATCTACCCCTATGATATCTTGTGGCATATATTCAAATAGGCCTTCTTGATCTATGTCCATCTCTCTTTCCCATTCATCTTTTGACCAATCCCACGGTCATCCTTATCACAGGGTCAGTGATTTCAGAAATTTTGAAGTAGTGTGAACCCTTCTTATAGTCATAAGGTTCAACGGTCTTAGTAATGGCTTCTTTGTCTCCTAAATCATCATCCAATGATTCTCCTTCATAGAAAAGTCTGGTGAACTTAGAAATCAGTTGGGGGGTTATGCACATCCTCCAACCTGTGAAATAGAAGTGGTCTTTATGCATGTGCAACATCAACCATTGGTATAGCCACTTAGGCTTTCTAAAATAGAAAAACTTGTAGAGTTGCAACAACCCAACCTTCTCCATTTTCACCTTCACTTTGATGTCATAGATAAGCATTCTATCTAGTTTCCTCTTCTCTGTAGGATGAACCAGCTCTAATGTCATCTCATTTTTCTGTGGTGCTCGTTCAATGGTTGTAATCACTTACAGCCATCTTTCTGACATGAGACACACATTCCTTACTAAGTAATATGTCATCTGGGTACTGCATTTCCATGTACCATTCTTCGTTGAAACTGGTAGAAACGGCTTGTTTTCCCCCTACCCTTTCCCTTCTTCAGTGAAATTTTTGCTACTTTCCTTGGTGTCATTCCTTCTTTAGGTCCTTAAAAAATTATTCCTCTCTCTGGTCCTGGCTCTACTCAACTTTGCGGCTCCACTCTGTGAAAATCCCTCCAAATCTTGTGCCCTAGCTATGTAACCCTAACCTAGAAAACCCTTTTTCCACAAGATGGCATAACACCCATAGAAATCCTTCCACACAACCTTCTCCACTTACCCCTATGTACTCCTTTCCACTTAGGTTTGCTGATCAAACTAGCTTGCATGTAAATTTTCACCAATATTCACATACCTTCTTTACAAGGATTCCTTAGTTCGTGAGAGCTCTTTGATAACTTAAAATGCAAGGTAAAGAATAACGCACCCCGATCTTCTATTTATAACTTTTTATTTTCTCCACAATAAATGTCATGCCACCTACCTACTTACTTTCATAATAAAGGTGGAGTTTTCCAATGCCAACCATCGGCACTTTTCCTCAATGCTAAATCCTATGCAAAAAAATTTGGCAACCTTCAGGCGTGTAAAAATCCCTTACTTACCATAGATCCTTATGTGTGCACCTCTTGGTACTTAGCCAATATTTAGGGTACTGACAATGGAACCAATATTTAGTCATTATTTTACCCCCAATACCTCTTTCTAACCCCAAGCGTGATGGCCTATCACTCAGCATACCTAGGGTGCTCACCCAAGGCACGTACAGGCTTCAAGCCCCTCCTTTATGTGAGATTTGCAAGAGATTTCTACCATTAATGGAGGATTATTTGTAGAAATAGAATTACATGTATCTACTTAAAAGGAAGAAGATATAACTAACATATCTACACATCAATGCATCACAAAAGGTAAATAAACATTGTATGAGGAACAAGAAACTAGATCTGAGTCATGATAATCCAAATAACATGAGGTTTTACACCCATGAACAAGATGTACTAAATAGATACATGTATATTGATTTAAAATAGTTTCTAGTAGCCACACTACATTCAAAAGGGTCATCTCAGACCATATATATCAAATGACAAAGATCCAACCCCTACAAAATTATCTGATTAGAGATCCTAACTTTGTTTTCCCCATTATAACCCTTGTTACAGACTCCAGTACCAATACATATGCTTAATGATATCCCTTACAACCTTCTAGCACCAAGAACTCTAAACCCTATCGTGATAAGCTCCAAACCCTTTGCATTACCTAACATTTCTGTAGCACCTCGTTACCCTCCTTCTCTTAGCACTATCATACCTTCTAGCACCTTTGCACTACCTTCTCTCCCCTCTCCCTTTCTCCTTTATCCTCTTATTTATGTCCCAAGCACTTCTTTAAATAGGATCATCTTCCACCACCATGTCTTCTCTCATGAGCAGATCATGTGCCAAGTGTCATTGTGGTCCTCCATTGGAAAATGTTTATCCTCTTTACAAAACCTTTCACTAACTGTAATGATGCCTCTTGGAATATTCCCTACATGGAATATCCTTTTCTTGGCCTCCAAGGTTCTAGGCTGGCACCTTATCCACTTATCACACCTAGTTGGGTCCTCACATTTTTCCTCAAGTGACTCCATGATGCCAAATATGGCTAAGTCATTTAAACCCTTGTTCTGTCTCTCGCGCGTGCACCCTGGTTTCACTTAAACCCTTCTTAAACCCTTTTCTTGTGTGATTTTCCATTAGTTCCCTTCTACTTATTGATCTTGTGTGCATGCCTCTTGGTACTTAGCCAAAATTTAGGGTCCAAAATTTGGGTTTACTGTATAAAGAATAAATATAATGTATTTGATACTTCTAGGAAGTGGAAAGATCTGGTTGATAATGAAACAAGTTTGAAGATGAAGAGTATCAGATCAAATAATGGTAGAGAGTACTACAATAATGAATTTAATGACTATTTTTCATAGAATGGAATCCATACGATGAAGACAGTTCCTAGAACATCACAACAAAATGGTTTGTTAGAAAGGATGAATTGGAATATCATGGAGCGTGTAAGGAGCATGAGATTTCATGTTGGGTTTCGCTTAAATTTTTTGGAATATGCTATAGATATTGATGTTTTCTTGATAAATAAAGGACCTTTAAGTTCTTTGGAAGGTGGAGTATGAGAAGAGGCTTGGACTGGTAAGAAGGTACACTATTATTTTATAAAAGTTTTTATTTGTGAAGATTTTTCTCACATTGATAAAGATAATAGGACCAAACAGAAGCTAAGTAAAAGAAATTTAATTTCATTGGGTATGGAGCTAATGATTTTGGATTTTGGTTGTGGAGTTTGGATGAGAATAAATTCATTAGGAGTAGGGATGTTATTTTCAATGAAAGGGTTATGTACATGGAACAACTATAGGAAAAGGAGCTAGAAAATTCAGAGTATGTGGCACTTGATGAGATAAAATATAGAGAATTGCTCAAAGGGATGGAAACTCAACAAGTACAGAAAATACACATAGTTGGCATCAATCATGGTACATTCAGTGTCGATTCTATATATCAAAATAAACAAGAATAACAAGATCCTCAAATGCAAAAAAATCTTATGAGACATTCTATTAGGGTAAGTAGACCTCCTGCAAGATTATATTCGTATCAAATTTACTATTGTTAATTGATGGATGGTGGATAACCAATTTTTTTTAAGAAGCAATGTAGGTAGAAACATGGAAAAAGTGAGAGCATGACATGGATGAGGAGATGGATTCCTTGGAACAAAACCAAACTTGGGGTTTGGTTCAGTTGCATGCAAGAAATAGAGCATTGCAGAACAAGTGGGTTTATAGATTGAAGGAAGAAGAAGGTGGAAAAAATAGGTACAAGTAAAGACTTGTTATGAAGGGATTTGCACAGGAAAAAGTTATATAATTTGATGAAATTTTCTCTCATGTTGTTAAAATGACTTCCATTAGAACTATTTTAAGTTTGGTAGCTGTGGAAGATTTGCATCTTGAACAATTAGATGTAAAAAATTATTTTCTTTATGGTGATTTGGAGGAAGAAATCTATATGGAATAGCCAAAAGGATATGAAGTTAGGGGGGAGGATAAATTTGTGCGCAAATTGAAAAAGAGCTTGTATGGCCTTAAGAAAGCTCCAATATAGTGGTATTTGAGATTTGACATGTTCATGATAGAACAAGGTTACTATATATGTCATTATGATCATTGTGTTTATTTTAAGAGACTAGATAATGACACCTAAATTATCTTGTTTTTGTATGTGAATGACATGCATTTGGAAGGGTCAAACATGTAAGATATAAATGAGCTAAAGAGACAATTAACCAATAAATTTTCTATGAAGGATTTAGGTGCAACAAAGAAAATTCTTGGTATTAGAATCAATAGATACAAAAAGAGTATAATATTGAATTTGTCTCAAGAAGATTATGCGAACAAGGTGTTGGACAGGTTTAGGATGTAAGATGCAAAACCAGTGAGTAATTCATTGGCAGGGAATTTCAAGTTGAGTAAAGAATAGTGTCCTAAAACACATGAAGAGATTTAATATATTTCCAGAGTTCCATGTGCTTTAGTAGTTGGAAGTTTGATGTATGCTATGGTATGCAAAATACCACACATTTCCCCATGCAATGGGAGTCTTCAGTAGATACATGAGTAATCTAGCAAAGGAGCATTGGAATATAATCGAGTGGATTCTTAGATACTTGAGAGGGACTAGCAGTAGACAATTGTGCTATGGAGGGTCAAAGGTTTCCTTACATGGATATATTGATGCAGACATGGATGGATATTTGGATGGAAGGAGGAGCACCATAGGTTATGTATTCATTATTAGTGGCATGTCAGTTATTTGGATTTCTAAACTGCAGAATATTTTTTCCTTGTCTACTACAGAGGAAGAGTATGTTGCTGCTACAGAAACAAGAAAGGAGATGATATGGATGCAGTGGTTCATGGAAGAGTTGGGAAAGAAGAAGGAGGATTACAGGTTATTCAGTGATAGCCAAAGTGCAATTCATCTTGCAAAGAACTCATCTTTCCATTCAAGAACCAAACATATACAACTAAGGTATCACTTTATTAGATCAGTTTTAGAGGATGGACAATTGAAGTTAGAGAAGATACATACAAGTCAGGATCATGAAAATATGTTGACAAAGGCGGTGAAAAAAGAGAAGCTGGAAGGTTTTTAGGCTTTAGAAGGTCTTCAAGATTGATCTTAAAGAAGAGAAACAAGTCAAAGAAGGGTCTAAGGATGAGATGTAACAATGGGTTGCAGTAGTTGGTCTCCAAGTGGGAGATTGTTGAAGTTGTGGAGCTTGATTGCAAGTTAAAGTGGCTATTTGTTTTTCTTTTTTATATTTTTTGGGAGGAAATCACGGCCATGGATAAAAATAGAATTATCTTATTATTAGACTGAATTTGTTATTTTTATGTTTATTTCATTAATAATCATGTGATGTTTATCTGCTTGCGGTTGAAGAAAGCTTTTACAAATAGGTGCACAAGTTATATATATGTGCATGGATTTACTCTTTGATATATGAAAAAGAGAGAATTGTATTTTATTCCTCAAGACTAAATAAAGAAGAATAATGGCTTGATTCTGGTGGATGTAGCCCAAATTGGATGAACCACATTAAATTTTGGGTTTATCTTGTGATTGCATGCTTCTTTTATTTCTTTTTTTATTGCTCATATATATTTCAAACCTAACAAATAGTGTTAGGTAGCCATAATAGGTTAAATGCGTGAGATGATACGATGTTAATGCTAGAATTGTTTTCGATCATGAATCTCTTGACAAGAGTATTCACAAGATTCCCACATTACAAATCCATCAGACACTTGAACTATATAGATCGTAAAAACCATATAGTGAACTACATGATTGAATTCACGATCTCGACCCCCTATATAGTTCTATGGGAATTTAATTTGGGGCACTCTTCCTATTCCCCAAGTCTGGGAACCCACTCATTTTTTGACCTCGACCATATCGTAACATTGATAGCCCACCAATAAGATCAATTATAGTGTTCTAGCTCAATCAACCAATCAGATAAGAGTTCGGTCATCTCTATCTGCTCTATATAGAGAGATATATTGTTATGAGAGATAGAGAGGCCCCCCATATCTAGATAGGTGATGACCATATCTATCATTAATTTGGGTGGTGAAAAAGAGTGGGAGATCATGATATTAATGTTGTAGGTATGGGATCTCATAAACGTCCAAGGTGATAGCGGTAGACATTTTGAGGGTTCCGAACATATTCATGAATGGATACAAATTTTTTTATGGTACTAATATGGATTGAAGGGCCTAAATGTTCACTTGTCGATGTTGTGACAAGGTTTGGATAAGATCTTAAAGGGACATATTCATGGGAGATTTATGGAGTTTTTTAATGATGGTGTTATGTACAGAGGAGGTGGATTGAGTGTGTGGAATAGAAATTATGGATACATTTTCCTTAGAAGAGGATAGAGGATTAGGTGATTTAGGAGAAAGTGAAATAGAGACCTTGGGCCTTTTTTTATTTGAATCCTTAGGGTCTCATCCACAGTCTCTAGTAGTTATATGGAAAAAATCAATTTGATGGAGCAAGGTCTTTTTAGAAGAGGCCTCAACCTTGTTGTTTGATGGTGGCTCAAAAAGTATGGCTTTAGGGGTTTGATGAATTTGTTTTATTTGATTCAGATGTCTTAGATCTGTGGGGAGGAGCATTTTTGTAACAAAGTTTTGAATAATACCGTGGAGGGATTTAGAATCCTCAGTAGAGTGTCATGAAGTGTGATGATAGGAACATAATGCTTCAAAGTTATACCAAGAGGGTTTCCACCCTGGGGATTTGGATGGTTTAAGAGGGGGTATGGTTATGATAGATAGTTGGATGAACATCTCGAGGGTTCTAGTGTAGTACCATGCTAAAGCTGAGGTTAAGGGGATTTTTGTTTTATTTGATGTCCTAGAAGTTAGGGAAGATGAGGTCATTTTTTAGGTGACACGTTTAGGTGATGGTCAAGGAATGACCTTGGATTTTTTAATAGTGAATATGAATTTAGATGAAGGATGAGGCCCTAAGATAGAGGGAAAGATATTTGTATCTTGTGATGAGGTTGTTTGAAAAATTTGGGATATATTTTTTATTTTCTTTGGATAAGTAGTTTGTGGATTACATAGTGGATTTATTGAGATTCTGCATGTGATGTTGGTTAACGTGATCATTGAAATAAATTTTTGTGATTTCCAAGACGGGTTTCTTTTATGAGGTTTTCAAAGAGGTCACATGTGGGTTTGAAGTAGATGTCGAAGGGCCTGTGGTCTTGTTAATGGAAATGATAAAGGATTTGGGTGATGCATTTGGTGCTTATGTGGTAAAAACATTGGGTGTTGGAGGTGTAGGTGGGAGATCTTTAATAGTGTTGATGGTGTGATGAATTTTAACGACATTGGATTAGGGTTAAATAGTGGATGAGGCATGATTTGGAAAGGGTTGTTTAAAGATGTCTAAGTTATAATTTGGAGGTGCTTTCAGATTTTCAAGTTATAGGTCACCTCAGTCGATAAGAGCTTGGAAAATGTTTCTAAATGAACGACACTTTTTAATGTCATGGCCTCAAACCTAATGGTATTTACAATAGTCATTTTATTGATACCACGAGGTTTTTGAAATGGATTTGTAGATCGGATAGATAGGAGGAAGCATGATCTTACATGTGGATAGGAGATTGTCAAAGACCACACTATAGGATTATTTGATGGGTGTATAGTTACGTCAGTGTTAGGTACATTTAGAATCCAAATAACCTTTAGACATGACCTTTACGGTGACTGCATTCACAGAAATTTTTGACTTATTATTATTGAAGAAGGTTTGAATGGAGAATCAAGCTTATTTTTCTTTGTTTATAGTTTAACTTTACCATCTTCAAGAGAAAAAAGTTCTAGTTTACGAGACATGGTAAATAATTTGTCAAATGTTTGGAAAGATTATATTTGAAGTGTTGATAATATGTGTTTAGCACATGATCAAGAAAATAACTCGATCAATTTGGTTTGTGGGAGGGAAAAGGATAACTGATTGATGATACCCTGTCAGTGGGAAATGAAGTCTATAACAGAATCATCTTTGAATTATTTGATAGTGTAGAGATCTGTAATAGAAATATTATGAGTGGTATTGATGGAAAAATGTTCTAACAAAAATATGTGAGCTATGTAAAGGAAAAGAGGGAATATTGCAGAATACTATTATACTAGTCTAGTGCAAGATCTACTAAGGACATAGGAAATTTCCTCAACATAAGGTCTTGATCATGTGTGATGAGATATTGTGCGTGTCACAAATTTTAGATGTGTTGTTTAAGGTCCTCCTTACTATAGAATTTAATTAACTTTAGGATTTCCAAGTGTGGGGGTATAATTTGAAAGGTATCGATGGATGAATAGGTTCATTACATATTTTTTTATATGATAGGGTGCTTTTAGGACCCATTGTGGTGGATTTAAGACTTAAAATCCTATTCATTAATGCTTGTAAAGGATCATTTTATGAGGGTTGTATGAGGATGAGCTACGTTCAATATGTATATGTGGGTTTTTTTACTGATATAGATGATAGGGTAACGAGACATTGCGTTAAAGAGGAATTCTTGTGGGAATGTTGTAAGTATGATGTGAAAACAAAGGTTGCAATTGTTGGATATACAATAGGAGGTAGGGATAGAGGTGTTTATAAGTGGTTGGGATGGTTGTGGTATGTACTGATGGAATGAAGGTATATGTTAGACAGGGGCAGTGGATGCCTGTTGTGAAGAGGGGTGAGTATTAGCAATAGAAAATTTATTGATAATAGGTATAGATGTGAAGATGAACATGACTACATTCTAGATTGAGGACATGGGTTGCTGTGAAGGGATGGGTTGAGATATAATAATAGTAATGGATACAGAGCTCAAAGAAGGTGTAGGAGAAACACTATAGACTACAGGATTAGATGTGGAAGGGGATGTGTTGGTGTTTTTTTGTAAAGATGATGATCTTGATGAAGGATCTGATGAGAGGATGGTTTTTAGTTGGTTATGCCTTGTGATGAGACAAATATTAATGTCGAAACTAATGATGGGGATGACGAAGTAAGGACTAATGTTCCCGATCCCCCAGTAGTGGAGTAAGGATGATTTTTTTGGATGATCAGTTCGTTATTATGGTCGACAAGTCAGGAATTTTAAAAGGTGACAATAGTGATGGGAGTTTTTTTTTCAGGTGTTGCTTACTGGAGAAAGATACCTCTGGAAGTGACTTACACATTAAGGGACACAGGGTTAGAATCCATTTTTTTTGTAAAAAATGGATCACCACTATTGAATAAATAGGGGCTTGAGGTGTATATGTGATTTTTTATTTGGTTGACCTACTGCTAGGAGAATGTGGTGGTTCTTTATTATCCATTGATGGTGATCAAAAGTGGTTGATTATGCCTGGGATACAATTAATATGGGCTTCAAGATTATCCAGGGATTGTTGAAGACTACTTGACATGTTATCAACGTTTTTTAGACGGGATTATTATCTAGTTAGAACCATGAAATAACACACAACCAATGAAGAAAAAGAAAAAATAAAGTGGTTAATTACAATAACAATAAACAGGTCAAATGAGAAATTTTAATTATCTTGATTAAATTAAGAAAGGTTTGAAATGTGAAAAATTGGCTAAACAGGTACTAAGAGAAGGTTATCTAACTGGTTTTAGGTAAGTTAAAGGATGGAGTCCTTGATATACCTAAAGGTATGTGAGGCCTGAATATATGGTGGTGTCGATACAAGGCAGTGGAATTGGGCCCTACCCCATCACTTCACAATCTGCATTCAGCGATAAGGGTGTCGGGTGCTTAGCTAATCATACCACCCACTCAATGTTTTTATACTCAGACAAAACATCGAGTCACCTTATATTCTTGATAATGAAATCCAAGTAGGTCCACTTGGGAAGGCCTATTTCGGTGCAAATTAAGTTTGATTTGGTTTGGTTATGTGTGAAGGGAGTTTTCATGAATGAAATTTGTTGAACTCCTAATTAAGCAATGTAAGAAAGAAAATATGACTATTGGTTTAAAGATCCAAAATAAATATTTAATTTGATGAGAAAAAAACACACAAAATGCAATGCTAAAATTGATCAAATGATGAAAGAAAAGAGCATACTTGTAATAGTTTTTCCTATTTAAATTTTCGATTTTGAATGTTTTAAGCAATAAAAATAACAAGGCACTCCCAACCAAAAAGTTAGATGAAATTGACAACAAAAGAAATGAAATATAAATAAAAAGGGACTAATAGCAGTCCCAAGAGGTGTTCCAAGATGTTTATGGTGTTTTTTGGTTAGTGTTATAAATGCTAAAAGTACTAAAAAATGCAAATAGGAGAAGGGTTTACCGATACCTGCGTCAAAAATCACAATGTCAGGATGAAAGAAAAAAATCAATGTGAAAATATCCTCCTTTCACCAAGTGAGAAGAACTATATACAAAGACAATTAAACAAAGAGATATTAGATAAGGATGATAACAAGTTTCTTGGTGAATTTCAATCCTAGGAATCTTGAAGGACTTCCTTGAAGGGTGTTAACTCGCTTGATACAATTAAGTCATTTGAAAATAATAGGATAATTGATAATAATATATTTATAATTGAAGGGGGCTGGAAATATCCCTATTCAGCACTGTAAGTGGCCTAGGCTAGGGCAATGGCAAGCTCAAAATCTAGGAAATAACCGAAACAAGATTGTTTGGATGTGTCCTATATCTCATGTATGATTCTCTAAGTTGGTCTTCAATATCTTGTGTGAGTATGATGGCACATAGACTGAGCTTCTAGTGGAGGATGTCAAATTTGCTTCCCACATGAATGACTACTGGATGATCAGAAGATCATATATGTTGGTGATTGGGTGTGAAGGACCTGAATACATTCGATCTACAGAATATACATCTTGTAAACAAATGATTAGATCCAAAATAGATAGCTGAAAATATGGATATATGCTAAAAATGAAAACTATAAAATATAGGGATCGATGATGATCAAGCATAAAATGCTAGTTTTGATAAAAGGCCGATAAATTATACAATGCATGGATGATATACATAATTGATAGTGCTAATATAAACTATAAGGATTTTATAAACCTTGGAAATTTAGAATATAAATGAATTAGGATTGTTTAGGAGTCTAATGAGGGAAACAGAGGTCGAGGGGCTGAGTCACAGTGATTGTTGTGGAAATTATAGATATCCTAAGAATTGGATAAATGAATAAATGAGAGACATGGCCTAAAGGGGCTATGCAGAACGACATAGATACCACTAACAAAATATTATAATGGATGTAAAAATAAGATTGACAAAATACGATAAGAAATGTAGTACTAACCTTGAGAGATGTTCTGAAGGTGATATAGCTCCCAAGAAGGTTGACTGGTGATTTGGTGATGCTCTTTAATACTTTGGCAGCAGGGTTTTGGTAAGTCAAAATGTGATGATGTTGTTTGCAGGTGCAGTAGTTCATCCTCAAATCCTGATTATAACTAACTAGGTAATGGAGGAAGAGGTTAGTTAAATAGAATTGACGGTGTCTTGCCAATGATCGCCGACAATTACAAATCACCATGATTTTTCCACAAAGGTTACAAACCAACAAAGGAAAGATGGACCATGCGTGTTGAAACCACTTTCCATATGAGGTTTTAGGTTATTTTGAAAATAGTGGGAGATTAGGGATGCAGGTAGGAAAAAATTAGGGGGTTAAGATTGGTAGGGTAACTTAGGTTAGGTTGGTTTTAAGTGGTTAGGGTAGGGTAAATGAGACTAACGAGGGTATTTGAGATTTACGATGGTAATTTTAAAGTGTACTTAGGATAAATACAATAATGATAACTATTATAATGTGATTAATGTGTGTTGTGTCACCTAAGGGTGAAAAACAGTTGGTGTCTAAATCTACATCAATTAGTATCAAAGAAGCTTGATCTTGATATTTGAATGTTGTTTATTCTAACAATAAGTCGTAAGTGTATGAATGAAGATCTGATGGGCTGAAAGGAGATATAAGAAAATAAACAAGAGATAAAAGGTAAGAAAAGTGGAAAGACTACCTAAGAAGAATAAGAAGTGAAAGAAAGATAATAAAGAAGAATGTCAAGAGACTAGGAGAGGAAAAGGACCTAGGTGAGACATAAGGTGAAAAAGACTTGCTAGAGAGAAAATAAAGAAAGAAGATATAGTGAAGGGATTGATTGCATTACCATTCCACAAGAAAAAAGAAAAAATAGAAAGAGGAGAGATATAGAAAGAAGAGAAAAAAGAGGATGCAAAATAGAGAGACTTATGGTTTTAACAAGAACTAAAGGATATTAGAAAAGATGTGGAGTAATTAGAGTTATTGATAGAAATAGTGAGTAAGGGAGAAGCAAACCAAGAAGTTGCAATAATGGTTAAGAAGAGAGTTAAGTTTCCTATAGGGTTACTTATGAAGAGAAGAAAAATAATACAAATGAGAGAGATGATAAGAAAAAAAGAGAATAAGGTAAAGAAAATGGAGAAGAAGGAAAACAAATAAGAAGAAGAGGTAATCAAAGAGATTTTGTTTATGGAAAATCAGCAATTTGATGAGGAAGAATGTTATAGAAACTTATTAACCTCTCTTAAAATAGGATGAAGATGAATAATTTTTCAAGGATGAAGGTGAAAATGAATTTGAAGAGGAATATTATGATACTTGTACATATTTTGATGATTAATATTAGTTTCTTGAAGATTAAGAAATTGGAAATGAAGTCAAAGATGAAGACATAATAGTTATAAAGGAAGATTTGAAGTTGGAACAACTAGAAGAAACTAAATGGAAATTGAAGGAGACTCAAAAGTCTTCATATTTTTCATCTAATATTTGGTGTGACTATGTTTTTACAGGTATGGTAGATGAGAAAGTGAAAACTATTTAAGGATAAGCTCTTAAAAGAGCTCAAATGAATAATATGCAAGATAGAATCTTCAATTTTTTAGAACAAAACCGTGAAGAATAAGATAGAAGAAAGAAAAAGAAAACAATAATATGAGAAAGGCACAAATGAAAGGAGGAAATAAAACTAACTATACAACTTTTAGAAGAAGAAGGAAAAGACTATCATTTGATCTAACACACAATTTCTCCCACATTGGGATAATGATACAAGAGCATCAAATCTTGTACATAAAAAACTATTATTTTTCAGTTGGTTTTGGCTTAGAGTATTCCTAGGGATTTTTTTCATGTGTTTTTGTATCTTTCTCAACCTTATTAAGTCCCTCCAAATTGATTTTAGTGGACATCTTGGAGCATCCCTCTAAATGAGCATTTGAATATTTGAATTTGTAATTTGAGCTTAAAATGTGTAAAGTATGTGTAAAGTGATAAAAGGCTGTAAAAAGTCTTAAAGGACCTCATTTAATGTATTTAAGGTATCTTTCACCCCTTAATATTTGGTCACCATGTTGTGGTTATCCTCCACCATGGTTAGGTTTCAAATATATTTATATCTCTCACCTTTTACATGAAAGTGAATTATTCAAGGATGGATGGAAACAAGAAAGGTTAGTGTAATATTGAAGATTCAAAAATAGTTGTGAAGAGCCTTAAGAAGGAAGTAAACCTATTATACTAACCATGGATCATTGTAAAGAAACATGATTCTTGTATGTATAGTGAGAGGATTATTGTACATATGAATAAGAATGAGTTTTTGATGATAATTCTATGTGTTTTTGTATTTATAGGTTTGATATTGATGTGTTAAGGTGGATTATAATCTTAGAGAAAGCCATTTCTCTTGATAATGATGTAAGTGAAATGTGTTGAAATTACATGATTTATTGTTCTAATATAAGTGGGTAAGTGCAACAAGTTGGTGGACCAAAAAGTGGACATGAAAACCCAAAATTCACGTACTACGATCGTGGTTTTACAAACCACGATCACAGACTATTTTATATAGGTTCGGTAATTTCTGAACCTAAAACCATGATAGTGGTCCTCTGAAACAAAAAAAAAATAGACCCGCGACCCCTCATTTTCCCCCATTTTCCCCTTCGAATCACGATTTCTCCTCCACTATTGGCACTCACACTTATAATACCCCCTACAAATTACTCTTTGAACTTCTAGATCGTGAAATTTTTAATGATGCCACCAAAATAAAGAGGTAATCCCTTGATTTTGATCAAATTTCTTGCATTTTAGGTTTTTTGTGATTTTCATGGGTTTTTCAATTTTTTGTTTATGTGTAAAATTTCTTTGTTTTGTCAGTTTTTCGACAAGCTCGTAATCTTGCAAACCATCCAAATATTTCCTCAAAACCCTCCAAACATTCCTCAAAACCTTCTTCTAAATGTATATCTACCACATGTGGCTCCTTCTGTCCCCATGGAACCAACAGGAATACAAGCTTATATCGTTGGAGGAATGCGACAAAATAAAATTGCCATTGAGAACCTTATTCAGACAATAAGACAAAATCATGTCATAAATCCATTTCGCATGACTTTAGCCAACACATTGCAAACATTGATTGGCAAATTTGACTCCGCAACCAACCAAATAGATAGATGGAATACCTTTAGAGCTTATTATAGGTGGTGGTATGCAAATAAATTATCCCATGCGGCCGTAAAAGATTTTTTTTTTTAAAGAATGAATTTGTGCATTATTTACTGACCTGAGAACCAATGCTCCCCCGTGACTACTTGCAAACGGTTCCCAATCCATTAGTGTCACAATGATTGAATCAAGAATAATTTTTGGGACCAATGGTGGATGGTTTTTTATTATCCACCATGTAACAACAATGAGGTTCCTCTCTATTTTTTGAAGAAATTATATTGTGATTTCGTGCTTAATGAGGTTCCAAATTATTTTGAGTTTTATGGGAAAGGAGGTGGCTCTGCACAAAGTAGACCAGGTGCACTGTTGGTCAACCTGGGACCCCCCATGCCCCAAAACCCCCACTACCTTCACTTATCCCTCCTACAGTGAATGAGGTTGTGGATATTGACACACTACATTCATTGAAAGAGCTCACTGACACTCTGACCCAACATAGTGGCCAGATTGCATCTGGTGATGTTGGTGGAGACACCAGTTCTAGTGCACTGCACCACTGTGGATCATGTTGTGCCATATGCACTACGGGAAAGACATCATTTACTAGATCACATGATTTCTTTTCTCTAGATGAGATGATGGCATATGTTTTTGGAACTGATGCAAATGATCTTGGTCTTTAATAGGTAAATGTAAAATAAATATAATATATATATACAATAGTTTATGTCATTTGAGATTTTAATATATATGTATTTGATTACGTCATGTACATACATGTCAAAAATAATATTTTTTTGACTTTAAACAACAAGAGACGCTGAAGGACGCATCTGACGTCAACATGCTAGCTACTGCAACTGGGCATGCTACAGACATAAGTTTCAAGTTATTTACATTTCAAATTTCATTTGATTGCACTTTTATTATTAAATACACATTTTTAATGTTCATGTATAGTGTTTCACGTGTACATATAAATATTAATATGTTTGTCTTTTATACGCAAGAGCCTGTTGGGTCATCATCTACTTTGGGAATGGAGGCTACTAGCACGCCTCATGTGAATTTTACGCAGGTTAGTTTCTCTTTACACATTATTTCTAATTGTGTAATTTTCTAATTTTGGAATTCTCTATTAGTTTACAATCCCATAACTCTAGCCAATACAATTTGATCATAACATTAAGCTCTTATGATACAAGGGTTAAGTTTAATACTCTCTTATATATAAAAAATATCCTTTTATCATGATCATGGACACTTACCTCTATGATAGACATGTTTCTAGAGCACTCCATATAAATATTAATCCTCTTCATTATTAGTTCTATGCATTCTTTATTAACCATCTAAATGTTGTTAGAATTGTTAGTTTTATACATTATTTATCAACCCTCTTCTCTCTAAACAACAAAGAGATGAAAATGTTGAATAAGTTACCTACACTTCTAAATATATCATGGGTCCCTTGGTTCATGTTTATCACGATTACTCACTGTGCAATTCTATACACCCAATCTCATATTATATTTGTTATTCATCAAGTTTCTCTATATTTTAATTCTCATGTACACAATGGATATAGCTTAGTGGCCTGCCTAGAACCAAGTTCTACAAACCAAATACATTCCACATCTTTAATGAATTACTTCTTGAATATCTCTAATAACCCTTTTTGTGACTTAATATTGTTCTGTACAATCAAATTTCATTCAACTGATGGAATTTTATTTATTCCTACACCCATAAGATCATTCAAACATCTCATTCATACTTGATATCACCTTCATGCCTAGTCTAAGATCATGATTTATCAAATTATAGTGAGAAGCCTAACTTTTGCCTTCATTTTTGTACACTGTACTTTTACCAAGTTACAAGTGAAATAACTATTATCTAGATAACTTTCACTACAATGTATCAATCACCATGAAATGTTGGGGTCTTCTAATTCATGAAAAAATAGAGATAATTTGAAATTTTTTACAAGATTCACCCTTACAATAAAAATTTACAAAAATCCCTAGATAGAGCCCGAGAGCCTACAATTTGCTCTAAAAACCAAATTATGCAATTTCAAGACACATAAAAATTATGACTGTGATCTACATCACCTATAGGACCTTTCCATATTAATAGTCAAGAGAGATTATGCAAATAAATATGACTAATTATCCTTCTCTACTTTATCATAAGGTGTTTGGACTATTGGTTCGGTCATACACTTACAATCTTACATATTTCTATGTTTTAGGACTTATATCTACTAGTCCTCTTCTCATGCTAATACTCATTGTCATAGTTTTCAATTAATGTTGATCTACATGTTTTTTGTACAACTTATGACTACTAGAGAGACTCTTCGCTATATACAGACTATGGAGGTTGTTGTAGATGTTGCCATAGCATCTATAGATCTATTAACTCAGTTACATTTTTTCAAATTTGTTAAATTTTGAAGGAATGTTTTCTCACTACTTATCTACAATATCAAATTATACATGAAATATTTAATTTGAACTATTTATTTGTATGTAGCCTACCCCTCATGAGTCTACCATTGACCCTACAGTGCGTTGACAAAAAATTGATAGGGATTATGAGATTTCGGTAAGATTTCACATGCATTATAAATTCTAATTTTCTAAATTTTGAATGTATTTTAAAAATTTAGGTGTTAAAAATTTGATTTTTATGATGTACAGGCTAGGTTGTAGGCCAAATTAGAGGCACCTAGGACCACATGGATGAAATCCATAATTACATCTCCCTCCACTACATCCACAATTTGTGGAAATGCTTATTCTAGTAGGGCAAAGAGAGGGAATATTTTTCGTGATTAGATTCATAGGACCCATGTATAGATATATATGCAATCCGGTCCTAGTTCATGATTCTTTATAGTCCATGTATACAGACTTATGTGACCACATGTGGTCCTATAAGTATGACACACTTAGTTCAATACATTATTCTTATATTTTCAAAGACACGTTACACACTTCTAGTTTGATACATTATATCCATGTTGGTTTTCATAAGGATATTACTTATATGTTTGATTTGATTTCATTGCACATGATATACTTCTATGTTTGTTTTCATAACCATATTAGTTTTATGTTTGATTTGATTTGATGGCCTCAATTATGTGACCATTATCCATATGATATATATTATATATAATGTTATGTTATGTTATTATTATGATATATGATGTTATGTTATATAATGGTTTTGAAGGTTCTTGGGTGCAAGATAATTATTTTTCAAGAGATTAAAGTGTGGAGTTATATCAATTTTCTTATTTTAAGCACATGGTTAAGACACTCCAAAATGGGACAAAATGTACACAATTAAAAATGGTCTTGAAGGATTTATTACAAGTCGTTTATATGTTTTTAGTGTACTTACAACTTATTTGTTAAGTATTAGTCCAAATTAAGTGTTATTGATGTGTGTAACAATAAGGTCCTAATTTGAATTCACTTCTTTAAAAAAATACATAAACATTGTAGTTTAGTTGGCATAATATATGCAAAAAATATTCTTAACACTCTATTGTGTATTCACATGCTTTAAAAAGATATCAAACAATCATTAGAGTATTTACATGGTAATGTGTTTACCTTGTTACAATCTTATTGATGCGAGCCGAGTAGTGAGAATTCATGCCCCGGTACATCATGGGAGAAAAATTCCATTGCCAATGTATCTAGTTTGGGGGGTATATTCCTTTGGATTCTATGGCAGGCTCCAGGGAGGCCCGGTTTAGAGTCAGACCACCCGATCCGGAGCCAAGAACCCCTTCCCTATTCATCCCAATTCTCGTTTTCAGTAGAAACATTGACGATCACAACTTGACACTTGGTAATCCAAACCAAGAACCATCTAAGTTAAAAATTGAGTGAAGGAGGCCTCTAGTCACACCCAAGAATTCAGGGTTGTGGCATTCCTTGATCCTTCATGGCATAATTGTTTGCAAACTACCTTTTCTAGGCAGTCCTAGGAAATGAACGAAGCCAAGTAGTGAGAAGTCATGCCTTGGGACATTGTGGCACCAAAATGACAATGCCAACACATCTAGATGGATAGGTAAATGTTAGAGGATGCATTATTTTGGTGGGGGACAATGTCGTTGTTTCTAGGCTACTTTATTCAGGCAGAGTCCCTTAAGATCCCTGAGACCAAAAAACCGTACAACTTCAATGGGTGATTACTCAGTCTCTGTGGAACCTAGAGGTGTCTTGTCAGATCCTACACCTTGACATAAGGACCCTCTATAATAGCCTATCTTTGATTTTTCTGTCTCCAATCATTGCTCTCGTTGTCCTATTATTTATAGATGAATGAAATAGTGTAGTTTGTGTCAGGGTAAGGCTGACAAATGCTATATTTTTCAAACAATGGGTCATGGAACCGAACCAAATGTGCTAAAAATTTTGGGTCTCTAGGTAAATTCTAGAGGAGGCATCGTTTCGGTGTGGGAAAATGTTGTTTCTTCTGGGCTACTTCATTTGGGCATAGTCCCTTAAGATCCCTGAGACCAAAAAAGTACAACTTCGACAGGTGATTACTTGGTCTCCATGGTACCTAGAGGCATCTCGTTGGTTCCTAAACCAAGGTGTAGGGACCCTCTACAATATAATGCATCAGTTTTTTTCATCTCCAATAAGTGCTCTCATTGCCCTATTATTTGCATACATGTGAAATAGTGCAGTTTGAGCCAGGGTAAGGTTGTCAAATGCTATATTTTGTAAACGGTGGGTTGTGGCACTAATCCAACTATGAAAACGCATCTAGGTGTCTAGGTAAATGTTAGAGAAGGTGTTTTTTGGGTACGGGACAATGTCGTTGCTTCTGGGCTACTTCGTTCAGGCATAGTCCCTTAAAAGCCCTCAGATCAAAAAACCTTACAACTTCGACGGGTGATTACTTGGTCTTTGTGGCACCTAGATATGTCTAGTTAGATCCTACATGTTGATGTAGGTACTGTCATCACCAATCCGGCACTATGATAATTCTTCACCGGGAACTCCTCGTGCTATGATTATTTACTAATGCACAGTCTTTAGTTTGGTGGATGTAATCTGGAAACAAAACAACAACCGAACACAAGAATACCATTAACTATGATAAGACAGAATGACGGCAAATCTGAAATATCAAAATAAATTATAATATTAACATGAAACTGTTACAATCTCATCCATGAGATACTTCAACAAGACTATGGGAGAAACTTTACAATTACACCTCTTGATGGCTTCTTCAACACACCTTTAACTGATGGCTTCCTTCGCACACTTCCTACAATATTTCTCACTACTTCTTTCTATGCTAAATGAGGGGGGTGGCCTCTCTATTTATATAACTTCCAGGATTATCCATCCTATCTCTAAGATAGGATAAGAAATCCACTCTGACGAATCATATTCCATACCTTAACTCTTATCTGTACATGTAAGCTTATTTGTTAAGATAAGATAAACCTTATCATTTTACATGGGTTCCACATTTTTAGACTTTTTACAAATAAAATACACAAAATATTTATGACCTCACTCCTTGTCCTTATTACCAATATAATATTTCTAATTCCTAATCATGTAGACCCTACTTCTCTAATTACCCAAACTTTGACATTTTAACATTACCGGACCACTTACGACAAATATTTACTTTTTACAATATTCCTATTGTACTTTGACTGTTACCGTACTCCACATTATTGGCGACACCGTACTGACGGCGCCGTTATATTCTATCAGATGCTACTACTAATTATACTTAACAACATCCTATTCCTAATACATACATTAATGAAATAGAAATTATGGAGGAAAATTTTAGTGTCGACATCTTCCCCCTTCCTAGCTTCTACTCCGTCCTCGGAGTAGACTATTCTGGTGCTTGGAAAATCTTCAACTTGTCGTGGTTGACCCATTTGGTAATGGGAGTGCCATCCAATTCCTCCAGTCGGTACGTACCATTTTCATGCACAGCTACTATTTTGTAGGGCCCCATCCATTTTGGAAGAAATTTTCTCTGTCTTCTTTTTTTGTATCTGGAATCATATACTAGAACCAAGTCATTCACTTGAAATGGAAACCACCGGATCTTTTGATCAAAGTACTCCTTCTGCTTCATTTTCTTCTTATGGCTTGTATCCTTCGCTATTTCCCTCATTTATTCTAGCAAATGAAGATGTACCAACCTTTCTTTTACTGAATCATTTTCATCCATCCTTTCATTTTTCATAACTCTCACAGTGGGAATATCAAACTCAATAGGAAGAACTGGATCAATGCCATAGGCCAATTGAAATGGGGAGTATCCTGTTGCTAACTTTGATGTTGCCCTATATGCCCACAATGCTGCATGAATCCTCTTATCCCATTTATGTACCTGCAAGGCTGCATCTTTTGCTAGAATTTGACACAGCACAAAATTTGTTCATTCCACCTGTCGATTTGTGCTTGGCTTGTATGTTGTTGCCTTCCTGTGCTTAATAGAAAATTTATTGACTAGGGCTTCTACCACCTCATTAATGAAGTGGCTTCCTTGATCTGTTACAATTTCTAATGGACAACCAAATCTGGTGACAATACGTTCATATATGAACCTTGCCACTTCATCCATAGAAGCTGTCTTCAATGGCCTAGCTTCAACCCACTTGGTTAAATAATCTGTGGCAACTACAATATACTTATTTTGGCGTGATGTAGTTGGAAGTGGACCTACAATGTCTATTCCCCACTTTTCAAAGGGACCAAGGGGAAGAATAGGACATAATGGAGCTGATGAAGTCTTACGGTTACCATGTGTTTGACAAATATCACATGTCTTACAATAATTATAACAATCTTTAAAAGAGTGGGCCAGTGATAACCTGCATCCAAGATCCTTCTTGTTGTAAGTTGTCCAGAGAAGTGCCCTCCACATGTACCATTGTGGAATTCTTCTAGCAGCTCCTTTCCTTGATCACGTCCAACTGCCCTCTTGTACTGTCCATCAGGTCCTATTCGAAATAATGCTCCATACAGAATAGAATATGGACGATTGGCTTGAGTAATCTTTCTCTTAGTCTTTGCATTGGCACCATCAGGAAACTTGAATTCATTCAGATAATTCCAAATATCTATGTATTCACTAGGGATTGTGTCAAGGGAGAACAGTGCTGCATCGGGAAAATCATCATCATCACAAGATGATCCTAAACCATCATAGGCTCGAGAGAGTGCATCTGCATTGACATGCTTCTTTCCTGGCCTATCTATAATATCAAATTCAAATTCTTGTAGCAAAATTATCCATCTTGCCATCCTCCCTGATGGGTTAGGCTTATTGACAATATATTTCAGAGCTTGATGATCTGTTACAACTATAAATTTCTGCCCTAGTAAGTAATTTCTAAACTTCTTTACAGCAAAAATGATAGCCAGAGCCTCTTTTTCAGTTACAGTATAGTTTACCTCAGCACTGCTCATTTGTCTGCTCCCAAAGTAAATTGGATGTTCATTCCCATTTTCATCCTTTTGGCTCAAAGTACTACCTAGTCCTGCATCTGAGGCATCAGTGTACACAATGAATGGCTTGCTCCAATCTGGATTCTTCAAAACAGGTGAAGACACCAGGGCTTCCTTCAGTTGTCCAAAAGCTTCATGCGCCTTGTTTCCTGATTCATAAGCAACATCCTTCTTCAAGAACTGGGTTAGTGGCTGTGCAATCTTTGAGAAATTCTTGATGAACCTTCTATAGTAACCCACATGGCCTAAAAATGATCTCAACTTACTTCTATTCATAGGAAATGGTAAATCTTTGATTTTTGAATTTTTATCAGGATCAGTACCAATACCATCTCTGGATACAACATGCCCTAACAAAACGCCTTTAGAACATCTAAAAACACACTTTGTAGGGTTTAGTGAGGCTTGTGCTTCATCTAACCTTTGAAATGTTGTCTCCATCTGGTGCAGGTGGTCCAACTTGCTCCCATAGATGCAAAAATCATCCAGAAATACTCTGATGAAGGTCCCAATGTAGGGTTCGAACACCCTATTCATCAAACGCTGGAATGTTGCTGGAGCATTACACAACCCAAAAGGCATAACTCTATAAGCAAACGTTCCCCAAGGAGTGGTGAACGTGGTCTTCAGCTGATCTTTCTCTGCTATACGAACTTGGTTGTAGCCGCTATATCCATCAGCAAAACTATAGCACTCCTGGCCAGCTACTTCGTCCAAGATCTGATCTGAAAATGGAAGAGGGTAATGATCCTTCTTTGTTCCCTTATTGAGCTTCCTATAATCAACACAAATGCGTAGCTTCCCATTCTTTTTTATTGAGATCACAATGGGAGAAACCCATTCTGAATTCTCCACAGCAAATATGAATCCTGCATCAAGCAACTTATCTATTTTTTCTTTTACAGTCTTGGAAAAATTAGGATTCATTCTATATGGCATTTGCTTTATGGGCTTAGCACCATCTACCAGCTCAATACAATGTTCTACCCAACTTACTTGGCGGAGTTACTTGTAATCAAAAGTGAATATGTATGTACCTTCGAAAGAGCTGGAGGTAGGATTCCTTCTCACTCTCCATCACAGCATCACCAATCTTTATTTGTTGGAGACGATCATCAACTTCTTCTTCAGATAATTTTATGGGGTCCTGGGTTGGTGTGACTGGAAGAATATCCATGACTGAAACATCAACCTCACTTTCTTCATCTTCAGTGTCCACTTCACTGGTGCTAGAGTAATCAGAGGATGTCCAATCATCAGTTTCATCACTTGAATCCACAGGTTCTGCTTTATGATGTCGAGGGATCACGTTTATCTTCACCCTCTCTCTACCACGTCCAAGTGTCATGAAACCTTCATTCCAGTAGTTTCTTGCATGAACTCTCCTTAGCCATGGTCTTCCCAGCAGCATTGGGTATGCAACAGTACCATTTTTCATCACCTGAAAGTCTACCACACATACAACACCCATAACAGATATTGCCACATTTGAAACTACACCTTCTGGTTTAGTTTTTCCCTTATTTAATGACCTTAACATAAGTGTTGAAGGGCGATCAATTTTTAAACCCAACATATTCATTACAGACTCGGTCATTACATTAACTGCAGCACCTCCATCAACTAAGACATCATGAATTGAAATACCATTACATAATACCTCAGCTTGTGGAGCATAGGGATCTTCCTCTGCCTCCAAAACAGGGACCTCAACCTCCTTCCTTCTTCGAGCATTGAGTCCACCTCGCAACTCCCGCCTCTTCTCAGAAGACATAGACAAGAGTTGACCATATGTAATATTTGCAGGCCTTTTCGACAGATCTTCCAAGATGGAGTATGGTCCTTGCCCCTGTAAAATCAGAAAATCCTGCACACCCAACTTTCTTCTCCTATGTTTCTTACTAGTTTCTTCTTTCATCTTCTTAGGATCATTTCCATCTTGATTATCTTTTTCTTTCTTTCTTTTTGTTACAAACACATCTACTTCATTATTTTTGCTCTTATCTACTACATCAAAAGAATTCACAGGTGCTTTTCCTTTATCATTATCTCCCTTACCAGATGTAGAAGCTCTATCTGGACAATTATACTTATAATGACCCTTTTTATAACAACCATAACAAACAACTTCAGAAATATTTCTTTTTGGACCTCTATCTCCTCCCTGAGAACTAAATTCCTTTCCTTGAAGAAGATTAATAGTTAACTGACCCATCTTTTTGAGCAGATCTTCATACTCAATAGATGTATTAGGAGAAATATTCGTGCTCACTGGGAGTGGTTGTGGATTCAGGACCAAAGGTGCTGGTGTAGGCTCTACTTTAGCAACAATTTCTTTGGGCTCCTCTTCCATGCTTTCTTCTTGCCTTCTTGCAATCTCCTTTGCTTGTTCAATGGTAGCTGGGCGGTCATACCTCACTCGTTGTCTGATCTCTGGCTTCATCCCAAGAATGAAGTGCTTACAGAGGAGATTATCCACGCCATTCATCAACCCATCCACTAGTCCTTCCTTCCGGATCTGGGCATCGAGCTTCCTCCTTAGCTCTAGAACACGAGCATGATAATCCCTTATCTTCTCCTTCTCTCCTTGGGATAGCTTTGTGATCTCGATCATGAGATCTGCATATTTCTGTTGTTCACCAAATTCTTCAAGAAAACTTTCAGTTAATAAATCCCATGAATTTTTCACATTATCTCCTAGTGTTTCAAACCACCTAAGTGCTGATCCATCCAAAAAGGTAGGAAAAAATTCAGTCCATTGTTCCCTTCTTATAAGGCCATTACAAATACAAGATCGCTTAAATTCTTGAATGAAAGAAGAAGCATCTTCATTAGATTGAGCTGAAAAAACGGGAATCTTTCCCATTTTCAAAAGTAACCACCGTGAAATACCAACTCACAAGTACAATCAACAAGACTTATGTGCACAAATAATTGGAATTACTATAGAAATGACCATGGTAAACTATGGTAAAACTTGACTTACTGCGGTAAAAACTGATTTTACTGTGGTAAACACTATTCACGGTAAAAAGTGAAGTTACTGCGGTAAATACTATTCACGGAAAAAAGTGAAGTTACTGCGGTAAATACTATTCCCAGCAAAAAGGACTTTACCAAGGTAACTACTATTCATGGCAAAAATGACTTTAACATGGTAACTACTATTCACGGTAAAAATGACTTTACCATGGTAACTACTATGCACAGTAAAAACAAGGTTACCCTCCAATTGATTTTTGACTAAGTGGGAATATCTCTCCAGAAAATCCACCAACGAGGAATGGTCCCGGCAACGAAACCAAAATGTCATCACCAATCCGGCACTATGATAATTCTTCACCGGGAACTCCTCGTGCTATGATTATTTACTAATGCACAGCCTTTAGTTTGGTGGATGTAATCTGGAAACAAAACAACAACCGAACACAAGAATACCATTGACTATGATAAGACAGAATGACGACAAATCTGAAATATCAAAATAAATTATAATATTAACATGAAACTGTTACAATCTCACCCATGAGATACTTCAACAAGACTATGGGAGAAACTTTACAATTACACCTCTTGATGGCTTCTTCAACACACATTTAACTGATGGCTTCCTTCGCACACTTCCTACAATATTTCTCACTACTTCTTTCTATGTTAAATGAGGGGGGTGGCCTCTCTATTTATAGAACTTCCAGGCTTATCTATCCTATCTCTAAGATAGGATAAGAAATCCACTCTGACGAATCATATTCCATACCTTAACTCTTATCGGTACATGTAAGCTTATCTGTTAAGATAAGATAAACCTTATCATTTTACATGGGTTCCACATTTTTAGACTTTTTACAAATAAAATACACAAAATATTTATGACCTCACTCCTTGTCCTTATTACCAATATAATATTTCTAATTCCTAATCATGTAGACCCTACTTCTCTAATTACCCAAACTTTGACATTTTAACATTACCGGACCATTTACGACAAATATTTATTTTTTACAACATTCATATTGTACTTTGACTGTTACCGTACTCCACATTATTGGCGACACCGTACTGACGGCGCTGTTATCTTCTATCAGAATGCTACTACTAATTATACTTAACAACATCCTATTCCTAATACATACATTAATGAAATAGAAATTTTAGAGGAAAATTTTAGTGTCGACAGAGCCCTAAGACTAAAAATCACTCAAATTTGACGGATGACTACTTATACTCCGTGGCACCTAGATATGTCTCGCTGGATTTTAAACCTCAACATAGGGACCCTCTACAATATAATGTCTCAGTTTCTCAATCAGCGCTCTCAATGCCCTACTATTTGCAAATGTGTCGAAATAGTTCAGATTGAGCTAGTGTAAGGCTACCAAACGCTATATTTTGCAAACAATGGGTCATGGCACCAAACAAACTATGAGAAAAAATGTTTGAGTGGCTAGGTGAACAGTATAGGAGGCATTATTTTTGGTGCGTTAAAATATTGTTGCTTCCGAGATACTTCGTTTGGGCATAGTCCCTTAAGAGCCCTCAGATAAAAAAACCATTCAACTTTCATGGGTGATTACTGGGACTCCGTGGCACCTAAAGATGTCTTGTTATAATCCTTCACCTTAGCATAGGGATCCTCTATAATATCTTGTCTCAGTGTTTTCCATCTGTATCCAATTGGTAATCTCGCTGCCCTATTGTTTGCAAACACGTAAAATAGTGCATTTTGAGCCAGTGTAAGGTTGTCAAACGCTATCTTTTTCAAGCGAGTGGGCCGTGGCACCAAACTGAATTGTGAAAACACATGTCCAAGTGGAAAGGTCAATGCTAGATGATGACATTCATTCTAGTGCATGGGATAACATCATCACTTCTGGGCTACTTCGTGCGAGGCGTAGTCCCTTAAGAGCCTTGAGACCCAAAAACCGTTCAAATTCGACAGTTGATTAGTCAGAATCTCCGTGGTGCCTAGATATGTCTTGATTAGATCATAAAGATTAGATGTAGTGGACCCTCTACAATATCCTATATCTTGGTTTTTTCTGTCTCTAATCAATGCTCTTGCACTGCCCTATTGTTTACAAACATGTAAAAAGTAGTGCAGTTTGAGCCAGTATAAGGCTGTCAAATGCTATATTCTGCAAATGGTGAGTCATGTGGCACCAAACCGATGACTACTCCAAAAAATCTAGGTGGCCAGGTGAATTCTAGATGAGGCATCGTTATTTTGATGCTCGGACAACGTCACTACTTCTCGGGCTACTTCATTCGAGCGTAGTACCTTTAAGAGCCATGAGACCAAAACACCATTCAACTTCGAACGGGTGACTACTCAGACTCCGTGGCACCTAGAGATGTCTAGTTGGATCCTACACCTCATCGCATAGGGACACTCTACAATATTATATTCTCAGTTTGTTTTCCATCTCAAATTGGTGCTCTTGTTGTCCATACTTGTTTACAAATGCACGAAATAGTGCAGATTGAGCCAATGTAAGGCTGTCAAACTCTATATTTTGTAAATGGTGGGTTGTGGCAACCAAACTGACTGTGCCAACATGTGTAGGTGGCTAAGTGAACACTCATAGGATGTTTCGTGTTTCAGTGTGTTGGACAACATCCATTGCTTCTCGAGCTACTTTGTTTGGGCATAGTCCCTTAAGAGCCCTAAGATAAAAAAATGTTTACAACTTCTACATGTGACTACTAGATCTCCGTGGACACCTAGAGATGTCTCGTTGGATCCTACACCTCAATGCATAGGGATAATATTCAATACCCTATCTTGGTTATTTCTATCTCTAATCGGTGCTCTCACTGCCTTATTGTTTGTAAACGTGGATCAATTTGTGCAGTTTAAGCTAGTGTAAGGATTGTCAAACACTATATTTTACAAATGAGTGAGTCATGGGACCCCAAACTGACTATTCACACGCATAGGGATGGCATGTTAAACACTTAGGGAGGCTTTGTTTTGGTTCCCTACAATCCCGGTGCTTCCAGGATACCTCCTCCGGAGACAAGAACCCCCTCCACAAATACATAAACCATTATTAGTTGTTTCTCTTTGCTTGTAAAATAATAAAAGATTCTCTTAGCTTTGAGAATATAAAATTATCTACTAACAGTGCAAACCACATGAAGGTGGAAGCTTTTCTGGCACCACTAACCTGCATAAAAGTGTTAGTCAAAGAAATTTAAGTTGAATCAAAACCATACTAGATATATAAAAAATACAAAAATTTAATAAAATATATGAACTTGAATGATCTAGTTGGAAAATATGAACATTTCAAAGAAATTATGTATACCAGATGAACATCTAAATTCATTTCAATGAACCATTAGGTCCTGAACGTGGAAGCTTTTCTAGTACCACTAACCTGCATAAAAGTGTTAAGGTCAAAGAAATTTTAAAAGATAAATCAAAACCATACTACATATATACAAAATACGCAAATTTAATAAAATATATTTACTTGAATCTAGTTTACAAATTTAAACACTTCAAAGAAATTATATATACTAGAAGCGAGCATGTAAATTCATTCCAATGAACCATCATGATCGGATCTACTCTGAATAGTGGAAAGGATTGCTTCATGATTTGACTCTCGAACCTTCCAAAGAATCTTGTTATTAGGCCTTCCTTGATATCTATATAGCTGAATATTTGTCGCTAGAACTAGATGTAAATATAAGAGTATTTTCCTATGTGTCTCCAAGTTTTCAAACACCCAAAAAAAGGAAATTTTTAATGGATACCGTCAAATCCAAGTTCCAGTAACTACCACTAACCATGTAGGGTACTCAATATCTTTGCCATCTATAATACGAGAAGTCAACTTATTTCTTTCCTTGATGCAACGACATAAGAAATAGTTTGTTCCTTCTTCATTGTCTTCTATCGTAATAACTTCAAACACATGTCCTATAAAAAAAAGGTGGCAACTCAAATTTAAATTACATATTAATTTCAATGGACATAAATCAATACAAAAATTTTAAATAACCATTTACCTTGTCGCACCAAAATCAAAATGTCGTCAAAGTCATTGGATGTTGCAACTTCATCTGGAGAAACAATTCATAATGCCTATGGAGGTTAATAACTGGGAAGCAGAGTTAGAGGCCTACAAATCCATCCATCCACCCATTCTTGTGAATCACACTCAGTAGTGACAAATTCGATACAAGATGCACAAAAACACATCAACTTTCTTGTCCATGTGGCCCACAAAGTAGCGTCTGAGCTACAAAATGAGTGCAGATCACTAGACCTTGTGAGTCTCATACAATCCTCGAGTTAGTAAATTTTTTTTCCTCTATCAATTAAAATATCTACAAAATGTGAAATTTTCTTGAGGACTTCAGGCCATGTTGTCAATACACCATTCCACTATGCTCTTTTACATATTTGAATTTAGCACCATCTTTGTACTTCAACTCTTATCTTGTAAGAGCTCTTTTCACACATGCCCCTGCATTGTCATTCTCTCATTTTCTATGTCTAGCCTCAATGAAAATCTAAATATGTTACACACCTATCTTGATGTTCATCTTGCTCATCCAATAAAATATTCATGCATTCTTAAACCGAGATGTGTAATTATCTGACCATATATAATGTTGATTTAAGTGGATGTCCCTATCAAATAAGTTTCCATAAAATAATTGGAAAAACCCTTGTAAAAATTTAGTAGAATGAGTATGATCATCACTGATATAAAATTGGTACTCTCTTTCAAAAAAATTGATCATTCTCTGTACCGTCAAGAGAATGTATAAATGCTATATCCACAAAAATGGAAACCTATATTGATTTGTAATATTGTGATTGAACCTCCATTTGTAGTTATAACGTGTAATTCTTTGGAAAATCGACCACTGAAAAAATAGTACCAATAGGAAATGTGTCCTTGCATATCTTGAACTAGTCATCCAACCATCGAGCTCTGTGTGTATGCCTAACATACTCATAAGAAATTTCATCCTTAAATTTTCTCATAAATTGAAAAATAGGCATATGATCTATAACTAGCTCACACCGTTTAGACTGCTTTGCATCTTTCAACTAGTATGGTATTGATTTATATTTATCAAACTAAACTAAATTATGTCCTCTTACACCTCCAATTTTCTCGTGGATGCAACTTTCCAATTTAGGTAATCTGCGGCACGTACCACAACTTCCATCTAAACAATCCTGGCTATAAAAAAAATTTCCAACTTCTCTTTCAAAAAATATCGTAGGAATGAAATCCCTGGAAGATATTGGTGGAACTTAAACACCACATTCTGATAACATAGTTTTAGAATGAAAATTAGAATGAATACGTTAAAATTTAGCATAATGTATCGTAAATTCAACATGTTGCCTACAACAAGTGGTGTGAGTGTGGTTGATTTTCACATAGAATGGTTTTAACATTTCAAAAAAATGTTTACTAATTTTAATTTCTAGATGCTCCTGTTAAAACTTACAAAAAAATTGAGTTTGAGTCATATCTAAGAAATTCTTTGGATGTGGTTCACGATTAGTAGAAACAACTCTCCATTTTACAACATCTCTTGTATTAGGTAAAACTCTAGTGTTATCATGCCAAAATTGAACAAGAACTTCTCTTATAGAATCAGATATATCTTTTTCCTTACACGGTGCTCTAGCAGAAAATGACCAAAAATCAATGTTATTGAGTGATTGAAGGATATTATGCCTTTCAATTGCTTTCATTAGAGTTTTTTGATTAACTTTCAACATTCGAGTTGTTTTCCTAATCAAACGTTATTTTTTTGTTGATTCACTTACAACATTAGTAGCAAGTACACGACGCACAACATTACTATCCCTTGTATGTCTCTTGACACCAACAGTGTGATATGCATCATGAGGGTTTTCAATAATTGTAGAGGTTCAAACATGTATATTAGATGTTTTCAATTGTAAGGTGTTTAGTGTAGGTCTCATTTTATTCAATTTATTCAAACTAACAAACAACTGCATCTTTGGGAATCATTTAAAATTTCAAAATGATTATCCCAAATTTCAGTGGATTTTCTTCTAATTTTCCATTCAGAAAGTTTTTCATACATTGGTTTCAAAATTTTCTCATCAATTTCAATAAAATAATTAGGTCTCTTATGTAAAATTCTAGGAGGTGTTTTTGTCAAATTTTGCTTGTCTATGGTTTCAACCTGAATTTCCTGATTCACATTTTCATTGTCTCCTTCAATTTCAACATCTGCTACATCATGAGTATTTAATTCATCTTCAACATTGATAGTAGAAACATTACCTGATTCCTCATTATTTACAATAGTAGGGGTTGAAGATGAACCTCTTTTTGTTTCACGAAGTTTCCGCATTCACTCAACATCTTGAAATATTTTTGCGTATAATTTAGCTGGTATTTTTTTACTTATTGATTTCCTTTTTTAACTTTGTTTCTTGTCTCTCATGAATTTTTACTTTCGATGATAAGAAAAACATGTAGAAAGTGACAAGATTTTGCAGTGATTCGTACAGTAAGGCCAAACAATAAAAATCACATGGTAATTCAAATATTGGGATGCGTGTAAATATGATTTAATAACTATGATCACAATTTATAAAGCATGATCACGATTCTATTATCAAGGACCGCATTCACGGTATATAATCGTGATCATGGTTATTTCTGTATCATCAAATATAACCCTCGAGGCTCAAGAAATCTCTTTTTTCCCCGACCAAAGCTATGGGAGGTCATTATGGTGTGTGAAAGGCCAAAAAATTCAAATTTTCTCTTCTATGGACTTGAACCATGCCAAAAAATCAAAAGCATCTCACAAAAATTGTACCATCACGTAGGGGAGGCTGATAGATTCGTAAAAATATTGATTTTAAAGTGAATAGAATAAGATAAATATCTTTTTTTAATTTTTTACTAATAGTAGGTCTTTAATACATTTTTTCCTGTGAATGTTCATGTCTACTTTTAAGACTGCAACTTTTTTTTGCTTATCAAAATGTGATAAAACCTATACCATCTCAGGCATGACAAAATTCTATACACGTTAAAAAAAAGGTATTTGATTTCAATATTTTTTGATATAGTTATAGTGGGAAAACAGAAAGTGCTTTGTTTTCTAAAAAATTTCAAACCACTTTCACAGAAAAACTCATAAAAACAAATATTGCTTGAAAAAAATACAAAATAAAACCCATTCCAAGATAGACAGTGACATATAAATTTTCACCAAAGGAAAAAAATAACAAGATTTGGTCATCCAAATCGCTGGAAAATGGATTAAAATATTATAGGTTTTTTCAAAAAACAAAAACCAAGTCATATAATTTTGAGTGTTTAATATAGCTAAACTTTTCCATTTTTTTAAAAAAATAGTAGTTTAGAAACTAGATTCTGGATGCTATGATTATATTTATAAAAAAAAATCTAATTTTGAGTGCATGTATTGCTAATAATCCCTACAAGTTGAGATTTTTCTAATTTTTGCAATATGACATCCACTTATAACCCCTTTTTGGTCCACCAACTAGCTGCACTTACCCAAGTGTTTAGGTATGAATGCAATTAACAAGGAATGATACATGTGTTTGAAACATCGACCAAAGTTGATGAATGAGTCTTGTCCAAGAATAAGTTGAAGGAATGTTATGCATTTTTGACCTTGTACTACATTTGGATCAGTTTCTTCATCAAGGTATATGTAAGATCTTGTCCACCTCTACATCAACTTTTCCTAAACTCATACCTGATTATATTGATTTTTTGGGCTTATGATATGTCAACAATAAGAAGGAAAAGTAACCAAACCTATGAACACCATGTCTAATACTCATAATCCTATCTTATATCTAGAGGAGTAAGGTGAACATGAGGATATTCTTGGCTCTAATTATTCTCATGTTATCCAAAATCTTCCCAAATAATTCCTTGATTTTATAGGTGAAATGCCTAATATACTACAAAAGTGCATTGAATATTACCTTTATAGAAAATCAAACTCAGATGTTAACCACACAAAGCCTCCTGCAAATGGATAAAATGTTAATCCTACCAATAATAGTATTGTTCCTTCATTTAATGATCCTAATCAACTTATCATTCAACTTATTGACCAATTACACCAACATAAAATATAATAGCTAATCAATTTTGTAAATCTAAAATAAATTTTCCCAACTCATAAGCTGACCATGAATAGTCTCTTGGGGATTGACAAACCAATGGACCCCCACCCTCTCAGTTGGTATAAATGGAGGCACCCATTACCCAACTTCCTATTAAAAACAAAGTCCTTCAATCTATTCAAGTAGAACCTCCTTTTCCCTACATTGCTTTTATGGACATTGGAGGAATCAAACCTTCCATCTCTTATGATGGCTCTACAGACCCTACCCTTTGTATAAAATATTTTGGTAATCTTTACAAGAATTTGGTCAAAGTTATCTCCTATACCGCAAAAAATATCTTGTATAAAACCCTCATAATATATGCTCTAGTTTGGTATCATGCTCTTCCATCCAACTCTATTGTCAAGCTTAAAATCCTCATTACTAATCTTGTGAATGAATTTTAATACCTTGATATTCATAAAAATAATATAAATGCTTTCATTAATTTCCAAAAAGTTGAAAATGAACCCACACAAGCTTTCATCAAAATATGTAAAACATTGTTCACTAAGGATAAGCATAAACATGCTTGATGAGATTCTATTTCAGCTATTCCTTAGATCCCCTAATTCTCACCTTCAATATAAGGTGATATCATTCTCTCCTATCACATTAGAATAAGAATTAGAGAAATCTATATACAAAGACTATCTAATGAGGGAATTTGAAAAACCTTCCCCTAAGAAAAAATACTTAATAATTTCCACATTGTCATGCATACTAGAAATAAGAATTTCATTGATGGTGGACTCAAAAATACTCTCTCTTAAGAAATTCATTCTAGTAGGACCATCCATAAAAAATTCATACAACTCCTAAACCACAAGGAGGTTCTCACCCACATTCTTCCTTCCACACAAGTTGTCATTAACCTATGTCTAAGGATGAATTGGGATGATGTTTACCATGATCATTCACCATGTTTGAAGACTATTCTAGACCTCTTCCTCAATGGAAAAATGAAATAATTTATTTTGGTTTCATGTTAACTATGGTCAATCCTATGAAAAATGTTATGCCATATGATCCTTTTCATATAACTTCTTCTTGGTTCTAACTTTGATAACAAATCCATCACTCAGGAATGGCTATATGAAGCTATCGAGGTACATGACAAATCCTAACAATGTGATTAGCATAAGGTGTTTCATCAAGACAAAAAACATATTAAATTGTATAATGATCCCATCACTAATGTTGTTCCACTAATTTATTGTACCTCATATCCTTCCACTAGTAAAATTTTAGAACACATGGTTGACATATAAGGTGCCAAACACATTATTGCATGTATTGAGCCTACATATCCTTCTTCTACTTATCCCAAAACTTACAGAACCATCTATCCATGTTCTCCAAGCCAAATATTAGTTGAACAAGTATAAAATCCTACAATTTCTATCCAAGTCAATTTCATCGGGCCTTTTGTATATTAATTAGCATGAACAATCATATCTATATATTCCTAAATATAAATAGATTTCATTGGCCCATATGCACTTACATGGCCCATCTGCACTTACATGGCCCATCTTGTATGATCTTAACTCTTTTTTATTTCTATGCTATTGTCCCCTGTGAAACTTCTTCTACTATGGTTGAACCCATAGAGATGTTAGATAAAAATAAAAAATATTGGAACTCTACAATCCCCAAAACTTATAAAAAATTCATCTTGATATCCCATAGGTTCAAACTATTACATAGTCTAGCCTTAAATATTGGGGACTACCTTCTACGTAACTCTCTTTCCAATTCAAATCTCATTTATTGAACTTATTTGTGCCTCACATAAGCATCATGAGTGCCTCACATGCCCCCTCTTTTCTATGAATATTCCTCTTACAATTGCTTTATGGAATAATCCTACCTTACATGGTTTAGAAGAGAGTATCCTACACCAATGTGAATAGCTATCCATTCAAACTGATCTTTATATTGATAATTGTTTGTGCATTTTCTTCCATCTTAATTTTATGATTCCTTATGAGATTATCTTTCATGTAAATGATCCTCCCATATGTTTTTCATTTGAATTGGCCACACAATGGTTAATGGAGCACTTATATATGAATGTTTTGATAATTGTGTTATTTCTCTTGAATTTATTAAGGAACTTGACTATTCTATCAATAATCTTAAGTCCACTTGGAGCATGTGTCAAGGTTATGACCATAGATAGATGACCCCCATGGGTTGTATTTGGTTACTATTATTATGCATCCTCACATTATACATGTCAAATTCATGATATTTAACTCTCTTAGCTTATAACATCCTCCTATGTCGACCATATACCCACTGTATGCATGAAATCATCTCATCTATCCACCAATGTGTTAATTTTTCACATCTACAAGGCATCTATAAAGTACAAGGAAATATCGGTCCGTGAAACTTTGACCTCTTCCAACAATATGGGACCTTCAAAATTTTGACCATGGATGAGATTCTTCCTATTCTATTTGAGGAATATCAATGCTTTAAGTATCTAAAGGAATTCCTTTGTGTCTATATTAGTCACCATAAGGCCATCATCCATAATCTACATAGATTCAGATGATGATGATCTTGATAAAATAAATCTTAATATTGACACTTCCAACCCTCAAGATGCTATAATATCATAGCTACCTCCTTCTTTATGTCATCACTCTTATAATAAGGTTTTTGATACAGTTCCCATCATTATTACTCACACTCAATGTCATCCTATAGATAAACTCATTCATCCTAAGACTAATATTGATTCATGTGTTATTATACTACCACACCTCAATACGATTATGACTACACCCTAGATGAAATTTTCTTAGCATGATACATCGAGGATAAGAATGTAAAGATCCTTTGATATTATGAATCAATGCACACTAACTCTAACCATAGGATTAACACTATCTATGTATCCTCACAAGAAGAGAACTCTAATTTCAACCTCGAGGAATAAAATATGATGGATAACACCCTTTTAATTAGTGACCCAGTACTTCAACCACAACTTGATCCCCCATTTACCTATTCACCCATTACACCTCTTATGACACATATTCTTCCTCCTTTCTTAATTTCACTACAGAATTACCTTTTGAGAGATTACGTCTGGCTCTTCTTGTCATTATGGATCTTGGCCCACTTAAGGGTGATCCATACTACACATGGCATGATGCTTTGGGGAATGATGTTTTAAATTGTAAAGCCTACTGAAAACATATGAAGAATCTCAAATTATAGGATAGATGAGATCAATAAAATAAATCCACATGACCCTCTTCTTCCACATCACTCTATTTTTCTCATCATGGATTTTTTCTCATACTGATGACACTTATCGGGTTATCCGCCAAAAGCACTGATCTTGAGAACCTTATCCTCACGTTTGTGAAGGGTATGTTCCTTTCCATTAGGTCAAATTCCTTCCATGTCATCATCTAGTTCTCGACCTACTCACAGTTTCTTCTCGTCCATCCCTTGATGAAATTCATCATGAATTCCTCACAAAAATATATGAATGGATGGATGATTCCATATTTACCACATGATATGATTCCATTGTGGCATGAAAACTATTTAGGACAACTTGGAAAATCATTTGATTCATACTTGACATCAAATTTTACACCAAATAACTGACATTATAACTTAAGTGCATGTCAATATTTCACACACCATCATTAATTCACTTAACTTGTCTCATCTTTGTATTTTTCAACATGTTTGGGTCTTGACACCCATTGGCTTCCAACTTGGATACTTTGGTAATATTTATATCACCTCACACTTGGTTTTATCTCTCATCAGTTGGGTTAGCCATATCATTTCCCCCATCCCATTAAACTAAGGTTTTTGATCTTTTAACACATATTACATACACTATCATCATTACTTTAAGCCTTTTATTATTTCATTTTACTATCCATAAATTTTCATATGTTTATGAAAATTTAAAAAGTTGGAATCATAACAAAAATCATACATAAACATCAAAATAAAAAACACATGACATCATAAAAGAATGTTATATAATATATATCTCAAATGAATAGTTTGTATGTCATCATATTACAAAATATCTACATCATAATACATCATATAAAAATCATCCCCATTGCTCAAGAATATCCTATCAAATCCAAGGGGTTAAACACATTAACCATTAAATAAGATTCAATATTAATTAAATTAATATAAAAAACATTATAATAAATGCAATATAATAAAATAACATCGACATCAATTTAACACGAAAAAACCCTCAAGGGGTAAAAAACCATGAACAAAGGTAAGATTTCCATTAATGATAAACTCAGTCCAGTACATCTCCATTCCCCTCACTTCTATCCTCCATGAATTCATCACATGAATTCTGAATTCATTACATTTGAAATAACCCCATGGGTCAATATAAATAAATCTAATGGGTGTGACTTCTCACGGAGTACCCTGTAACCATTAATTGATTTTTAAATAATCAATTGACATAATAAACACGTAGTTTATATTAAATAAATTAAAATATTATATATTCTAATTCATTTAATTATAAACTATAATTTATTTATAAAAACACTTACTATTAAATGTTCTAACACTCCCCCTTAATATTAAGTGGGGAACATATGCCAACATTACCTATTTATACAACAAGATTTACAAATCCATAAATCATAGTGAAGGTTTATGATAACATATCACATTTGAAGGATTTATACACCTTCATCATGTTAATCTTACCTTTTGGTACACAAGGATTTGGAATCCATAAATCAGTAGCGAATGATTTAGGATAAACATGATTTTTGAGACTACATCTCACAGTTTCTCATAGAAAATATCTTAACCATCATCTCTAGGAGCCTTTTATTACACAAGGACCTCCTTTACAAAAGATACAACACACTGGAATTTACACCGTAAACTTAGAGTGACAAGTTTACAAAGATCATAAAAATATAATTTTACAATGCCTTACAATGGAGCAGAAGTATAGGAGAGAAGGAGATATCACATGGTTGGCCATTAGGAGGTGATATTTCCATGCACACTCCCCCTCAATGGAAACTCTAAAATGCCAAGCATTGCATGAAACTTGCAGAATTTTACATCACACAATGGATTTGTAAACATATCTAAAACTTTATCTACATTCGGGAAGTATTAGAGATCTATATCACCGAAGAGAACCTTCTCTCAGATAAAATGCATATGAACCTCTATATGCTTCATTATTTGATGCTGAATTGGATTCTTAGCAAGAGAAATGTAACTCTTGTATATCACATAGAAGAGGATTAATTCCTTTATCTTCCATGTGTATCTCTTCCAAGAATCGCTTTAGCCACATGGATTCTTTCGTTGCTTCCATTACGCTTCTATACTCTACCTCAGTAGAAGATATGGAGACTATCGAAAACTTTTTACTACTCCAAGTAATGACACATGTACCAAGATTGAACACATATCCAGTTGTATATTTTCTATCTAACATAACACCAACATGGTTAGAATCACAATATCCAAATAAACATGCCTTACCAAAATAATCATAATATAAGTCATTATCGGTGTCACTTTTAACCATATATAAATATTACATTGATAGGTTAAAAAACAAGTTGTATACCAACTTAAATAACAATATGGTTAACAAATAAACATGTTATATTACCAATATGTTGAAAAAAATCAACATATTAATCTTATAAAACATATATTATATGCACTTAGTATTGGACGTCTCCAATAAAAACACAAAGGAATCCCCAAGTGTCATTTGATATGCATATAATACTATTTTTAGTAATCACATACTAATATACTCAATTAGATTCTGATTTCAAATCCATTAACTAGTGATAAACAAGACTTATCTTTGATAATTGGTTAAAATTACTTATAATAAGTAAGTAATTTACATGACTAAACAATATTTAAGAATAATCAAATTGATGATGATATTTTCATCTTTATCAAGGAGATTAATTACAACTTTGGGTTCATGGCCAAGACTTAGTAGTATTAAGCGGGCCGCATATGTTAAATACTAACCAAAGTTATTAATCAAAGCACATATAATGATATTTGATCAAGGAAAGTAAATAATATAAAGATATTTATTAATTTAATAAGGAAGACATGTGAAACAAATCCAAGTACTAAAAGAGGGACACGTGGCGTAATTCTGCAGGATTTTCAACCAAACGAGGGACACGTGGTGTAATTCTGCAAGATTTTCAACCAAACGTATTCCGTGGACCTCAAGTTCACATAATAAACTGAGTTTCAAATAAAAGATATTGGGTTCGAAGGAGACACGCATAAGGTAAAAGGTATACATGATGGAAATAAGGAAATAATCACAAAGTCACACATAGGAAAACCTGAAGTAAATCAGAAGTTGCCACATGTCAACATGTTGTTCCTTCTGAGATGCACAACTTTAAATGGCCATAACTTTCTCTCCACATCTCCAAATTAGGGAAAATTGGTCTCATTGGAAAAATATATCCGAGCCCTTCAATGGAGCATCATTAGATTCAATAATTGCTGACATTTTGTGAGATAAAAAGAGGAAAAATAGTTTAGGTATTAAAAATATAGTTTCAGACCCCTAAACACTAGATTAAATTTATTTATTTATTTGAAACCTTTTGAACCTGATCTGATGCCATGTCAGATCCAAGGGGTTAAACGCATTAAAAATTAAATAATATTCAATATTAATTAAATTAATATAACAAACATTATAACAAATGCAATAAAATAAAATAACACAGACACATAGATATAATGTGAAAAAACTCCCAAGGGATAAAAAACCACGAACAAAGCTAAGATTTCCATTATTGAGAAACTCAGTCTAGTACACCTCCATTTCACTCACTTCTCTCCTCCATGAATTCATCACATGAATTTTGAATTCATTACATTTGGAATGACCCCACGGGTCAATATAAATAAATCAAATGGGTGTGACTTCTCATGAAGTACCCCATAACCATTAATTGATTTTTAAATAATCAATTAACATAATTTAAAAATGTATTTTATAATAAATAAATTAAAATATTATATATTATAATTTATTTAATTATAAACTATAGTTTATTTATAAGAACACTTAATATTAAATGTTCTAACATCTCCTCTCTTAGTTAGATGTTGTTTTATGCTTTGATATGATGGTGTCTAAGTTGTATCCCATAAGGATAGTACTAATTATGTGGCTCTGGATTGAGACCTATAGTATCTCCCTCTACTATCATTTCTTGTACCTATACGTTTAAAATATATGCTTCATCTATCACCTCACGGGAAGCTTCAACCACTGCATCTAAAATCCTTATTTATTTCTCTTGATCAAGTGCCACATGTGTTTAGACGAGGTATATTACTAATTCCATCATATCTCTTCCCTTATTGTTTGACTAGATACCTTAGTTTCTTTACAAATCACAGGTTGTATCTCCCACAAGCAAAAATAAGTCGTGGCTTCCCTAACCACTCCTACTACTCAATCCTCCATCACTGAAGTTTCAATCACATTTTATACACCATCCAAAATATCATGATATGTATACTTAATTAGAGAATGAAACTCAGTTGCATTCTACTCTATAATCACAAAAACATTACTCATTAGCACTATATATATCAACATATTAATTACTCTATTATAAAACACTAAAACAACATAAGTAACCTTGAGGCTCACTTAGTTGACTAGGTCACTCTACCTTGGTTGCCCCATTTTATTGACCTCCCAACACTGCCTCATCATCACCATATATTGATGGGAGGGCTCCCACTACTTGTGTCCATAAATAACATTTATATCCTCCTCTACACCATAATTTTACAACCTGAATGTTGCATAATGTGTGTCATAATTTGCACACCCATCAATGTCAAATACCCTCCTTTTTCTCTTTTCTTCTACCAATCAGGGTGTCAACCTTTATGTCTCTCCTCTACCCTCACCTCTAGGACATCCTCCTTCTTTTCCACATGCTTATTGGAGATATCCATAACCTCTATTATTTGTTTCCCCTCCATTCTTCCATCTCCCCTTTTTCACTATTATCTAGCTCCCGAATTTGGGGCATGCCTCACTTAGTGTGTTCTCAATAGTGCAACCAATGTTGTTGGCCCTAATCTTTATCCTTTGTAGCATGTTTTCATTTATATGTTAGGAGGTTTGGTGTTATTACATGTGTTTGCCACCTATATTTTGTAGTAACCCCATCAATCATGTGTGTGTACACCCACCACACATATTGTCATATAATTTCATGTGTCCCCTCTACATCCATTTTCATTTACCAAGTGGGTATTTGAGTTTTCATCCCTTTATATGGATCTCATACTACTTGATCATGGGGTACATTAATCAAATACTTGAAACCTAACACTTTCCTCAGTGTTGGGCCCTTCTCCCATTGAAGTATCCTTTTAGAATATCTTGATACCTATAGGAGTGTCCCTGTAATCCTATACATCAGGAACCTATCATATATCCACATCACTAACAAAATCACTAGTATAATGGAAATTTTGGTCTAAATTGAATCCTATATAATGCATACATTAACTAAACCCATATATAATGGTCTTCTAACTAAACTCGCTCCCTTGATTATAATGCCTCTCTACAAGCCACTATCAAAAACAATGAAATTGATCCATATACCTTTTAGCACAAGATCCATTCCAAAACCATCCCTATAAAATCCCTTCAGATATCTATAATATGTACAAAAAAAACAACACTTAGTCATATCATTAATGTGCTAAGATGGTAATCAACACTACCTATCACCCACTGAGTTGAGGTTCTCCTACCGTATCTACTAGGTGGAACATTATAAATCATCCCCACACCGTATGGCATGAACATCCTATAATGTAATGGATGCTTCCAAAATATATTTTATGGCCCTCTACTTAAAGGTGTTAGACCTAAAATCCCAGTGCCCCAAGAACATGCGAATCAGATTTTTATCTAATGAGATCCAAATCATTTGTATGATCCCCCTAAAACCAAGGGCCTACAACTGCGAAACATCATGTGATTCCATCCCTCTCAATTACTCTAGCAACCATGACACGTCCATAAATATCTATAGTTGGATCTTCCATGGAAGCTATAAATCAAGAAAAAATCACTCATCATATATCAATAAATAAAAATAATCAAATCATAAATAACATCATTAAAACTCTAAAATTAACACCTTCCCTATAAAATTGACCATGCTAGCCTATATAATCAGCTAATGTATATTTTTTATAGTTTTATATGGGATCAACCATCTAATCATACACAATTGCCCCACATAGAAATTTCCCACCCTCCTAATGGCATCGACCATTAGTGTAATAGTCCATCAGCCATGCTATTAAATCTCTACCACCATCGACCACCTTATGATTTGGCTAGTCTACTACATTCATTCCCATCTACATCAAGGACATGCAACCATTCTTTAGAATTTAATTCCCTACATAACTAATGAATCCAAAATTGAAATGCTCCCAAATCCACCTAGACTCTAATATAATCTACATTTTGACTATTTTATGGAAACTTTTGTTAGCTAAATTTTCCCCAATACACATTTTTCTAATTTTCTCGTAGCTACCCTTTCCCAAATTAAATACAAAACCTACCTCAAGATTCATATCACCACATGCTCTTTCTTTTCCACCTCATCCTCCTCCTTGTATTCTTACCATCATCACTAAAATTTCCCAAATTGGACACTTCCAAATGTCAAAATATTTCAATCTCAAATAACGAAGTGACAAACTACATACTCTTTTTACTATTTGTAGAAAACTTTATTATTGATTTTGATGCATTTTCCCTCAATTTTCAAACCTTCACACACACATCACAAAAACCTTAAAAGTATTCCATAAGTTGTGTCACGACCATGGTGACGAGATGATCATTTTAACATATTAAATGTAACTCTACAATATTTTTCTGTAAACCCTCATTTATCACATCTATTTTTCACTCTAACAATCCCTCTCATGGCCTCCTAGCTAGGTATTTTATGTCTTATTTTACTAATTATCTTATGGTGTTTCTTTTTAGTCTTGTCTCTTTAAAGTTATATGTATCCATTCCACTCACCACAAGAAAGACAAGACACATTGGAAAGTAGATATATTTCATTAGTGGATCTCATTATTTATTTACTAAACTTACAATATTACTTCATTTCTACCATTTACTTATGATTTCAAGCATTGCATTGGTATTTTTCTAAAGAAAATATCATGTTTCACTACTGTGACACCTGATGATATTTGGTTGGGGCAGACATATACACCTCATATTTTATGCTCGATAACCTTCCTTCTTATAAAAGGGTTTTTGATGCATTATCCTCTTGAGTGGGTGCCTCAAGTTCCTACCAAGATTAGTGGTTATTGAACTTGGTCACATGGGCTAGACTAAAAAAAATTGGAGAGATATCACTATATTGTCCTTTATACCATGACTACCTTATCCTCACTTTGTTTCCTTTCTCATTCACATGCTATCATCATTGTGTTCACTTGTTTATACACATTCCTATTCCTTTCATTTATATCATTCATCTTGGAACTTTTTTCATAGCTCCATTATGTCTTCGACCTCCATTCCTCATTTTTTTATGCCCTTTCATCTAGTTTTCTCCCCAAAGCTAACATGATCAAACATGGCCAATCCCATAAAACTTTATTATTTTTATGGACGATAGGAATATTAAAAAAATACACCTACATATACTCATCTTGTCTTGTCATTTTAGTATGAAATCATCACATATTATTGTCACATTGGAAATTTAAACACATATTCATAATTAATAGTTAGACTTGAGGTTTTGGAGATTTCCCTCTTACATTTGATTAATCATAGTGAGCTAGGACAAGAGGTCTTATTTTTCTTCCCCTTATCCACCCATAGTGATTCTTTCTCAATGTTTTTGTCTCTGGAAAGCATCAAAGGTCATACCACATGTAAGTATCTCTAACACTTCTTTGTCCTTTATTTCATGTTTATTGTTATGTTGATGGTTGATCACTAATTGTTATATATTATAGTACATGTGTGTTTTTATTAGTCTATTGTTTCTTCTTAACTATGTTATACCCCTTGAATTTATCTATCTATTGATCTACCTATCTTATGAATCCTAGTAACTTACCTCTCTTTACTTTAGATATATACATTGAAAACCTATAACTATTTTAGGGTTAATGTTATTATATTCTATAGTTGTGAATCTTGTGCTCATTGAGAACCTTTATTATCTGTATCTTGTGTACATGTATGGATTTGATCCTCAATAATAGAGAATGAGTGGGGATCCATATAATCCCATCATATAACTTGTTTGAGTGTCAACCTTGTTGCAATCTATATAAAAAGGTGTTGCTTTCCATAGGGATTCCCAATAGATATCTTGGGAGATAAAGAGATGATTCGTGGTAGAATACTTTTAAAAAATAGAAGAGATGAGATAACTAGAGAAAATTGAGATATTGAATTTGACTTTGAATATTTTGAAGGAGATAAAGTAGAAAAATAACATGAATGTGACTCAATCAATGGTGGAGTAATATTCACATTAGGTTCAATAAAATTTATGCGGGATAATAATTTCTATACGTTATCTTCTTTCTCTTCTCAATAATATAGATTACAATAAATAGAATACCATTCTATGGCCTACAAACAAGCCAAGGTTGTTAAATAATAGGTATAAGAGCAATTTACCTAGAAGACAATAAACCATCTCTACTAAGGGAATATGACTTGAAATCCTAGGTATATGATAGGTGATTGAATATTGTTACTATCATGATTATACAAAGATAAATAAGATGTAAAATACATATAGAGAGATATTTAAAAAAAGGTTGTAAACAAGGGTTGTACGAGATTGATAGGTTGTAAAGCCTAAAGGGTGGATGTAAAGCAAGAGATGATATGAATAATGCAATATACAAGCATATGCTAATCTATCCTAGTCTATGTACATGATACATCAACCAATAAACTCAAATCATAATAATAACTTAGAGAAAAATAAGGTTATCGATACTTATCTTAATGAAGAACACCATTACCATGTTAACCCTCCAATGTTAGTAATAACTTATGAGAGATTTGATGTGGGGGACCACAAGACACATAGAAAGAAAAATTTAAACCATAGTTGAGGACTCTTAAGACTTGGTAGACATTTTTAATCCATCTCATATCCTTGACTATCCTAAACCAAATGATCAAAAGATAGTCATCCAAGTGTAAGAAAAACTAACTCCTAAACCTTTAAGAATTCAAGAGTAGTTTAGTGAGAGAGAAAAATTGATAGATGGTGATGTGATGTTTCAAAAATTCTCTCAAATTATGTCTATAAATAGCGGTCATGATTAATTATTAAAGTTTTATATAGTCAATAGTGGTTGATAAAATCAATCATGGTTGCTACAGTCAACCATGAGAAAATATTGACCATGGTCAATGTCATTGGCTATAAGTAGTATCAAATCGTAGGGTCTTAAGGTAAAAGTTAGAAGACTGAGGAAGGGCTCAAGATTTTATAAAAAAAATTATTTGATGGAGGTTTGAAATCAATGTTGTAGACACTAAATAACGCACTTAGGTACATTTATAGGTCCTAAAATAATGTTATCGTTTACATGATTCCTAAATAAGAAAACTAGTGGTTGACAACTATATTTGGCCTCTTTTCCTTGTCTCTTATTTTTTATTTGATCTTACACACCCTACAGCCCAATCAAAACTTTACTTATTTATATTTCATGGCTTTAGAAACCAGCACCCAACCAATATAGTATTTCCCATGCGTTCATGTCCCTCTTGGGTGCCCCCGAACCTTTATTATCTTATTCTCTCTTTTTGGATCTCTTTTATCTTTTGGGCATATTTTTTGACTTATGGGTCAGCCTTCCAGTTTTCAATTACAAAATTAAAATCATGGAATCATATAAATACATAAGTTTGTTTTCAAAATTAGGGACTAAATAACGCACTTAGGTACATTTATAGGTCCTAAAATAATGTTATCGTTTACATGATTCCTAAATAAGAAAACTAGTGGTTGACAACTATATTTGGCCTCTTTTCCTTGTCTCTTATTTTTTATTTGATCTTACACACCCTACAGCCCAATCAAAACTTTACTTATTTATATTTCATGGCTTTAGAAACCAGCACCCAACCAATATAGTATCGCCCATGCGTTCATGTCCCTCTTGGGTGCCCCCGAACCTTTATTATCTTATTCTCTCTTTTTGGATCTCTTTTATCTTTTGGGCATATTTTTTGACTTATGGGTCAGCCTTCCAGTTTTCAATTACAAAATTAAAATAATGGAATCATATAAATACATAAGTAAGTTTTCAAAATTAGGGACTAAGCACTAAGCATTACTATCACCACCTAAGCTTGTATTCCAAAGTCACTAAAGAACTTTAAATACATCCATCTAGCATCCATTCAAAGGAAAAGGGATGCATATTTTTTCATACATAACATAAGAAGGGAAATTATATTCTATTCCATCTACAGATACTTCTACATTACTACATTATAGCTATAACCCGATATCAAGTGAAAATTACACAAGGGCGTCCTAGGGCATCATTTATACACACACAAGAACTACATGGATTCTGAGATTTAGTGCAATGCTCAGTTGTAAGTTCACTCTCAAAGTGACCTCTGGGGCCAGTCCAACTTCCCATTCTATATTTTCCTTTTTAGGTTTGATGTGGTTTGTGGGTATGTGTAGGAGAATTTCTATTTTGCAGGTTACATGTACCCTCAGAAATAATAGTGTGAATATAAGGTGATCAACAGAGATTAACAATGAAGCCCTTGTGACACAAAATAAATTAGATCATGAGCTCCTTCATAGTCACCAGTGACCATATCTGGTCACCAGTGCTCATGTGCCTCTACCCTACACTAGGCACCCCTGTATGGCTCCATTTACAGGTTTTAGATTTTATAGTGAACAATAATGAGTCTGTTCACAATCTGTTCAACACTTTTTCCTACCCAAATCACTTCCTATTCATTCAAAAATCAGCTAAGTCTCTTTATCTCCCCTTCTTGCTTAGGGTTTTACATTATTTCTTGGATCTTATTGTATATTATCATTTCGTGCATCATTAAGAAAACTAGTTACTATGCAATTAGATTTAAATCAAATTAAATTAAATCATTTTTTGAACCTCGTTACTCAAACCCTACCTTCTAAGAATGCATCACAATATATCCCCTATATTTGAATTCATGGATCAATATTCTTATCCCTCTTATACTCCCACCAAGGTTTCTGGCATGGCTACCACTGTTGTTGATTTTATGAAAGTTTGTACTCAACATCCTCCTCATTTCATCACTTGAATGTTTGATATAACCATTAATATAGTCACCACTCACCACACTCGTACTCCTACAACTCCACTTGTCTCTGTTCCACCACCTATTACTCCTAAAGTTCCTACCGCCACCTCTAAGGGTTATGAAATCATTAAATAGCTTAAGAATACACCATCCAAAATCTCTCTTTATGATATCTTACGTAGTGCACCCGATTGTCACCATACATTTGCCTCCCGTTGTTCCATCCACATTGAAAGTAATAATTTTCTTGTTTCCTTTACTCACATCATTCAATCCCTCATTAAATTACCACATGCTATATATTTTAGTGATGAGGATATCCCTCCCTCTGATGTTGACAATCCCTTTGCACTTTTTCTTATCACTGCTACTATTGGCTCCATCTGTATTAAGCATCTACTCATTGATAGTGGATCTACTATAAATCTATGTGTTATATCCCTCTTTGGGAAAATGGGCATTTTTGATTATCTAATTAATAAATCCTCTCAAATCATTCATGTCTATGATTCCACTACTTGAACATGCATGGGAACTATCACCTTACCTCTACAAGTTGGGCCTACTTTATTCTTTGTTATTGACACCTCATTCAAGTTCAATTACTTACTTGGTAGACCATGGATTCATGCAATCTATGTCACCTCATTCCCTCCACAGTTCATAGGTGCATTAAATTCCTACATGATGGCTATGAACATACCATTTTTATTGACCCTGAATCCTTTAAGATGTTCTGTATAGACCCCATCACCACCATGTCCATTCCTCCATCACACCCTATTCCATATCACAATATCAGTATATACGATATTAGTCAATCTAGTGCTCCTACTCCCTCTACTCCTATACATGCATTCCATCCATTCCTACCCATATTACTGATTTCCTATCACCCACCATGTCTACCTCTATGACTGCTACTTCCCCACCTATCATGGCTTCTCTCAATTCTACATTTGGCTCCATCCCTACCAATATCCTTGATAATGATATCCAACAAGATAATGCCAACACTGATGATTCGGATGATGAATTTTATGTCATAGAGCTTAATGATGACACATTTTGCAATATTAAATTTAATCCTATTGAAATAAATGAATCCTACTTCTAGTATACTTTTGTTACTATTGGCCCTGGTGAATATCAATTCAAGAAACCTCCTCCTTCCACTAACTCCATGATACCTTTTCAAAGGAATATCCATAAATTATACATTCTACCACCTCCTTTGTCTCCTCAAGATCACCATGCACCATAAATTGACCCCTTTATATGCACTCTTTTTATACATAACTCTTATTAGCCTCACATTCCATTTAACCCTACTTGCTCTGAGACTATTTATACACATGATAGCTTAGCCCGCCGAGGATTCACACTTTCTGATCTCCTCCCCTCAGCTCACTTTCCTCACCTATATCATGGATGTGTATTTATTACCGCTACTTATGGCCTCCGCATCTTCCATCTATCAATTTTCCTTACACGTATTCCTTTCTCCTCTCCACTCATGCTTGGAAAATCTTGGTTTGACTATATTGGTGGCATTCTAGATCCCAATCACACTGACATATCATTTCCAATTCCTTTTTTCCGTGTTCTATATACAATGACTCATTTATGGGATATAATTAAAATATAAGTTGTTTTTATGCACATGATTGTACTCAACCTCCTTTTACTGATGAATAATATACTATGGGCATGTATAATTTAAACCGCACATGCTATTTATATGATCAACCTCACACTATTTCCTACCACGTCTCTAATCCAGATCCTATCGGTTACAACCCTAACACTGATGATATTCTAGATGAGTTTACTTGATCCTTCTCTACATCTCACACTTAGGGGGCATCACACCCTCTTCCCCCTTCTATTCCCACCAGTTTTCTTTAGTATCTACTATCACATTTAATGTTATGCTCTTCATGTCTCATCTTTCTAAGAACTTTCAAACACTTAGATACACACAATGTATCATCATTACCCTATGATGCACTCTAGTTCCATAGTTTGTACTCAAATGCTGAGGGTCTAATTATGAAATGAACCTCACATCCACTACACTTCACACTTTTTGCTTCATGTTACATCTTTCTAGAATCTACCCTCGCACAAGATATTACCCCATGACACACTCTATTTTTATGGTTCATTCTTGATTGTTTATGGTTCCTATAAATGAACCTCATATCATACACATCCACTGGGGGGCATGCTTCTCCTATCATTTTTCACACTTTACATTCTATTCCATCATACTCATACTAATTTTGCATATCTTGGTTACATCTACTCTGGCTAGATTATTCTATTTGCATGTTACACTTTCTTTTCCATGATAGATGGATTCTTAGTACATCATCATATTTCTATATATACACTTGCTACAATGATTATTGGAACTGTACCTTCTATTAGTCCCACCGAGTCTCCCATGAATATATAATTTCTCTATTATCACATACTATATAGGTTATGTTGCTACATTTTTACTATTTCTCACTACAGATACTTTACCTTTTGCTGATTTATACACACTTTGACATACTATTTACCTTTCTAATATGCTACGGGCACTTCATGTGTAGCATTTAACTTGCAGGACTATATAAAACCATGGCTCTCTGTCACAATTTTCTTGATCTTATTTTACATTGTATGTTATTGTTTGTAGGCTATGCCCTATATCTTCTATGATCATTGTATGATTTTTTCCACTTCAACCTTGATTATCTTATGACATTGTGAGCGATGTCCATGTATGAAACATGATTTTCATGGTCTATCTTGTTTACACACTTGATTATTACTTTGTTTTATAATTACATGTTTTTCTTGCATTAACACATATTTCTATCCTACTTTGTTTTCATGTGCCTTGGTTTCTACTATGCACATTCTCCACCCCTGCAGGTTTACACTTCACATCAGCATCATGTCCTCTCCTTTGGGCCACATTCTCCTACCAATTTCACATGCAACCCAAATGAAGGGGGCATAAATTGGGTGAAAAATTTTCCCCCACAATAGCTCAAAGATATAGTACAACAAAGAATAGTATAGAAAAAACACATGAATACAGTCACTCCAAAAAATAGTACAGACACTAGTGTCTAGACTCAAACACTAGCACCTGGGTGTCCCTATCCTCCCCTGGGAGCTAATGTCCTAGGGGCATATACAGTCATTTTCTCAATACAACATAGTCTACAACAGTTCATAGAATAATTCTACAGTTACAGGAACAAACCTTCAGTTACAAAATGCATCCTATTTCAGTCAATCGTTACAATTAGAATAATTCAGAACAAATCGTAACTAATTTGGGACAATCAACACTAAATCAAGATATACCATCTACAATGGTTCATATGAGGGTAGAGTCATGGAAGGGTAGTAAAACTAGCCCTCTCTCCCCAACACTCACTCTTGATGTGAGATCGCCCAAAAAAACTTGCACTTAGCGTGAGATCGCCCAAAAAACTCACACTTAGCACAAGATTTCTCAAAAAACTCATTATCGGTGTGAGATTGCCCAAAAAAACTTTCTCTTCATAGCATTTTAGGACACACTTTTATCCTTTAGATTATTTTACATCAGGTGCACACTTTCCTTTACTACTACGTTTATACATTTTTACATACTTTTGCATACTTTAGTCAAGTTTATCATATGAGGAACTTTAACTACTTTCTTTCTCCTATTTTGCAGGTCTTTACTTACAAGAAGCAACAAATACAAGCACAACAAGTACAAGCAACACATATTCTCCACCCCTAGGGTCACTTTCCTTTTATATTCTCCACACTTTGCCACGCTTCACTTGTCCACTTGGCACGCTATTCTTCACACTCTCTACATGATCATAAGGTACACATATTATATATACTTTATGTTATCAATTATTCACTCAAAAACATAAATTGGGGTAAAATGTAAACACTAAATCACACAGTTTGGTACATTTCTTGTTCCTAATAGCATGTTAGTATTTACATGATTCCTAAGCAAGAAAACTAGTGGTTGACAACTATCTTTGGCCTCTTTTCCTTGAATTTTGTTTTCTATTTTGTATTACACACCTTATAACCTAGTCGAAACTTTACTTACCTATATTTCATGGCTTCAGACACTAGTGCCCAACCAAAACAACAATACCTATGTGTTCTTGTCCCTCTTGAGTGCCCCTAACCCTTTCTTATCTTACTCACTCTTTTTTGGTCTCTTTTATCTTTTAGGCATCTTTTTCACTTATGGGTTGTCCTTCCATTTGTCAATTACAAAATTCAAATAAGGGAATCATATAAATACATAGTTATGTTTTCAAAATGAGGGACCAAACACTAAGTATTACACTCACCACCTAAGATTGCATTCCAAAGGAGCTAAAGCACTCTAAAGGCATCCATTTTTTATCCATTCAAGGGAAAAGGGTTTCATACTTCTGCATATATAGCATAGGAAGGGGAAGTCTATTATATTCCATCCACACATACTACTACATTTCTAAATTCTAGCTATATCTCGCTATCAAATGTAACTTGCACAAGGGAATCCTAAGGCATCATTTCTACATACACACAAGAGCTACATGGAGTCTGAGATGTAGTGCAACACTTAGTAGTAAGTTCACTCTTAGGGTGACCTCTGGGGTTAGTCCAACTACCCATTTTTCATTTTCCTTTTTAGGTTTGATATGGTTTGTGGGTATGTGTAGGTGAATTTTTAATTTGTAGGCTATATATACCCTTGGCGATCATAGTGAAAATATCAGGTGATCAACCAAAATCAACATTGGATACCTTGCGACACAAAATAAAGTAGATTGTGAGCTCATACATAGTCACCAACAACTATATCAGTTGAAAAACACCTAGATGCCTCTTCCCTACACTAGGCACTTATGGCTGGATCCATTTCCAAGTTCCATATTTTATAGTGAGCAGTGAAAACCATGTTTACAGTCTATTCAGTAATTTCTCCTACCTAGATCACTTCCTAATCATTCAAAAATAATCCAAGTCTCCTTATCTCACATTCTTTCTTATGGTTTGGATCTTATTGTATATTACCATTTTGTACATCATTAAGAACAATAGTTACTCTGCAATTAGATTTAATTCAAATTAAATTAAATTAGATGTAATTAGTTATGTACGTGATAGTAAGGTGATGTTAAAATAAAGGAGGTTGTAAAAATATGATAAGGATATGCAAAGGATAATATATACAAGGTATTAAGGACTAAATGTTAACTTTCTCTCTCTCTCTCTCTCTCAAGTATTTCTAACCAACCAAACCATTTATGATCATATGTGCTCTGGATAATACCTCATAAGACATCACTATGGGGCTTAATGTGTCATTGGTTCTTATGAAGAGAAAAATTAGTAAGAATTAAAAATAAGGTGTATAAAAATCCCTTGTTATCACATCTATGTCAAAAAATCCCTCAAGTCTCATTAAATTACATGTATATTGGATATGACCATAATGGAAACAAAAAATTGTGGTGTCAAGATAATGAGCCCCCGAATAATTGAGGTTAAAAAATAAAAAATATTAAGAAACATGGATCTAGAGTATACTATCAACATCATTAAAACAAAAATAAGCCTAAGATACAATGTTTAGCTTCTACCTTAGTCAATCTTATGTTTACTGTAAGCCAAACCCCTAATACATTTACTATCAACTATTCCCCACAGGTGTTAAATCTGAAATTTTTCCATTGATATCATAATTTTTTGTTAAATTTTAGTTTAGTATTGATCTTCACATGATGATTAATTTTGAATTTTACAAGTCAAATTTCAATTTTTAGTTTATGTTATATATGTTATGCATTGGGTTTTAAATGATCTCATGTAAGTGTAGCCATTATAATTTGGTAATTTATCCTTGTGCAATGACAAGTTTGACCTTGGATCCTTGATAAGAAATGATCACATTTAGAATCCAATCTGCTCATCTCCTTATCAATTCTAAAAATTTATTATCTTTACACTATTCAATATCATCAATTATGGAAATATTATCCAATTAAAAAAACATAAAACATCTAATATTCATAGTTTATGTGTTTATCTCTCTTGTCCAAAACTATACAGAAGGATGAGGATGTTAGGTCTTGTCTTAGATGACATGTACAGTCTTCCCCCTTTTTCAATCACCAACTTTTATTTCAATTTTAAATCATTCTTTAGGTCATTTCACCTTCTTAGCATTGGGCTTATCATAATATCTCACTTATGGAAGACTATATAAGAAATTCATTATCACCTTATAACTCACATGATATTCTTACAAGATACTACTGAAAAACATCATTCCAAAATTAGTCAAAGGTTTCCTAAATCTACTCAAAATACTTGTACATCATCTAAGGTAGTACCTATTACAAGTGTGAAGTACTCAAATAGGTCAAGGATTCTAGCTTCACCCATCTATAAGTATGGAAAGATCATAGAAGGCATGTCTTAACAAGATAAAAGTCACTCTAATAATTATAAAAAGGTTTCAATCAACACAAGGGTTAGGTCATATAGATGAGGCACACCATATCTCTCTATTACTACGCTAGGTACATTTTATACAATGTAGTTACCTCGTTATCTTTATGTTGAGCGACACAAGGGAACCCCTTGGGGGTTGGTAAACTATACACACTTACAAAATATCTTAGTAGAACTACACAAGGCTTGGTTTACACAACGTGGATATATAGTATATCATTGTTATTGGTTCAACATATAGGTTTCTAACCACCCAAGGGGGTCGATCCTGAAATGCACACACCTCATTTTCTCCTTTAGTTTTCTAATGGTTCGATGAAAGGTTTTATAGGTTTATAGGATTCCTAATTTTTTGCAGGACATCATAGGTCATCTTGAGTTTGTATGAGCAAGAGAGACACAAATTGAGCATCATTTCTAGACAAGTGAAGCACACAAAAAGTTTCAAAAACTAATTGTCCCCTGGTTTGTAACCATACAATCCATGTCCTGAACCGCATATTTCTTTCCTAGGTTATATAGATTCCATGTGATCTTGCACCTACATATTATCTAAATATAGAATCTTTTGTGCATAATTTAAAACTCCATATCTTCTTGTTCGACTTCCCTACACACACAAATCACTCTAGAATCATCTTGAACTACCAAGTATATCTATCATCTCATGTTTTGAGAAAATTATTTATTGTTTATCAATCATTAAGTTCATTTGAATTTTGATTGCATTATTTTGGTCATGTATAATTAGTGTTGGAAGTTAATTAAATAATAATAGTCTACCTATTGCTAGCATGCATGTCCTTTTTATTTTTTATATTATATCATTCATTTTAAAATCTAACAAGGGTGTAAACAATAAGTACATTGATAATATTTAAATATAAAGTTCAGTGTAACATTTTAATTACTAAATATGAAATAAGAAAAAATAAATTATAATACTTCTTATTATTAATTGTATGTTAGTGTGCTTTCTAATTTAATTATGGTTTACAAATAAAAATAGTTTTTCATATAAATCATTATATAAATAAAACTTGTACATATATCTTAAATGTATTTTTCTAAAAAAACAACAATAGATATCAATTTCAAGGCTCTTATCTTGGATTTTAAGTGCATACTACATTAATAATTTCAGTACCTTATCTAATTTTTTTCCTAATTATTGTTGTAGAAACCCTAGAAATACACACTACTCTTTACACATTACTATTTAGATAATTATTCATCCACATACCATTAGAATTAATTATATTCATCCACATACCACTAAAGTTAATTAATTAATTCTACAACCTATAAAGCACACACTATGCACTCCTTAGCTAATTTAATTAGATATTTAAATAAATAAAAAACTAAATATCCACTCACATTCCACCCATCTCCACTTCACTAGCTCACTCACTCAAGTTCTAGAACCATGTAGAAGAGGAAGTTAAACTTCACGCACAATTGAAGAATTCAAGAGTCAACTACTCAAATTAAAATCCTTTTTAATTCTTTTTCAAACAAACCAACTACATAGACCAAATCAACATGATAAATTAGGAAAATACATTCATTCACCTATAACTTCTAGTCAAATATTGATCCTCAATCCATGGCCTCTCCTTCAGCTATATATAAGAGGCTCATCTCCTTAAATCCCAGTTTTGGAAGCTTAAAGAATTTGTAGTGTTACTCTGTCAAATTGTCACTCAAATTAATATTTTGTTAGGTTGCCCATTTGATCAAAAATATCAAGAATCAATCTCATCATCCCTCCATTTTCTTGTATCATAAGCATACTTTCATTTGGAGTTATATTTGGAGCATCCACATATAATCTATCAATGAGATTCAACAAGAGTGGTACTTCACTCCATGCTTCAGCCATCTCATTTGAGGTTGTAAGGAAACACGAATGAAGGATATGGTTTGCGTTTCATTTCTTATTTTCTTCTATTATTAATTTTTTCCCTTGTTTACATTTTGGTATGCTCAGTGGAACACCCACACATTCTTACTTATTTTTTCAATCTAACATCTTTTTCATATTGCTTGAAGAGTTTGTAGGTTGTTGACCAATTTTCAGGTCATTTTGATGAGCTGATTTGTAGGTAGTTTTTTTTGAAATGTCATTTTCATTGTTTTTTCTAACTTTTTTGTGCAACTATAGGTACCTTGTGTTTTCATGGAATAAAATCCATCTAGGTTTCTCGTGAAGTACATTTCCATGTCTATGTATGCATTTCCATTGCAATGCCTATACTTGTGTGGCCTCACTTGTGTCTGCATGATAGTGGATGTGCTTTCGTGTTTGAATATTTGTTTCTATCTCTGTGTTTTTCTAATTTTTAAATCTACATTTCTGTTTTATTAGTTACACTAGTGTTTGATCTGTTGTTTTAGTTGTTTTTATTTGCAGAGGTTCATATCTGCATTTCCATGATAGTAAGTGCATTTTTATGGTGTTGAGTGTGTTTGCCTACATCTACATGCATCCAAGGTGCATTAATGTTTATTCAAACTACTTTTCTATCACAAGTAAGTGCGTCCATGTCTCTATTTCCTACATTTCTACTCTGTGTAAAATTTAATTTTTATACAATTTTCTAAAATTCAATAAAAACATTGTCTATTTTTTTATAGCATTTTTCTTACTATTTTAAGTAACTTTATACTAAATAATAGAACCTAATGTTTTCCATAGTCATTTTGTAATGTTTTTACTTCATTTAATTTTTTTAAAAAATTAATTTTATAATTATTTAAAAACTTTTGTTTTAAATAAAACTCGTGTATGTTCTTCTCTTGCACCTTCAAGCGATCTTGAGAATAAAAATCAGTGACAGTTATGTTAGTGTTAGTGAAATAATTTTTTGTGTTGAAAATTAATGGTTTCTGCCAATAGTCACAGGGCTAAGCCCCTCCTTGTTTTTTACAGGGAGGCTCCCATTATTAAATGTAAACTACCTAAAAGTTCTGGATGGGCATTAGGCCAAGGATCGATGAGGAATACTCCACTAAACCTATGAAAAAGTGTTTGTACTAAGTAAAAAAGGAGGAGTTTTTGGTGAAGAGTGGTAAAGGAGAGTTGGTAAAATAAGGAGAGAGAGGGTTACTATTGTGAGTAGGCTTACTAAGTTCATATACAATGACCAAAATAGGTCCACATATAATTAGAAAAACACAACAATAAAAACCATGATAAGACCAAAAAATCATAGACATAGAATTCCATTGACTCATTTATCAAAGGTGTATACACCTTTCTTGGTTTAACAATATTATCATGCATTCAAAGTTGGAAAGTAGAGAGAGAGAGAGTAGAGGAACATAAGAAAAGGAATAAAATAATTGTAACTTTTATCACTTGATGTAGTAGTGCTAATCTCAACAACATACATTCAATCTAAAATTTCCAACCCCTTGGAATGAAGAAGCCATTCCAATTTATAGAATTAAAAATTGTCTCTTCATCTACCCCCCACATTAATTTTCACCCATCCACGTCACTTGTGACCTTTCATCTTCCTAGGAAGTGAGTATTTTTATTATTAGTGAAAAATGTCTCTGACAATGTTAATAATGAGGGTCACTTAAGTGAATATGATGAAAAAGCAAAAGTTACATTCTTGATTAAAAATTAAAATATGGAGAGAGAAGAAGGAGAGGGAGAGAAGAGATTCACTGATATGATGAAGATGAATCCATTACTGATGAAGAGCTATCCATTCATGATCTTTGAGGGAGAGTTCCTAAAACGATCTCTTGTCCTTTGAGGAAATGCTTCATAAATGAGAATATTGATCTTTGATCACATATTGATCTGAAACAGTGAGATTGCATATGCTTCCTCATCCTTTGAGATGTGAAAACACTTAGAAGTGTTGAATGAGTGTTTAGAAACATTGTTATGAGGTATTACAAATTGAACCTAGGATGACCACTAGCATCACCCATGATGATATTATCTTGTCGTGTTTCTCATGAATATTACCTTAATGACTTTAATTTTGATGTTTCAACATCCACATAGGCTTCATAATATTCTTGAATTCACATGTTTCATTAGTGACCATCTATGGAGTTAGAACACCATAGGTGAAAATTACTCCTCTGATGATATGTAGAAACAGTCCAAGACATTAAATTAGTGTTGAAGAACACTTTTATGATGCATCACAATGTGATCCTAAGATGATTGTAGGAATCACTCATGATGGTTCTTTCCGACCTCATGGTGAGAGTGAGGATCATTTTTTCATTTCTTAGGATTTCATAATTGACCTTAGTGATCAAAAATCAGTTCTATGATGCTTGAATCTCTTGATTCTTATCTTTCATTCATCAAAATAGATCCTCACTTTGCAGATAGAGGATTGCTTCCTGAATCATATTCTTCTCATGTGACCACTCATTATAATGAAATTAGGTGATTGCAATGTGCTTATTTATTGAGGTGTGATGCCACTACCAATTGAATTCCATCAAGTAGAATTGAGATGTTTTCTCATTTTTCATAGACTTTTCTCCATATGAGGATCATCCTCTTACCTTTCATGGCTCATAAACTCTCCTTAAATGAGATCAAATCATACACCTCATACTCACATGTTTCTCATATAAATAGGTGACTTCTTGATCCTTCAAACCTTGTGGTCATGAGTATTTTTATAGGTTTATTATCCCATTCTAACTTGTTTCTTGTAGAGATTTGGATATAATGGCAGAGTCAACATCTTGTTTCACTTTTAAACATGATTATCTCTTCACACTTCACTTTCATGACCAATATGTTACCTGGGTGGAAACATGTTTATGGTACTCAAACGTTATTTTTCTCAATTAATCCTCATGGAGATAGGATTCCTCTTCTTGATAGAAATATTGATACCTAAATGGTACTTGAAGGAATGAATGGGAATTAGTTCTATGTTCTTGTCTCCCACCCTGCACTGAAACACTACAATTTCCAACTCCTCTGACTTACATGATGTGAGATCCTTATCAAGAATAGATCAAGTGTTTAGAAACACTTCTTGAGGTATGAAATCCTTGAGGTGACCTCCATCCTCACTCACAGTGAGCTTCTCACATCATTCTCATGATGAACATCCTCTTGGTGACTTGAAATTGAATGAAGGTCATGATGTTTCAAGTCATTTTCAAACTCTTCGCTGACCTCAAAATATTCCTAATTTCACCTGCCACACCTTAATGCACTCTGATATGCTCCTTAATAAAAAAATGGATCCATATGATGTCCTTATCATGAATTTAGAATGACTTCCATCATCATAATTGGAATGAGTTAGGTCATCCAACTTCCTTCCTCTGTAGAAACCACCTCGAAATGATGCTTTAGGATCCTTTGAAATTTTGCAGAGGATTTATTTTATTATTTGTGCCATAAAGAAACTTATTTATCTTGTGATGATGGAAAATAACAACAAAATGAGTGAAAACAAGGCCACTAGTAACTTTTACACTAAAAACTGAAACTTTTTATTTTTAGCATGTGGGTTTGGAAGCCAGTATTTTAGGAATTCTTGGAAGTGTTGCAAAATTCTTGTTCTATGAAGCTCCTAATCCACTTAGGCTATTTCCATTGATGATGATGGTATATTTTTAGACATTTAAATTTTGATGCGCTAGAATTAGCAAGAACTTGACAAGGTCATAACTTGAGCTCTAGGTGTCCGTTTGAGTCCGTTTTTTTTTTTTGAAACCACATGTTTCGATGAGACAGATGTAGCAGAAACCCACCCTACCAATTGGAGAAAGTTTCAGCATGTTTTCGGTCCCTAAATCTATTGATTTGGATCAGACTGCAAGCATTTTACAAAACAATTACAAATGATATTCAATATACATAGGAAAATATTCTATTCAGCATACCAATTACAAATAATACTGAGGCTAATAAATAGCCATAGAAATAGAAAACTGACTTCCTACAAACCAGGAAGTCACACAACAAAACACCCGTTAATATCATTACGGGTACAACAATATAACAAACCTGAATTATTAATAATGAGTTATAATATAACTCATATTAATAATATTACAATATAATAATGAGAGCACTAATTAAATAATATTTCCTAACATTCCCCCCCTTAGAGCGAACATGGGAAAAACCTGCCTTTGTACTGTAACGTGCCGCTACGTAGCATGCTCATGATCTGGATGGTTTCAAGGACAATACCAACAACCTCTGGATGGTTTTCCAAGTGGTTAACCAACAACCACACAACAAATGGTTTTTGAGGACAGTACCAACAACCTTTGGATAGTTTTTCTGGATAACTAACAACCACGATATCATGATGATCCAGTAGTATCAACAACTCTCATCACTATCTCACTGCAGGGAATAACATAGGAAATCCTACTGAAATCTGTTGCTCATACATACATAGAAAAAGCTGACATACTCGAAATGGAACATTGGATCATGTTCCCCCCCTCAATGTGAAATTTCCACTTATTCAATCATGAACACTGATACTGGAACTATGACAAGAAGCACACGACACAAGTTGAAAGAAAATACACCATAAAAAATGTCACCAAACCATCTGTGCGGCCCCGTCGTTGGTGACTGACGAGAGGTCGCTGAATGACCTCCAACCTCCGATGCCTCCTGCCTCCAGTGTCATGCTGCTTAGGTCAGAGAAATGTGCTTAGACTTCTTTTCTGAACTTCTCATTTTTCGTAAAAGATGGTCTTTGTATTCTTTAGCTGTCAACCTTTTTCTTTTTAGAGATCTAGGGGGTTCAAATTCACTATCACCTTCATATCCTTCTTCTAAATTTAGCATAGCTGAATTTTCTTGATCTTGTATATTTTTTATGTCTCTCTCCATGGTAATTGGTTCCATGAGAATACATTGTTTTCTTCTTTTCTTGACCATTGTGAGATAGGTGTCGGATACAACCGAAAATGCACCCCCTTTTTTTTTACAAAATTATTTACCTAGACAGACTGACAATAAATAACGACACTTTATTATACTTAACGTAAAGACCTAAACAAAACAACTCTTTTTTTTTAATATATAAATTTGACAAAGACAACTTTACGACTCTTGACTTTTGACGACTTTGGATAACTTTCAACAATGAATTTTATTGACATAAAACTTTATTTTAAGGACCACAAAATTGACACAAACAATCTTTACATTAATACTAAAAGTAATATTTAATTACTTTTTAATATTTTGACTTGACTTAATACAAAAATAACAGAATTGAAAATTCCAACTCATGCCCAATACAAATATACATAAAGCACTACACAAAATAAAATAAAAATTAAACCGAAAATGTACTAAAAGATGACCAAACACAACTTATAGTTTGACTCACAATTTTGCATGGACACGTAGGACATGTGAATACATGGAAATAGTTTGGAAGATACTTGAGGCGCTCTATCAAATCAGGACTGTGTGATCATGCAAGTCACCTCACCCTTTCATTTGACACGTCCATAACAGTTATTGATCACGAGTCCAAAAAATACAGTAATATCTTGATGAAACACCACGATGTGCTGGGTAGACAGTCAATGAACAATCAATACGCCTTCAATTCTGCAAATTGTGGATACGTGGAAAATGACTTGAGTGTATTTAGCTGTTATTAGGCTAAATTGATGGCAGAATGCATGGTTAGAGTTGCAGGTTGTGGACGTCTTGCATCCATGCAGGTTAGCGCTTCCACGTGCATTTGCCAGGGCCGTATGATACAAACAAAGAAAATCAGAGAAGCTTGGAGTCCGTAGTAGCCTGGAACAGATCAATATTCATTGGATTTGTATATAAATGTGTAGCTGAACTGAAAGATTTGAATAAATGTTCAATATCGACTATCTTGAATTTTCTATAACAACATATTCATTCGGCGTCTCAAACTATCCACATAGTTATACTTGCATGCGGTCAGAGGAAAATGTTTCCATACTTCCACGCAGAAGTCTTTGTCAATGCATAGCTAGGAATCCATGAATAAGATTGATAGATATAATATGAACCTAAAAAATCAAGATTTGATTTGCTAAAATACGACTAGAGATCATTAGTGAATGCAAGCAAAAGAAAACTATATTTTCCCCCAGCCAGAATTCTCCATAAATTGGCCCATAAAAAAAACTTATAAAAATATCACAGACGTGATTAATGTCGCTCTGATACCAAATATTGATTTGGATCAGATTGCAAGCATTTTACAAAACAATTACAAATGATATTTAATATACACAGGAAAATATTCTATTCAGCATACCAATTACAAATAATACTGAGGCTAATAAATAGCCATAGAAATAGAAAACTGACTTCCTACAAACCAGGAAGTCACACAACAAAACACCCGTTAATATCATTACGGGTACAACAATATAACAAACCTGAATTATTAATAATGAGTTATAATATAACTCATATTAATAATATTACAATATAATAATGAGAGCACTAATTAAATAATATTTCCTAACAAAATCCGCCATCTTGAGGCTGAGAATTAGGATTTAAGTTGTAGTTTGGTTTTTTCCTATTTTTGAGCATTGGTTAATTTTAGTTTATTAGTTACATTATGAGTTAGAACGTTGGAAATTCCTCTAATTTAGGAATGTAGAAGATGTGTGGCAGTTTTTGTGCCCGTACGAATAAGCATGTGAACTTACTAAGAATAGCAGGTTCTAGTAAACTGCTAAAAATAGTAATTTCCACCACCTAAAGTAGATTTAGTCAAGTTAGTTAGAGTTTTGTTGGCAACTCGAGTTGGGAGTTGTTTTCCTATTTAGGAAAAATTTTAATTCATTATTCAATAATGAAGAAGGAGATTTATTTCTTTTCGAGTTCATGTTATTTGCAGAATATCAAGTTTGTTATAATTTGGCTACATTACTTTTTCCCAACCTACTATTTTTAGAAAGTTACCCGATTGACCATGTTTGGTGTTTCTCAATAGTTTTGGATGTTATGAATATTGAGGTTTTCTATTTTAGGAAACTTACTATTTTTAGAGTTTCAATATTTAGAGAATATGATATTTTTATTAAGTATAATTACGGGTGTAATATTTCAACGAAACCACCATCATTTTGTTCTTTTTTGCATTGGGATCTCGTGCTCCAATTTTCACTTTTTGTCACCCACTAGAACTCTTGGAAATAAAAAAGGTAACTTTCTAGGGTTATTTTTTCATATTTCTATATCAAAATATCTAGGGAATCATATGGTATGCAACTAAGATCTTCCCAAAGGCATTTTAGAGAAGAGCAATATGACAAATTTTCACTGTAATCAGATTTCTAGTTAGAGAGATATGAAGAAAACTTGGTTTTAGAGGCTATGGCTGTTATAGAATTTTTTTTCCAACACCTATGGTAAAAATAAATGTTTTTAAAGCTATTACAACATCAAAAAATGGTTGATGGTTGACCTAAGGTGAAGAAATGGTTTAAAAATGAATTATATTTCACTTTTAAGTTATCCTGCAAACTCTAGTTTAACCCCGAGTTAGATGAGACTTTAAGTGAGGTTTAAATATAGTTTCCATGGTGTAATGGGGACACAAGGGATATATGGGACAAAAAAATTTCACATTGGAACAAGATTTATATAATTGGAAGTACAAGAGCAAGTGAACATGAGATAGAGGGGCTAAAAAATCATGTACAAAGCCTGTAGAAGGTCATATGAGTGTCTGTGGGAAAAGTTTGATCATGAGGTGCACTTTATTATCCCCGTTTTCCCCTCGGGAACATAGGGGAAACCAAGGATATAAAATTTCACCTTGGAGTAAGGTTTTGACATGTGGCAAGGTGGAAATTTGGCTAAGGATGGATTTGTAACTTCTCCCTCACTTACACCCACCTTAACTAAACTTAGACTCAACTCAGGTTAACTTAAATGTATGTCGATGGTTTGAGAGTTGAAAAATGGCATGGGGTGCATTTTATCATCCTTATTTTCCCCTAGATAATGGGGACAATGGGTACAAAAGGGACAATAGGTGCAACAAGTGCTATAAAGTACGCCTATGGGAGGAGTATGAGGGTGCACTTTTGTTTCCTTCATGCCACCATGTCCCCAAGTGGAAAATAGGGACAAGAGGAGCTCAAATGTGTGCCTTACTATAATTGGTAAGTCTTATGTTGCACTAGCTAACCAAAAATAACATGAAAACTTACTTCTTTCACCCCGGAGGCTTATGATGATGTTTTGGGGTCAAAGTTTTATATGAATTTGACTCAAAGTCACATCCGAATACCAATGGAAAATATTTAAGATCGTTATTATTCCTGAAACTCAAAACATAGGCCCATTTTTATTTAGAACGAAGGAAGGAAAATGTACTGTTTGGAATTATTTATGAAACCTTCAATCCCTTTAGAAAAATTAATTTTACCAACTTCTAGATAATTATCATACCTTTCCAATTCCTACTTGTTTTCCTTATAACTCCTTACAGAGTTGCCATAATCATTGGGAGAAGTTGATATTCATCACAAGACTACTTGTTCCGTACACTTTTAAAAACCTGTTGTTGAGAAAACTACCCCTAAATGATTAAAAATTTCCTAAATATTTAAAAAAAATCCCAAAACCTATAAGGCTCCCAATACCACCTCTAAATACTTAATATTTTTTCTAGGCTCCAAAATGGTCAAAATTGACCTTTCTAGGCTTCCTAGAGAACTACTTCTTCACTGCATTTCACTGAATGGAATGGTGGGATTTATTACACTTTTTTGAACCTATACATATTCACCCAATGTATTAGGACTACCTTCAAGGCCAAGGTTATCATGACATAGGTAGGTAGGTTGGATAGGAGAGGGATTCCAAAAGGTTTGAAAACAATATTTCACATTGTGGCTTAATTGTCATGGTTTAAGTTTTGCATTTTTAGGTCAGTAATTTTATGTGACAATAGTTGTCTCTAAGTCGAGAAATTGGACCATAAGGGAAAATAAAGAACCTTATCTTTCTCATGGATGAGTAGATCAGTGCTTTATTACATTGGGCAATAGAGTTAGTTCTTCACTACTAGTAGAAGCAATGAGAACACAAGGAAGGAAAAATAAATGAGCACACTAGACTGAAAGGGAAACACACAAAATCCAAAAGAAATTACACAACATAAAGGTAAATTATGATACATTGGGGGAAATTTATTGAGGAGGGAGAGGAATTTACACACACCTAAAAATGGGTTGAGAGAAGTACATGCCATCATGGAATAGTGGGCTGAATTCAAAATTCTAAAGATTGAAGATCATCATCCGATCATGTTTTTCTCTTGTAATTTCTCTATATGGTTTGTGAAGATGGAGAGAAACAAGGATTATTTTCTTCATATTGATACTACATACAAAATTCCTTCGTATTCAATTACTGCTTTTATTACCTATTTGAAGTTCTTGCCTCCTATAGTCTTAACTTGAGGCCTTGTGACCATGAGAAGCCACTCCCCCATGTTTTGAAAAATGGAGTCCTTGATTTTTTCATTCATAATTCATCATCCTTGATTGAATTTTTTAGCACAAGATCATTTCTAGGATCAACGGGGTCTTTGGAAATGGTGAAAGCAAGCTGATTTTTAATCCATTCATAAGAATTTTGTATATTCTCAATCATTTTTTCCAAATGATTTCTCTTTATGCCTATCAACTCATCACTAGCCTTGATATAAATTTCTATAGTGGAGGTATTATCTTCATGAATGAATACATCTATAGGATATTTAAGAATTTCCTTTCCTTTCCATTTATAGTCTTCTTCACAAAAAAGGGAATGGGAAGACTTGCCTTCAAATTCATGCTCATCCACCAATAATTTGAAGAGAACATTCATATTACATGTTTGTTCCATCTCATTGTTGACCATTTGTGCATCAAAATAAGGATCACAACTAAAGTGACACTTATCTTACATAGTCATGGCATATGTTAGGATCTCAAGACTGAGTTTAGGATCTTCAATTTATTCTATAATCTTCAACATGGCTTGCACAGATTCCTCCTTCAAAGCTGCCATGTACTCATTTTTACCTTCATTCAAAAAATAATTACATTGGGCCTCAAGGATATGGCTGGAAATATGATCTTCACATGGCCAGGAATCATTTAAAAAATCCTCTTTCTCACAGTCTACATTTCTTTTCATTGGGGGGTTACCTTTATGGAAGTTAAGGCATACACGATCTTCGTAATTTTCAAATAAAGAGAAGATATCCATGCTACATGTGAAGGGTACACATTTGAATTAAAAATTCATTAAATCATCCTCATGACCTAAGGAAGAGTACAATGTTAGGGATGAAACATTAGAATGAGTTTCTTCTCTACCATGAACATCTCCCATATAATCTTCTTCTTCACAAGGAAATGGGAATACTCTATACTTTCCATGGTGATCAACATTACACTCATTTAGTGATGATGGGGAAAATAATTCCCCAGAGAGGTCATGCTCCACTTGTTCATCAATGATTTTCTCAAGAAGGAAGTTAGATTCTTCGATTTTCTTCATTCCATCATTAGGGATTTGTGCATTAAATGAATAACCAAAGTGAGAAAGAAAACCATCAATAATTACCTTAAATTCATTCTCATGAAAAATATGTGGTGGGGAGGGATGGTTCATATCTTAAACATATTCATGATAAGTGGAATTCTTGGTAAACACTTCATCATCCATCAAGAGGAAATAATTCTCATCTCTGGTGCATATTTCTTCTCCAATAGACAGTGCCTCAAGCCAAAATGAATATATGAATGGGGGTTCAATTTTCATGCTTTATTCGTTACCCTCCAAGGTTTCAAGCTGAATTTTTTTGGAAGGATCAAGAAATGGGAAGTCATGAGAAAAACATAGGATTCTTTCAGGGAAAAATACCTCATAATATGGGGAATCATCATAATCCACCTGCGAGAGATGAATATCTTTTTCTTCACCATTATGGAGTGTTTCAAGCTTCTTGTACCTTTATTTCATAGTTTCAACATAATTCAAAATATCAATATTGGTTTGGGGATTGAGATTTTCTTCTACAACATTCAATATCCTTTGCACAAAATTCCTTTTCAAGTCTATCATTTCTTCATCTCTGTAAGAAAGAAAATCATCCAAAGAAAGAGAGATAAAAGACTGGTCTTTGAGTTTCTTAGTTAACTGCATGAACTTAAAAACATTATCTTTAAGACATTTTTCATCTTTGTGATTTTCATACAAAATTTTAGATCTCTTATGAATCCTTTTCATCAAGCCCTTAGATACTTCATCATTAACAAGTGTAATCCCCATTTTCCTTCCTTTAGCAGTAGTCTATTTGAATTGAAGCCACAAGGATTTTATGGTAAAATATTCATAAGAAATAATTTTATCTATTCTAAATATTATTTCCATAAATTTTGTAGAAATGTTACTAACCTTCTTTCCTTTTACTGGTTATAGATTTTTGTTCACAGAAAAAGACTTCTGCGTTGTGTCGTAATCCTTACTTTTGCAAGAGATGGTCCAGAATGACGAATCAATTTTTTTTATTTCTTATTGGTCATCTTCTTCTTCATTATATTGGTGTTAAACACCAATATGGAAACTTTTCCATTGTGATACAGGAAACAAACGTGACATTGATTCATTCCTTGATAGGGTCACCTTCAAATTTTGTTTTTCACTCTAAAATTTGATATTTTTTATTTTTGGAAAATGTTTTTTTGTATTTTCTATATATCTTTAAGGGTGCACAAGGTAAGATCTCTCCCCAATAAATTCACCTAAAAATGTTGGCAAAATAATGTTTTGTGTTATAAATTGTTATTTTCCATCAATGGTCACAAGGGATAAACCCCTCCTTATGTATGGGGAGGCTCCCATTATTGAATGTAAACTACCTAAAAGTTGTGTATGGCTGTTAGGATGGGGATCACATAGGAATAATCCACTAAACCTATGGAAAATTTCTTGTATAAATTACAAGGGAGGAATTTGTAGTGAACAAAGGTAGAGGGGAGTTAGGGAAATAAGGAGCGAGAGGGTTACTATAGTGAGTACGCTTACATAGTTCACATATAATAACTAGAACAAATCCATATTCAATTAGAAGAACATAACAATGAAAACCATGATAAGATCAATAAATATTAGACACATAATTGCATTGAATCATTTATCAAAGGTGCAAACACCTTTCTTGGTTTAACAAGATTATAATTTATGTAAAGTTGGAAAGTAGAGAGAGAGAGAGAGGAATATAAGAAAAGGAATAGTATAATTTCAAATTTTATTACTTAATGTAGTAGTGGTAATCTCAACAACATACATTCAATCAACAATTGCCAACCCCTTTGAATGGAGAAGCCATTCTAATTTATAGAATTACAAATTTTCTCTTCATCTACCCCCACATGACTTTTAACCTTTCCCCATCACTTGTGACCTTTCATATTCCTAAGAAGAGATTATTTTTCTTATTAGTGAAAAATGACTCTTATAATGTTAATATTGAGGGTCAATTAAGTGAATAGGATGAAAAATCAAAAAGTATATTCTTAACTAAAAAATTAGAATATGGATAGAGAAGAAGGAGAGAGAGAGAAGGGATTGAATAATTTGATGAAGATGAATCCATTGTTGATGAAGATCAAGCCATTCACAATCCTTGAGGGAGAGTTCCTAGAATGAGCTCTTATCCTTTGAGGAAATGCTTCATGGATGAAAATCTTGACCTCTGATCACCTATTGAATTGAAACACTAAGATTGCATATGATTCCTCTTGCTATAAGATTTGAGAAAAATACAAAGTGTTAAATAAGTGTTTAGAAACATTTTTTGAGGTATTTTAAAGTGGACCTGGGATGACCACTGACATCACCCATGATGATCTTCTCCCGTCATGCTTCTCATGATCATTTCCTTAATGACCTGAATTATAATGTTTCAACATCCACATAGGCTTTATAATGTTCTTGACTTCACTGTTTACCTGAGTGACCATCTATGGAGTTAGAACACCGTGGTTGAAAATTACTCCTCTGATGAGATGTAGAAACATTTTAAGACATTGAATTAGTGTTGAATAAAATTGTTATGATGCATCACAGTTTGATCCTAAGATGACTACAGGAATCAATCATGATGGTTTATTTCTTGATCTTATGATGAGAGTGAGGATCAATTTTTCATTTCTTAGGATTTCAAAATTGACCTTATTGATCACAAATAAGCTCTACGATACTTGAATCTCTTGATGCTTATATTTCATTCATCGAAATAGATCCTAACTTTGAAGATAGAGGATTACTTCCTGAATGAGATTATTGTGATGTGACCACCTATTGGAATGAAATGAGGTGATTGTAATGTGTTTCTTTCTTAATGTGTGATGAAACTACAAGGTATGTAATGAGTGCTTAAGAACACTACCAAGTTAATGACATCAAGTGGAATTGATATGGTTTCTCATTTTTGATACATTTTTCTCCATATGAGGATCATTCCCTTACCTTTCTTAGCTCATGAATTCTCCTTGAATGAGATTTAATCATACACTCCTACTAACATATTTCTTATAGAAATAGGTGAATTCTTCATCCTTCACACCTAGTGCTCATGAGTACCTTGATAGATTGATTATCTCAATCTGACTTGTTTCTTGGAGAGATTTGGACATGATGGTAAATTCAACATCTTGTTTCACTTTTGAACATGATGATATCTTCACAATTCACTTTCCTTACTGAGATGTTACCTAGGTGGAAGCATGATTATGGTACTGAGACATTATTTTTCTCAATTTATCCTCATGGATATATGTTTCCTCTTCTCGATAGTAATAATGATCCTTGAATGATACTTGAAGGAATGAACGAGAATGAGTTCCATGTTCTCGTCTCCCATGTTTCTCTAAAACACTGCAATTTCTACCTCCCTTAAATTTCAAGATGTGAGATCCTTATCAAGCATGGATCAAGTGTTTAGAAACACTTATCGATGTATGCATTACTTGAGGTGACATCCATCCTCACTCATAGTGATATTATCACATCATACTCATGATGATCATCCTCTCAATGAATTGAACTTGAATTAAGATCTCAATGTTTCAAATCATTTTCAGACTCTTTGTTGACCTCACAATGTGCATGATTTCACCTGCCACACCTTGTTACACTCTGATATGCTCTTAACAAAAATTTGATCCATATGATGTCCTTATCATGAATTTAGAATGGCTTTCATCTTCCATAATTGGAATGAGTTAGATCATCTAGTTTCCTTCCTCGAACTATGCCATGTAGAAACCACATCATAATGATGCTTTAGGATCCTTTGAAAGTTTGCAGAGGTTTTATTTTATTTTTTGAACAATAAAATAACTTTTTTTACCTTTTGATGATGAAAAAAACAACAAGATGAGTGAAAATAGAGCCACCAACAACTATCTGAACTGAAAAACTGAAACTTTCTATTTTTAGTAGGTGGATTCGGAAGATGCTATTTTGGGAATTCTTAGAAATTTACACAATCCTTGTTCTCTAAAGATCCTAATCCACTTAGGCTATTTCCACTAATGAGGATTGGCTATTTTTAAAAAAATTCTATTTTAAGACATCTGATTTTTCCCAACATGTTATTTTTAGAAAGTTGCTTGATTGAACTTGTTTGTTGTTTCTCACTTTTTTTGGATGTTATGAATGTTGAAGGTTTGTTATTTTAGAAAAATTACTATTTTTAGAGTCTCGTAGTGAAAATTATATGCTATTTTTATTAATTGGACTTACTAGTGTCAGATTGCGATGAAATCACCATCATTTTGTCATGTTTTGCATCGAGATCTCGTGTTCCAATTTTCATTTTGTTTTACATGTTGAAACTCTTGGAAATTAAAAAGGAAAATTTCTATTGTTAGGTTTTCATATTTCTGTATCTAAAAATCTAGGGAATCATAGGGTATGCAACTGTAATCTTCCCAAAGGTATTTTGGAGAAGAGAAATGTGATAAAATTTCACTACAGTCAGATTTCTGGTTAGAGAGATATGAAGAAAACTTCATTTTGGAGGCTATGGATGTTCTACAGAAAATTTTCCAACATATCTAGTATAAATTGGTGTTTTTCAAGGTATTACGGTATAAAAAATGGTGGATGGTTGACATGTGGTGGAGAAATGATTTAAAAATGAGTTAAATTTCAATTTTAAGTTATCTTACAAACTTTGGTTTGACCCCGAGTCACATGAGAGTTTAAGTGAGTTTTAAATATAGTTTCCATGGTGAAATGGGGATAAAAGGGATATAAGGGACAAAAAAATGTTCCTTGGAGTACTATTGAGACAAGTGGCAGTACGAGAGAAAGTGAGGATGAGATAGAGGGGCTGAAAAATCACCGGCGGAGCTTATAGAAGGTCATATGAGTGTCTGAGGGTTGATTTTGATCATGAGGTGCACTTTATTATCCCTTGTATACCCTTAGGGACATGGAGGACACTACAAACACAAAATTATGTCTTAGATAAAGGTTTTGACATGTGGCATGGTAAAAAATTGGCTAAATATGGATTTTTAACTTCTCCCTCACTCACACCCACCTTAACTCAGCTTAGACTCAATTCAAGTTAACTTAACTACATGTGGATTGTTTAAGATTTTAAAAATGGCATGGGGTACATTTTCTTATCCCTCTTGTCTCCCTGGACAATGAGGACACAAGGGAAAATAGGGACAATAGGTACAACAAGTGCTACAAAGTGCACCTTTGGGAGAGGTACAAGGACACACTTGTGTGTTCCCCATGTCTCCAAGGGGAAAATATGGACAAGAAGAGCTCAAAAGTGTGCCTTACTATAACTGGTAAGTCTGATTTTACACTATCTGGCTAAAATAGCCTGCAAACTAAATTATTTCACCCCAAACGCTTAGGATGATGTTTTGGGGTCCAATTTTATATTAATTTGACTAAAAAATCATTATAATATGAATGGAATATGTTTCAAGTGTTTATTCTTCCCGCAACTCAAAAATAGGTCACTTTGTTCCAAACAAAGGCATGCAGCTACACTATTTGGAATTCTTCATAAAACCTTCCAGCCTTAGAGAAAAACGAATGTTACAAAATTGTATATAATTCTAATACATTTCCAATACCTACCTTTTTTTCCTTTTAACTTGTTATGGAGCTCTCAGAATCATCTGAAGAAGTTGAGATTCATCGCAAGAGTACTCATTCCTTACACTTGAAAACTTGTTGTTGAGCAAACTGTACCTTAATGATCAATAATTTCCTAAATCTTCATAAATTGCTTCTAAATCCTACAAGTCTCCCTAGTACCAACCCCAGATACTTAATACTTTTTTAGAACTCTCCTATGGGGTGTACACAGGCTTTAAAATGGTCAAAATTAACCTTTCTATGCTTCTCGAAGAACTAGTTCTTCACTGCACTTTAATGAATGGAATGATGGACTTTATTACACCTTTTTTAAAACTTATACATGCTCACCAAATGCAGTAATAATACCTTCAAGGCAAAGGTGATCATGACATAGGAGGTAGGTTATCTAGGAGAGGGATTTTGGAAGGTTTGAAAGCAAGATTTAACATTGTGGTTTATTAGTTGTCATGGTTTAAGTTTTGCATTTTTGGGTCAGAAATTTTACATGATAATAGCTAGCACTTTGGTTTTATGTATAATAGGATTTTGATTTCAAAACCCATATAATGTATTATCTTCTCTCACATTGTTTAGATGATCTTGAGGATAAAAATTGATCGTAATTTCTTTCTAGTTTAACTTAATCTAACCAAACCATATATTATCTTCTCTTGCACCTTCGGGTGAACTTGAGAATTAGAAATGGTAGAAGTTGTTTTTATTATATCTAAATCACTTGGTTTTGTAGAAAAAAACTACTAATCTTTCTTATAAATGACCTCTTAAATTAAGAGGATATTCCTCTTGCCAAATAAAATAATAAACTTCTAACTCGTGTCCATGCAGGTTTCCTTGGCCAAAGAAATTTAAAAATTACTAAAAAATCAAAGGTGAACTTTCATTTTTTTCTTTTCAATTACATTTTTTTATTTACACTTTTCAAATTGAAAATATACTTTCTTGTAACTATCTCATACATTTATATTTACATGTAGTGGATGTGGATTTCATCACCATTTAAACCACACCATTGATGTGGATTTCACCACCACACACCAACACATTTTACATTAGATTGTACTTGAGACTTAGTCTCAAACAACATTTGGTATCTACCTCACCTCTCTCCCCTTCTTCTAGGTAATGTTGTCTTGATTGGGGTTACTATGAGTATCTCCTAATATAATTGTAATAACAAATTTTATGGCATCATCATGAATCTTTGGGGAGTAATAAGAAAATCATTTACACCATTCCCTCATCACCTTTCCACCTTTTCTCAAAGCATATACGTTGGACATGGTGGTTCACTCCTCTAAGTGGGTCAGTAATGATTAGGAGAGTCTATTTCAATATTCTAAGGGCTCCCTGTACCACTTCTATCCCCATAAAGAATTTATATACCAATACTAAGATATATCAAAAGACACATCTATTTGGAGAGATAAGAGCTTGCATCCACTCATTCATAACATTCTTGTATGTTGTAATATTCATAAAACTTTACAAGGATTACCTGATGGATTTAACCTCTTATAGCCAAAATGTTCTATGATACTTATATTTCTTGCTTTTTGTTTGTAAACGAAGAAGTTTCTATAAAATTACTATCATAAAACCTAGTTTATACAAACAACTCTTTACACTTTTTTTCACATTCTAATTTGAAATTTTAGGTTGTGTTCCACAAACACAAATTGAATCCTAGTAAAAATCAAAACTATATTTTCAAAACCATTTTGAACGTAGAACTTGTGTTCTACTAAAACCAAAAAAATCATAAATTTTATCCCTTTGGACATTCACGTCTGAAAAATACAAATTTTATCAAAATCAAACCTCTTATATTGTTGGATATTAAATTTATTCAACTCAAAATAAAAAATAATTCCTATTGAAATCTACATATTTCACCTTGAATACTTTTATTGAAAATTCTAGTCAAAATCTAATCCAAATAAATCCCATTAAAATTTAAATCTATACCCCCTTTGAATATATAATTCCATGTCAAATCAAACTATTAAAGTCTTAGTCTTTGATTTCACTAAAAATCCTAGTCGTAAGCAAATCCAATTGAATCACAATCTAAGTCTTATAAATTGGATATTCACTTTATCCAAGTTTAAGCACATCCAATTTTACTAAACTAAAAAATTTATACGTTGTGTATTCACTTTATCCAAGTAGTAAGTAAACCAAATCAAATTGAACTAAATCAAGAGCCTTACACATTGAATACTCACTTTAATCAATTTTAAGAAATTCATAAGCCAAAAACCAAATCAAAACCTTATGCGTCGGATATTCAATTTATTCACGTATTGAGTAAACCAAATCACATTGATTATTATATATTGGATATTTACTTTATCCAAGTTTTTGCACATCAAATCTGCCTAAATCAAACCTTATACTTTGGATATTTACGTTATCCAAAATGTAGGTAAAACCAAATCCAATCCAATCAAAACAATTATAAATAAAATCCAATTTGTAACTTACATTTAATCACATAAAACTTACCAAACAAGCTAAAAATATCACTATTATCAACCTTTTCGCTCAAGATTTTTCAAACTTCTCAAAAATCTCAAACCACATTTTCAATTTAGGTATTTACCTTTATAAAAATGGTGGTTACATGTGTGGACACCAAAATTGGGTCACACTCCCCTTGGTCCCCTTTAATCAATTAACATAATGTGTTCGCCTAACCATGACCCTTTTACCTCACATTCACATTAATTTAATTATTTACGATTGATTTAATGCCCATCCTCACATTATTTATTAATTTAATTATGTTAATTTACACCTCACCATGGACTTGTTTTTAGCCTATTAATTAACTAAGACTCAGTCTCCACTTATCCTAACAACCTAGGACTTAGTCTAACCTTAGCATTAAATTCATATTCCTTCTCTAGCAACATGCATGCTTATCTAAGTGTTAACCATCACTTGAGACCCAGGAAAACAAGTAGACCACACCAAAAATAGCCAAGATCTGCTATTTTTGGTAAACCTAGGATATCCCGCCTTAACTGACGCCAATCACCTTGACCATCTTCGGTCACCATATATAGAATTTGGCAACCTTTTTACCGGGTTGGTTACTTTGAGTTTTGGAGAGATCTATCTAAATTCAAGCACGAACCAGAGTTTTCTCAGCATCATGAAAACAAAATACATCCAGCAAAAGGCCCAAGAAAGTATCGGGACTGATCTAAAGGCATTGGCATTCACGGTAACACTCTGGGAAGCACTGTAGCAGAACTGACCACTAGGTTCACAGATCGACCATCACCTTCCTTCACCCACAAATATCACAGGAACAATTAAGTGCATTTGATTTTGTATCATTTATTTACTTACTCATTAGGTTCTTTATCCCCTTATTATTCCTTGTATTCCGCCATCCCCACTTTCTATCCCATATCCCTATCCAGCCACCACAACCTTCTTGATCTTTATTCCTAACCTTTTACACATTTTCGAGTTTTTATCACCTTATCACAAACCCAACCAGTACCCCTCCATTCTCTATGAAATCACAGAGAAGCCCAAAACTACCTATTAATTAGCTTGTACCAATTTTCCCCTACCAATGTTGATTACCTTAATCATTGTCATTTTCCCTTCACCGGTATCAGTTACCAGACCAACGTCGGTTACTGTATCTCTTGTCAGGATTTTACTAAATTGACATTAACATCCAAAAATACCTCACCCAAGTCAAATACCCTACCTAAAAACTCTCCACAAACCTCCCCATCTCTTTGTATAGACACAAAGAACTTGGACAACTATTTTTGATATTTTACCATTCCCACAAAAACTGAGATCGGTTATCCCTAACTGGTATCGGTCATAGATAAACCGTCATTGGTCACACCCTGACTGACATCGATATTTGTGTCTAGAAAGCTACCTCAGACTATCAAGCTCTCCAATCACCCAATGAAGCCAAAAATCTGCCAAGTTTTCCCCAGACCCTGCCTGTGACCTCCAGAACCCCTACCTAGCCTACAACCTGACCCAGGACCTTCACCAATTTAATTATAAAATTATTATAGTAGATTAAAATTATTAGTAATATGAGATACCTAAATCAGAGTACTAGCATTAGACTTGTTTGTTTGCATGCGTGTTTATTTTATATTAAATTTTATATATATATCAGTGGATTGACAACCGTCGAGGAAGTATCTAGCTCATGCTGGGAAAACCACTAACATTTTTCTATTAATTATGTTTTTTGGTCTTGTTTTGTATTTCAGGTAGTTCCTCCTAGCCTAAAGGAAGCTCTCGTAGTCAACTTGGATTAGAAAATTAGAATGCGCACACAACCTTCAACCAACATCACAAATAGGTATTCCTCCTTAGCCTATGACCTCTTATTTGTTTCATTAATTTTCTAAGAATCTGGTGAAACATTTTGGCACACCTGGTGGGACCCATCCGGAGTTCCTTGCATTTATTCATTCTTAAGGAACTATTGTATGTTTGGTTCTTTTCAAAATGAAGTTAGCATTAAATTCTCTCCCTGGAAATCTTCTCTTTCATCTATTTGTCTCAGTGACATTTGTATTTCAGGACTAAAAAGAATCGTTATTTGTCTTCTTGCATTTGCATTAGTGAAATTCATTCTCTTTCATATTCACTCTTTATTTACATCGAATATCACATTTCAATTTGGGTTCTAAAATACTTTAATTTCATACTTCTATGCTAGAATTTTTAGCTCACATTAAAACTGAGGGCAACCTATACGATGGAATTCATGCCCAGCTGATGGTTGACATAATTGAATCGTAGAGAACTTTCTCTTCTCTCCCTTTTCCAAACTGCATAAATATAAATTTACACATCTTCTTAAACAAAACCTTACGTGGAAGAAGTTGTCAACGATTATAGGATCAGAGGATTGATAGTGGGCGCCCAAATGGTTTCTTTGTCCAGTCGTTAACTCAGAGAAAGTACTGCCCCCACCAAATCGTAAATTGAAACCACCCTTAGATCTTTCCTCTTCACAAGACACCTTTCCAACCAAAAACATTTGTTTTGTAAACAAGTCAGTCTTAAAAAGCATAAGCTAAAACATAAAAAATCACTTATAAGATTTCATTTTTTTCTTAGCTTTTTCTTGAGTTATTTTTTGAGTTGTGAGGTCACATTCTTCATTTTATTCTTCCTTTCACACTTCTCCATCATAGTTGGTGTATACAAACTATTTGTGAGTGTGTCAGGGTCCATTACTATCATACTCAAGTTTCTGGGTTGATATTCCATCTGGCTTTATTCAAAAAATCAATTTTTCTTCACTTTTTACAAATTTCACAGTGACTGGCATCGGTCTAATGACCGTCGTCGGTTTATATCTGACCATCATCGGTTTACCTAACCGTTTTTGTTTTCCAACAACACTCATAACATATTCTATTCTTTTTTAAGTTCTCAACACACCATCATACCCCCAGAATTTTAAAATCACAATGAAATACAGTTTCTTTACTTCATTTTCATCAGTTTTTTGCCTCATTTGCAAAACTTTTGATTTCCCACAGTAACTGGTATCGGTCACCCTAACCATCATCATTCACCATGTCACCGACATCGATTACCCTAACTACCATTGGTTCCTTTGTTTTAACTTTTAATTAAAACAATAACCAATTTCAAATCCCATAATGTATTTTTTCTCCATTTTTGTTGTTTTTTTGTGTTATTTATTGAGAACAGATTACCAAGTTTACGCGAACTCACATGGTTTTGATTCGTAGCCAATCCAATGCCCTTTTCTTTCATTATATCCTTTAGCCACTTCCTCTTAGCCCATTTCCAGCTTCCATCATGTCATCTATGGATCCAACTCATCCCCCATTACTATTAGTACTAACAATGAGGAGTTTGCAAGACTCCTTAACCAGAATCCTGTTGCCCTACAACACTATCTTGTCCACTCATCTACCCAGGACTCATCATGATAATTGATATATGACATGACCGTGTCTATCCGTCCTACCCTCATCCCCACTTTTTCATCATCTATCACTAGTTTGACATTACCTTCATCCACCTTACCACCTGTGGTATCTCAACTAGACCCCACATCTTCTATAATTGTTACACCTACGACATTTTTTATACCCGTGGTGTTAACTATTCCTTCATTATTCACCTTGAGCATAGCCCCATCTACACCCTTTACCTCGTATGTACCAGTTTCATTGCAACTACCCATGGTGTTGGTAACCCATACCCCATTCCAAAACCTCATTCTTTCTATCCCGCAGTCTCTACCCCCAATTACCACAAGAGTCATTACAACTACACCACCTACTTATACATATCACCAACAACCCCAAATATTTTCTATTTCTTATTCGGGATACCTTCCATGTGAATCTATTCCCCCTTCACAGTTCTCATACTCAGAACCACCATATACTAGGATTTCATCCACATCATACATCCATCATCAACCTCCTTATACTAAAAGCGGTGCCCGATCATCACAACCCACCAACGACCTTATTAATATGATGATGGAAAAGATGCAAAAATTATAAGCATTATTTTCTGGCTCTCGTAACTCCTTAACCTATGATGAAATCTACAATGAGACCATCCATCCTCTATTCCCATTCACCCATACCCTACACATTGGGAAATGCCTAAATTTAATCAGTTCAATAGTAAAGAAGACCCACAACAACACTTGCAGTATTTAAAACATGGGTGTTATCTAATTTCCCACTATGATGCTTTACTCATACGAACATTCCCCATGTCCTTAATGGGACCCATGATAGACTGGTAAAGTGGTTTTCCTCGACATTCCATTTACTCATTTAATCAAGTGGTTCAATCCTTCCTAGACCATTTTTCAATCAATATCATCAAGAAGGTCACTATGACCGACTTCTACTCAACTCGACAATACGAAAATGAGTCTATTCCTGATTTTGTCATTCATTGGTGCAGCCTCATCAACCAGCTAACATTCCAGTCACCTCAAATCAAGCTTATAGAGTTGTTCACTAGATCTTATGCCAATAACATCTCACCAAATCTACAAGTAAAAATCTTCCATACCTTTGACGAAGCATTTACCATGGCACGAAAACTATAAATTCGTGTCATTGAAGATAAGAAATTCAATTGCATAACAAAAACGCTACGTTTAAATCAAATGATGATTCTTCCTCTTTAAAACCCCAAAATAATTATTCAAAATCCAAAAGATCTACCAACTCGGAACTTTTAAAGGTTGGCCCATCTCACCCCTATAATCAATCGAAACCTACCTCCAACCTTTCTCTCATTCAAACTTTTCAGTTCAGAAGGGAGAAATGAAAATACACTCCAATTAGGGAGCATTATTCTTCAGTATTAGAAAAACTTCTTAAGGCCAAAGTCATTTCTCTTCCACCCATAAAACCACATACTAGTTTTAACCCCACTCATCCTATGTCGACATGGTATAAGGAACATGACTATTGTAATTGTCATCACATAAAAGGCCATAGTGATGGTAATTATATAACCTTCAAGAACATTGTCCAGGAAATGTTAGATAATGGAGATATTTTCCTGGACAACCCGAATGCACCCTCCAATCAAATTTTCATATCTTCAAGAAACTATTCCCTAACCATACCCTATCATCAAACCAATCCGATGAACCTTCAACTAATGACAGTAATGTCTACGAGGTCTATGTTGTGTTCGACATTGTACCAACCCTTCCACAATTTCCTCATATCCCATCTATCAAGGAGATTCTATCATGAGATCATCTACCCATGGAGGAGCCTACTCCCTCTAATCCTTCACCCACATAGGAGTCCCCTTCATCTCCCCCTTCACCCACGAAGAATTCCATAATTTATGCCAATGCATGTTCACCACTTACCTCATAACCTAATGAAAAACCAACATTATTGACTCTCCTACCCATGGGAGATTCATCCTCGCTTTCTTCTCCACTAAAAGAAGAAACTATCTCATCTTAAATGTCATCTCCCCTACCGATAGGGGATATTTTTGACACACCACTGCCTATTGTGGACAATTCCCCATTAGCATTCTAGGATCCTATTGATCTACTCTCAGCTCTCTTACCCACAGATTCTAAAGCTAACCAGTTCCCTATCTCACAAACATATTTTATAGGGATTTCTACTAATCCAACATCATCTTACCTTGCAATAGTGTCATTTTCACATCTGGCTCGACACTTGGATTACATTGATAATTCCATGCTTTGAGGATGACTTCGGCTACCCTTTTGAACCCAAATGCAAATGTCTCCTGTGGATACTGCCATGATATATCCTAAGGTATTTCAAGGAATCCAATCAACCATGACCATGCCTGTTGAAATGGCCTCTTCTTCATCACCCTTGCCTACATCTTAACATTTACCAACAACTAAACCTGATCCTATGCCTAAGAACCTACCTATATCAACACCTTCCCCTACATCCAGACCCATCACTACCTTTGGTTTCATGCCGACATTGAGCCTAGTCCATCCACCCATCAAGTTGGATTTAGCTACATCTTACCAAGCTCGCTTGAAAACCAATCCTCCACCCAAAAAGAAGACCCAAGTTTTTAGGCCACAGGCACCAGTTTCACCCACCACGCCTTTATCACCTTCACCCCTTTTGTCTATCTTAGGGCCTCACCCATCAACCTTGGCCAAGCAACCACCTATCCAAAGAAAATCAAAAGCATCACAACCTTCCTCTTCATCACAATACTTTATTACACCTAAACCATCATCACAACGTACACCTTCATTGTTACCCACATCTTTCTTACCACCTATACCCCCACCAGCTACAATAATCTTGTCACTACCTATGAGACGTCCTTTTCTTCAACCCATACCTTCTACCTTTCCTCTGCCAACAACCTTTACCACACCTCCATTATCACCATGGCTAACCCATCCTCTCATGTCTTCCACTTTCCCTTCTACATCACGTACTCCTCCTTCACCTTTACCCAAGAAGGTGCAACCAAAATTGAAAAACCCACTACCCTCTAAAGAGGTAGTTAAGCCTACAACACCTTATATCACTACTTCATCTACTACGTATTTACCGAAGAAGGTACATCCCAAGCCTAAAATAGTACCACCTACCAAATGAGTGGTTAAATCTACCCCACCTCCCATTCCACCTCTTGCAGCATCTATCCCACCACAATCACCTACACTTTAACCTAAACCCACTCTCACTTCACACTGTGATCCATTGGCAGGGTCTTATGCCAACATTCTATCTAAACTTTTAGAGACTTATTTCATTGCATTTCCACCCCTTATACCTTACAACCCACTCAAACCCAAACCAAAATGGTTTGACGATACTAAAATTTCTGCCTACCATCATGTGCCAGGACATGATGTAGAAAATTTTAAGGCTCTAAAAATTGTTCTTCTCCAACTTTTTCCTCCTAAACAAAACTTTGACAATGATGATCTTCTCGATGAGGACCCAGTTCCACCTCCACCTATCACCATACATCCTCACCCACTACCTATTCAACAACATGCATCACCACCTCCACAATCATTTTATCCACCTCCAAAATTCAAGATCAACATGGTCCACATAAGAGAGCTAGCCAAACCTCCACCTAAATGTCAGTGTGCCCATCTTCTTTCACAAAAACATTTTCCTTCATTCTATTTCCCATCCTGTCACTACACCTATCATGGCTAGCCTTCTCCTTCACCCCATATCAATATGGTTAGCATTGCCACTCACACCTAGAAAGAAAAAGGAAAGAAGAAAACAACCAGCCCATCCGCCACTCTTTTACCCAATATCCCATCTTCCTAAAGCTTGCCTCAAATTTGCCTAAACCTTTCCTAACCTTTCCCAATCAACCTTACCCAATTTATCCCAATCTATCTCAACCAATCTACCTTATCTAATCTACCCACTACCTACCTCATCACCCTCAAATTTTCCTAATATTAAATAGTGTTATCTATTGTCACCTTATCCTACTTTTACCATATGGGGGACTCGACATTCCCTCTTCTCCTATTGATCACCTCTCATCCAAACTATACCTTCGTCATCTACCTTACCTACTCTACCCACCACTTACCTCAACCTCACCTAAACCTTGCCTAACCTTTCCCAATCAACCTTACCCAATTTATCCCAATCTATCTGAACCAATTTACCTTACCTAATCTACCCACAAATTGCCTCATCACACTTAACCTTGCCCAATCTTGCATAATGAAACCTATCTTCACCTTATTCTTCCTTAACCTATGGGGGACTTGATACTCCCTTTTTTTCTATTACACTTCCCTTCAAAACCAGACCTTATTCATTTACCTTATCCTACCTTGCCACATCTACCTTACCCAACTTTACTCACCCTTTCCCAGTATTACCCAACCTCACCAATCACCATCTCATTCTTCCCTATACCCATGGGGGACTTGTCACTTCCCATTATTTTATTGAATTTTTCATTAAAACCATACCTTCTACATCCTACCTTTCATTCTACCAAAACATTCTAGATTGATGACCTAGTCCTAAAGGAAAATCAACATGTACCAAAAGAGGAGAAAAGTAAATAGGGAAAATTTTCTCCTTATTGGCTTGGACCTTATATTGTTACTCATACTTATGGATCAGGTGCTTATCGTTTGTCTTCACTCGAAGGTAAACCCAAACGTGAGCCTCTCAATGCCTTACATCTTCAACCATTCTATTGTTGAATCAAGTCCTATATCACCTTATTTCTATTTAAACGATCATCCCTTGAGCACCATTCACCTTCCATTTACCTATTTTAAGGATCAATGACTAAACAAGAATCACGTGATTAACCATTACTTTTTAGCCTTATCTTAAATATGAGTACCACGGCTCTACTCATGGCATGATTCTCATGGATACTTTTTTTTTGTTCCAAGATAGAATCACATGGTCATTCATCACTTAAATCCCATCTATCATAGTTAACCCTTGTGTAATATAGTTTTGTCTTCCTAATAGGAGCCTATCCTTCTCTATAGTCTTATCCATGACCTAAAAGTAAAAAGAAAAAAAATTCCAAAGTAAAATGGGATTCAAATCCTTGATTCAAACTTCCAGCAAAAATATGACTCCCTCAAAAAAGGACATCTATGCTTTCTATCTCGCTTCTATACGTAGAATTATCCCTCGAAGGACAGCTATACGAACCCAGTTGTATTGTCCTTAGTCTATCATCATAAGAATATTATTCTTGCAAATAATAAAATAAAAATATTTTGAAGCTTCCCACATCTATCAGCTTCACAAATACCTCAAGGATATAATATACTCATCCAACATAGACTTCCCACATCGATCATTCTATCAAAAATAAAAACAAGAAGAAAAGAAAAAGCAAAAAGAAAAATATGAACTTTTTCATCATGGACTTGGCTATTGTGATCTTGGGTCTCTTGCCGAGCCGGCATGCTGTCTCACACTAGGTTACACTAAAACCAACCTAATTTCACCTTTTCACCCTAATTCCCTACTCACTCAAGTAATGTGCATCAAATGTGACATTTCATGATCATGTGACTTTATTCACCCTTATAATATTCAATCATGCAACGCCTTTAGGGTCTTATGTTCATAATTCTATCTTCAGTATGGTAGACGTGTTATGGTTCTTATCAAATAGGTGACTCTTCTATCACCTCTTACCACTCACCTTATTCAATAATTTTTAATTATCCTATACAGGACCAAGCCTTCGACACCTCAATTTAACCACACCTTAATGACCTTAATTCACCCCTTCCTTCATGACCTAGACTCAATCATGCTTAAGTGACCTAAACTCAACCATACCTAAATTGACATAGACTTAACTATGCCTAAGAACTACCAACCCATTCCTCTACCTTATCATATTATTTCCTAGCTAATGGGAGAACTACATCGGATTGAGGCCCTTTTTCATCAAGGCTATGTAGGCAGCACTTTGAGGGCATGGGGGCCCTTGGAGGTTAGCTCGGCCATTATTTACCCTAACTCTAATTTTCCCCCACTTTTTTATTTACATTTTACCATTAATTAGTGTCCATCTTCTACATTACTTGGAAATTAAACAAGCATACAAGTATATAAACATGCATACTTACCCATTTCTTACAAACATGCATACCTACCATTTCATCACATCATACATCAATCAGTTCACCAATCCATGATATCAAATATGTGGAAGTTTAAACTATAACATAAATATATATCATCGTTTATTTTCCATACTACAAATAACATGGAAATTAAATCAAACCCAACAACATCACTCAACCATACCTAACTAAACTCGACTCAATCATGCCTATACTTGACTCCACCATGCCTAACTGAGCTAAATCAAACACACATATACATGAATCCATCATGCTTACATGACCTCGAATTAATCATACCTAATTCACCTAGTTTCCATCACATACACAATGAAAATGAAAATGAAAATGCAAGTACATCATCCATACCATAAATATCATCATCTATAACAATAAGAACATCTTTGTATCAATACAAATGTAAACCAATACAAATAAATACTCAGTATCTCAAAACTCTCATATACATCCTTACTATCTTCGGAACACCAGCCGATATAAAATCAAAATCTCAAAACCCTCATATGCATCCTCACTATCATTGGCACACAGACTGGTATATACCAAAAATTGATACACCAATCATATAAGGTGACTAATCGTCACTCCACCTGATATCCATGCCTGTTTCATCTGTCTCCTCCTCCTCTCCTCTAGCCCAGTGACCTGCCTACATCTCTCCACCTAGCATGGGTCTCAACCTAATATCTTCCTTCCCCTTACCTGGGACTGGCCTCTATGAGCTCGTAGACTCACCCTGACCCTGTCTCTAGGTTTACTGTCCCCCTCTAGTATGAGAACTATGAGTGTGGGATCTAGTTCTCTCACTTGTTTCCTATTGTGCCACGTACTCCACATAGGAAGGGACGTCTATCTTGGCATTCGTAAAATGATCTTGGTGTTGGGCCCCAAAATATCAGCTAAGTACAAGAAGGCATGTGGGCATGTGGGACCTAATTAAAGAAGGGTGTGCAGGTTAAAGGTGTGCATGGAAAGGGTTCTAAAAGGATTTTTCAGAACACACGGCATGCACATGCAAGGAAAAAAATATTTTGTACTTAGCCACATTTGGCATCCTAGGAAACACATAAGAAAATCATGAGCCTTGTGGATAAGGTGTCAGCTTGGTGACTATGGATCAAAAAGGGAATATTTTAGGAATGTGATAGAAGTTTCTAGAATACATCATTATAAGAAATGGAAAGATCGAATCTGGGGAGGCATGCTCCCATGGAGAACCACTTTGACACTTGGTGTCTAATCTGTAACTTTTGGAAGGCATGGCGGTGGGTGCTAATTTTATAAATACAAGTACCCCGGTAGAAGATAGATATATAAGGATATAGAGTTGAAGAGAGGAAAATCTTTGCATAAATGATTGGAGGATTCTATGGGTTGGGAATAGGAGCATATAGGGATGATGGCACATTTAGGGGAATGGGTTTGCATTTTTCTTTGTAATGTGATGAATATGGTATAGTTATGATGCATGACTTGGCTCTGCATTATTATATGGGGGTCTGTTATGAACCCAAGGGATTATAATGTGGTTATTGAATTTTTTGATATGAATATAATGCTCTCTTATAAATCATATTTTTTTAGAAGTATACTAATGTATTTCCTTTCTGTATGAGCTATTTCCTTATGTTGCTTGTTATTTTTCCTTTTCTGGATGAAATAAGATAACTCATTCTAGGATATGAAATGCTTCTTTCTACTCATTTCCATTTAAATCTATTATAAGACAATGCATTCTCATAAGAATCACATAAAGGAGAGACTCGATGCCCCACGCGTACCTTGGGTGAGTGCCCAACACCTGTTGGGTGATAGGCCAGTGTGCATGGGATTATACTATGGGTCTAAGGGTATAAAATATGACTACATCTTGGTTCTATTACTGGGACATCCTTTCAAAGTTGTTAGGAGAAATGGCATGCATCTTTGTCACTATGATTCATGATGACATAGCAACTGACCTTAGAAAGTGTTGAAACAGGTTCAAGAGCACAAAGGATGAGTTTTCTCAAAGATTCAACACTAGACATGAGTTCGATGCACGTAGATGGGTAGAAAATAACCTATACCATGAGCTATATGAGACATTCTTTTGTTGCTTCCTAGTAGAACTATATGAATGGCTTTCAGCATATGCATCTAGAATAATTTGGTACTATAGATCGCTGCATGTGGATCCAAGATGACTATCAGAAGCTACATGATGCAAATCTAACTTGGACACATGTTATTGATCACTTGTGGAAGAGAGTGTTGGCCAGTTATACTTTAGAATATGCCATTTCAATTTATTCTTGCCCATAAGTTGTTGAGTTTAAGTTTTTGAGGGAGCCTAGAGGATCATTTTTGTGTGTTATTCCTTTGGCTATGAATATCTTGGTCATTAATTTGAGTTTAGAAGCATTCCCCATGGCCCGGCTAAATCTTCTTTGAGCACTGGGAGAGGAAGCTAGGGTGGAGGAAGATGGTAAACATTGTGGCTAAAAAGAAAAGGGAAGAGAGATGACTCAAGTATAATGAAGCTCATGAAAGGGAGATGACTAGACAACAAGAGGTTACAAGTTTGATGGATCTATGGAGGTAAACATTGTGGGAAGGATTTGAGATTCATGCAGAGGACATAGAACCTTAGTAGTATTTGTTATCCAATCTTGGAAAGTGCGGGAGAGAGGCCCCTTCAGATTCTGATGTGATTTCTTCGCATGGAGAGAGAAGAGACATCGGCGTGGATCTAAACCCACGTGACAACCAACCCCTGGCATTTGGTTTTCCAGATCAATGGATAAGTATTGTTAACCCAATTGGTATCAGTGGGAGTTATCGATCTGCGCCCAGGAGATATAATTTCTTGTTTGGAACATTCATGGTTATGCAAGCCATTTCTGTATTTGGAGGAATCTTTGGACAAGGTGGAAGTACTTCAATGGGATAGTATCAGAGACCATCGACGTGTAGTTTAGTGAGACACTAGGAACACTAGGCACGACCACTTATGGTACTTTTCTAACTACAGGAGGTGGATCTGGTGGGTTAGGAGGAATAGGACCTGGTGGATTCAGTGGATCTGGTAGAGGAGGAAACACCAGAGGGAACCAAGGATCTAGATCAGGAGGGCAAGGGCCTCATCCACCTCCTTAGGTTTTTTTTGATATTTCTTTACACTTTCTAGATTACTAAGGTATAAAGGATATGCCACAGAGCATGTGCATAAGTGTGAATTGCTATGACGTGTGAAGGGGATCACTACCCATGAGTGGAAGGAAATTCAGTTTGCAATAATGTTACAAGGGCACACGCATAGTTGGTATAAGAAGTATGACCTCCATCAGACAGTGGTAGACTACACTGCATTGAAGAATGCCTTCTTCCAAGAGTTCCATATCCCAGAGTTTGAGCAGAAGAGAATCAACGCTCTTAAGGAGATCCAGTGGGGAATAGTCGAGAGAGTGCGGGAATATGACGTGTGTTTCAAGACTCTCTTGTCAAAGCTATCCAATCGCATTCATCTTTCTCAACATGCTCAATGGTTTTTTAGAGGATTGATAACACCATTTAGAAGGGCTCTGTCATACAAGACTTTAACAGACCCATGTAAGGAATTGGAAGCTGCCCTGCATGCCAAATCTATTGGGAGCATTGACATTGTTGTTAGCCCTTTTCTAGAGGCTCAAATTGTTGCAATGGGAAAGTAGTTGTAGAAGCTATCTATAAACTCAATGTAAGAGGTTTGTGGTGGGATTTTGTGTATAGACTGTGAAGTGGAGGGGTATGTAAAGGATATTTTCCCTCAGAAGTCAGTGCGTGCTATGGCGGTAGACTGTGATATTTTCCATAGGGATCATGATGAAAGTAGATGCCCCCTACTCCAACACGCAATCCACAAGAATGTTTCTTACTATTGTAATATTTGTACCTAAATGACCTATGATACTAAGGATTGCATACTGATTGATCATATCCATGATACTATTGATCTGGGTGTGCGTCAGACTAGCCTTGCAAGTAGTTCAAAGGATGATGAATGATGTTATAAAAGGTGAAAAAATGGAGGAATGCATGGAAGATGCTTTCATGAAGGATTTTATGGTCACAATAACTGTAGTGGAGGGTCGAGTGAGTTCTCACGAGGAACTAGTTATAATTGTGGATCTACAGAGCATTACAAATGTGAGTGTCCTAATCTTCTACAATGCTCATGGTGCGGAAAGAAACATAAGTAAAAAGAGTGTCCAGAACTTTATGAGCATATGAACCAGTAGCATCGGAAGGACAAAGGCGCTCAGATGGTGAGCATCAAGAAGACCTATTCACAGTGGATGCCAAGAGTGGTGTGTCAGTTAGGACTAGAACCTATAATGGTGACAACGTGAGCAAAGGTTACATGTGTGAGGGAGATGCCAAGATGAAAGACACTAGCTTCAGGAGAGGAAGTAGTACATGGAAAGTATCTGGACCCTGCTCATCAGAAAGAAGTGTATCAAGAGACTATAGATGTTATTCAAAGTTTACAAGGGGAGATCCAATGTTTGAAGAAGCAATCAAGACAGTTGGAGAAAAGGAAGAATGTCTAGGTCCCAAAGGAGGACCTAGATGAAGCCAAAGAATTGTGTAAAATGTTAAGGCAAGAGAATATCATTCCCTTGTTAGGAGAATGGTTATGGGAGAATGTACCATGCACTAGAGTAGAAAGTGAAAGGTAGGTTTTACATGCAAACCTTCCCCCTCATAGCCGTGACTATGATAAGGAGATTACTTTGAATTCAGTTGTTGATGGATGGCTTTTGAGCAATATTCTCATCAACATGGGAGTAGAGGTCAATGTTCTTACCTTAGATTCATGGCATCAGATGGGAAGGCCCATGTTACAGCCATCTTCAAATGTGTTATTTATGGTGAAAAATACTAATACAATGCCCATTGGAGTCCTAAAGGATGCAGTTATCACCATTCAAGGAGCCAAGCTCATAGGAGACTTCAAAGTCTTGGCACTTACTGAGGCAGATAAATTTCCAGTGTTACTTGGGCACCCATGGTGTTATAAGAAGAATGTTGACCTGTGGTTTAATAAGCGGTATATCAGTTTTGATAAGGAAGAAAGTGTGATCATCCCTTTGACAGATGGGAAGTTAGCGCCCTATACTGAGCCCTTAGGAGAAGAAGTCTTGGATAGAATCTATGTACACTCCATCAGAGATCCTGATATAATTCACCCCATGGAAGGATTTATCCGGTTTGAAGATGCTCATTTTTTGAGTGATACCACTAGTGTGGCATGCAAAAATTGGGCGATAGCTAAGAGGATCTAAAAAAAGGGTGACAAAGGTTCACTTACTCAAGCGCCTAGGAGGAAAAAAGTTTCCAAGCTACTCTGGAGGGGAATATCCTGAAATTTTCTTGCGAGAGATGGAAGCTCAGTGGAAAAATGAGGACCAGAGAAGAGGAATGCTCATTTATGACCATCTCAAAACTGCAACATGTTGGTGGGCTATAGATCAGGAGAACCTCTTGGAGTGGCACAAGGTAAGGATCACATTCTCTGTAAGCTTTTCCTAGAGCAACACGCTCACTATCATACAAGACTACCATGACAAAGAGACTACTTCATTTCATATCCAAGCATGTGAGAAGGCTTGGATGGGAAGTTTAGAAGCATTACCCGCCTTCATTATGGGTGCATAAGTTTTATTCCACCTTAGAAGGTTGTGCATGTGCTTGGTACATTCATTCGGAGATGCGTCATCAGACAGGTAATTGGCAAGAGTTGGAGGCTAATCTCATTCAAGATTTCAAGTATAGGAGTACTAAACCATCATTGGATAATGTGTTGTAAGTGATCAAGCCCCTTATGATGGGGGATAGTGCTATGGTAGAGGATAGGCTAATAGAATCGCTAGGTGAGTCTTATTTGGAGACGTGCCTTAGTGAAGAAGAATCAAAGGAATTACATCTTGAGTGCATGTGTATGGAAAAAGAAAAAGGAAAAATGGTCTATGTAATAGACGAAGAAAAGATGGATACTTTAGATGTTAACCATTCAGAGGGTATGTGTGTAGTCATAGACATCGCTGATGAGAAAGCATGCACCTACCATGAGCCCTTGAAAACAAATAAGGTTAACAGTGGGACAGAGGAAGAACCTAAGGAAGCTATCATCGGTGACTATTGGTCAGAAAATGAGGTTTCAAATGTCATTGATCTGTTGCGTGAGTTCCAGGATTTGTTTTTGTGTGGGTACCATGAAATCAAAGGTGCCCACCATTCCTTGGGATATATGAAGATCAGGTTGAAGGAAGGTGTGCACCCGATTCAGAAGAGGCCTTATCGGATGAATCCAAATTTACGCATATGGGTTAAGGAAGAAATAGGCAAAATGATAGCATCTGGTATCATTGAGGCAGTGGAAGAATCAGAATGGATAATCCCAATGGTTATCAGTATCAATAAGGATGGTAGGATAAGAATTTGCATTGACTACAGGGATTTGAATGCAGTATGTGTCATCAATCCTTTCCCAACCCTCTTTACTAAAGAAATTTTGGAGGGAGTAATCGGGCGTGAAGTCTATTCTTTCATGGATGGATTGTCAGGGTACCACCAAGTCAGGATTGCAAAGGAAGACTAAAGAAAGACAAATTTCACCACTAAATGGGGAAATTTTTCCTACAAGGTTATGCCTTTTAGATTAAAGAATGTGCCTACTGTTTTCTCACGAATTGTGGTATAAGCATTTTAGAGACTTCATCCATAATTTTCTTCAAGTTTACCTGGATGAATGGACTGTGTATGGATTGGTGAAAGACCATCATGACAACTTAAGGATGATGTTTGAGAGATGTTGGAAATTGAAGATATCCCTCAACATAAAAAAATGTGTCTTTGCTACTCCATTTGGAACCCTGTTAGGACACATTATATGTAAAGAGGGTTTGCTAGTAGATCCCGCTAAACTTACAGTTATTGTAGGATTAGGGGAGCCTACTAGTCAAAGCACAGTGCGTGGATTCCTTGGGCATATGGGGTATTACAGGAAGTTCATCAAGGGGTATGCCAAAATCACCATGCCCTTAGAGGAATTATTGAAACACAAAAGTGAATTTCATTTGGGGAAAGGTGCAGCAGAAGGCATTTGAAACTTTGAAGGATAGGCTTGTCACATCACCCATATTACATTTCCCTTCTTGGTAAAATATTTTCCATGTGCATGTCGATGCCTTAGTAACAACTATGGGAGAAGTGCTAGCACAACCTGGTGAGGGAATTATTGATCATCCCTTGTGCTTTGCAAGTAGAAATTTGACACTAGTAGAGAAGAATTACTCAACTACTGAGCGCGAAGCATTTTCTATGATCTACGTGTTGCATAAGTTTAGGTAGTATCTATTTACAACACCATTTATATTCTACACCGACCACATGGAATTGAAATACTTATTCAAGAAACCCATTCTGCAAGGGCGCATATATCGTTGGGTCTTGTTATTTCAAGAATTTGAATTCACAGTGATCGTAAAACCATGGAAAAGCAATTCAAGACCTGACCACTTATCAAGGATTAATTCAGGGGAGGACTTAAAAATTATTGAGGATACCATGCCAGGCGTGCAACTATTTAGCTTACAACACAAACCCTCATACTTGGAAGATATCGCAGTGTTCTTAAAAATAGGTTTGGTGCTGGAAGGGATAAATGCCCTGGAGAGAAAGCAATTAGCAGTACATGCTGCACCTTACATGTTGATTAGTGGAGACTTGTATAAGTTAGGTCATGATGAGGGTCTACACCGATGCGTATTGGAACATGAGTGCATAGCCATTATGGAAGAAGCACATGGTGAGATTACAAGAGGAAACTATGCAAGAAATGCTACTGCATGGAAGATTTTATTAGCTTGGCTGTGGGGTGAGAAACCATCTACAAAGATTGTATTGATTTTTTCAAGGCCTGTGACCATTGTTAGCACCTTGGGAAACCTAAAAAGAGATATGAAATTCCCTTATGACCAATAGCCAGCGTTGAACCATTTGAAAAATGGGTAATCAGATTTGTAGGGCCACTCGCATGAAGGACTGGTTCGCGGTATATCATCACTTGCACTGATTACTTGACAAAGTGGGTAGAGGAAGCACCTACAAAGGATTGCACCGCAACGATAGCTGCTATATTTTTATGGTAAAACATAATCAACATGTATGGTTGCCCTTTAAGTTTAACAAGTGATAGGGGTACACACTTTCTCAATGAAACAGTCAATATTCTATTAGCAAAATTTATAGTGGCCCATCATAAGACTACCCCATATCACCCTCAAGAAAATGAAATTGCTGAGGCATTTAACAAAATACTAGGTCACACGTTAACTAATAGCTATGACGTTGGAATATAGGATTGGGATGATAATGTATCATATGTTCTATGGGTATACAAGGCAACCTACAAAAGGTTGAACAAGGCCACACTGTTTCAATTGGTTTTTGGCGTGGAGACAGTTTTACTAGAGGAATTCATGTTAGCTTCACTGCGTATAGCATGCATAGGAGGGTTAGCTGACGAACAAATGTTGGAAGAAAGAATTGATACGTTGATACAGTTAGACAAAAGATGATCACTTGTTAGATAGAGTCGGAAGATAGAAAAAGAAATACAAAAGGCATGGCATGATCATCATATCAAGAATAAGAAGTTTGAGGTTGGGAAATTGGTGTTGTTGTATGATTCCAAGTATCTACGACATCCTAGGAATTTGAAATTCCATTGGTTGGGACCTTACATCATCTCATACATTCTTGATTTGGGAACTTTCTAGTTACAAGCGCTAGATGGGACGAGGTTACCAAGTCACTTCAATGGGAGTAGGTTGAAGCCCTACTATAAATAAGTCTTTTTGGTGTTTGTAATAAGGCAGTATTGCCAGCTAGATTAGAATTTCCCTTTATGCTTTTTCACTTCTTATGTTTCCCTTTCTCGTTGATTGTTCCATTATTTTTTTCATTTGTGTGCCTTGTGTGCCAATAACCACATTATTTTTCTAAATTTGTGTATACGTAGAGGACCGCACATCTATTTTAGTGTGGGGTGGAGTGATATGAAGTATAGCCCTATAATACAAGTTTGAGCTAGCGGTAGAAGTTGTGGTGAATGGCCTAGTTGAAGGATAAAAAGTGCATAGGAGAGAAGGTGTACAATAATGGTTGGTTTCAAAAAGGCTTTGTGGAAACCACATACAAAAGGATGAAGAACGCAGGAACAACATGAGGTAGGTGAGCACAAAAATTGGGTAAAGGACAGAAGAAGTGTCTTCGGCATTGTGGACGCATGCGTAAGATTCTGTAGTCGGGTTGTATTTTTTCACGCTAGAAGGTTGTAAAGGGTTTTTCACACAAGATGAAGCATGTGGGTAAAGGAACTTACAGATGGCTTAATGGAAAAATATGAATTTAATGTTAAAGTATGTTGGTAGGTGGCATAAAATTTAATGTTGGAAAGAAGCAAAAACTATAAATACAAAGTCAGAAAAATCATTTGTTACCTTGTGTTTACGAAGTAGAAGAAGATATTATGAACTAGGGCACCCAGAGAGAAATTTGTGTGAAGAAAGAAGAATTGAAAATTTGAGTGTGCATCTAGATTAGATATGTAAAGTAGAAGGAGGGAGTAAACAAGCGTGAGAAAGGTTGTGTGAAGAAGTGTCATCTTGTGGAAGGATTTCCTGGTTAGGGTTTGGCAGCTAGGGCGTGGAGAAAGAAGGATTCATTTCAGGAGTTGAAGCTTCAGAGTGAGCTTTGGGATTGAGCAGAGTAGTAGAGCAGAGTGAGAGGAAGGATTGTTTAAGATCAGCCTAACCAAAATAATGGCACCAAAAACCAACCATTTCACCAAAGAAAAAAAGGGAAAGGGCAAGGGAAAGCAAATTGCTTCCGTCACGAGCACCAATGAAGAATGGTACGCAGAAATGTAGTACCCAGATGGGGTATTGCTAGGGAAAGAGTGGGAGTCACACCAGTGAAAGATGGCCATAAGTGATTATAATCATCACACAAGCACAATGGAGAAGGAAATGGCATTGGATTTGGTCTAACCAACTAACAATAGGATGTCAGACGGAATGCCCATTTACAACGATGAGGTGAAGGTCAAACTAGAAAAGGTTGGGTTATTACAATTATACGAGTTTCCCTACTTTGGAAAGCCTAAGTTCCTTTATCAATGGCTAATGTCACATGTGCATGAGGATCATTTTTATTTCACAAGGCACAAGATGTGTATCACATTGCAACTGATATCCAAGTTCACAGGCCTCAATTGTGAACAAGATATCATTGATGATGATCCAAGCGACAAGGAGGATATCAAGGATACTGTATCCATGTATGAATATAAGAAGGGGTCACGATACTTTTATATTGCCAAGATACCAGACCTAGAGATGAGGATGGCCACACGCTTAGTCACCAAACTCAATGACCAGGAATGATGGACACAAGTGAACAAGGCATGGCTAAACATATGCCAAAAGATATTAGAAGGAATCATCTACAACTTGTCTGCTTTCATCGTGGATGAAATTATAAGCAGCATGCAGGAGGGAGAGAAAATACTCTTTGGTAACATCTTCCTCACTATTGTGTTCTCATAGATTGGAGTGCCTTATTGGCCATAAAAATTTGTTTGGAAGTATCCAAAAGAGGATCCCTCACCCATAAAGAGGTTTGCAGAATATACTTGTGAAACCATGACGACCACTCACAAGGCGCACCTGGAGAAATTGTATAAGAAAATGTGTGATGCATTCGGGGTTGATTAGAGGATCTCAGAGCATTTTTCCATGCTCGTGAGTGGAGAGGAAAAATTTTCAGTCTACCAACACTTCTACATTGGAAGATTTATGTTGACATATTAGAATATGATTCTGTGGTGCAAGCTACCCTTCTCCTTCACCATGCTATACTTCAAAGTCAGAGTTAATTGGTTTAAGGAGGCCAAGGGACTAAGGTTCGACATTAGTGAGGTAGATATAGACCACCGTGAGTTATGCCAGAAGCTGGTCTACCGAAATAGGTGCACGTATGTGGACATATATGCTCCCATGAGATCCAGATGATGAAACATTTAATGTTGTCGATTGCAAGAAGGACCGCAACAAAGGTGTATCTGTGCATAATGCCAAAATTTGAAAAAGGAACTTACTTGGAGAATGATGTCTCCATTTCTGAAGATCCTACAGGAAGGAATAATATCACACCTAGGAAGAGAGAAACAGAGGAGGTATAGGAGAAAAATGCACCAAGTGTCAAAACTGCACAAACGGTGAGCGCACCGGAGATAAGCACTAATCCTAGTACTTACACATGGAGGAAGAAGTCTCTAGTCAAAGAAAAAACTCAAAAAGAAGAGGCACAGGAGCATGAAGATCCCCTCAACTAGGAGGAATCACCAAATAAAACATCACCTATCAAAGAAAAAGAAAGAGAAGAATGCCCTATACTGGAATCCCTAGTAAGGAAGAAGAAGAAGGTGACGGATGAGGCCAATTCATAAGAGACAAAAGATCTATATTCCTACATTGGCGACAGGGATGATGATGATGATGATAATGAACTAGGAGGAAAAGACAATATTGTCTATGAGACATATGATTCTGAAGAAGGAGATGAGTATAACAAAGGAGATGTGGAGAAGGAGGATTAAGAAGAAGCTAAGACCCAAGGCAAGGGGGTAGGTAGGGAAGAAGTTACAAAATATAAAAGGACCCCAAGCCTCACAAAGGAAAAAATAGACAAGGCCGCAGAAAAGGAAGTGGAAAAAATCATTAAGGACCTGGTGAAACAAGAAGTAGAATTTGGCGCATATGTGATGCTAAAGGAAGTTGAGGAGGAAAGCATAGAAAAAGAATATGGCAGAATGGGAGGATCCTAATTTGGCTGTAAGCTTTCCAAAAGACACATACACAGGTAGGAAGAGCACAAAAGTGTCACAAGTTCAAGGAATGGGCTAAATCAATGATCTAAACAAGGTGTTGTGTGTGCGCTTCAAGAGTACCATGCCAATGGAAAAAACTTTTAGCCATGACTTCATTTGATGAGGAAGGTGCATACCCTCAGAGAAGGAAAAAAAATTTCATGGGCATATAAGTCCCACATTAATGAGCCTGAGTTTGAAATAAATTGATGAAAGTGCCACAAACAAAAGGGATAAACCCCTTGGTGAATAATTAGTGGATGTCAAATGAGAAAATCTACAATGCGCTCAACAAAGTCTCGATTAAGGTTGAATCTAGGCTCTTCAGGAGAAGTGACAGGGTAAAATTCCTAGAGGCAGAGTTGGAGAAAATGGAAGAGGAGCTCCTAGAGAAAAACAAGGACCTAAAGTAGGAGGAACTAATCAACACTCAATTAAGGTGAAAGTTAAAAGATGAGAAGGCAAGGGTGCATGAGGCATACAAGAAGAGATAGATGATCACGGATGGCATTATATTAAAGCATCCAGAGTTAACACCACCCTCACAAAAGTATAGATCATCCTTATAGTGCCTAGAGGACTTGACCCTCATAATCACTATGGAGAAGCAACAGAAGACTTTGCCCTAGAATAAACAGAGGAGGAATTGGCATGCCAAGAGAAAGAAAATAAGATGAAGGTTATGGAGATTATTGCTCACTAAAACAAGATCCTCGCTGATGTAAAGGCCACCACGCAAGCCACTGAGACTACCTATGATAATTACGTGGACAGAGATAGAGTGGCAAGTATCTTAGTTGCTACCCATGAAGAAAAAACTCAAGGATTTCTAGGAAAAGAAAAAAGGGAACATGGTGGAGAAAGACAAGATCCTATCTGAGGTAGAAAAGAAATCAGATGCCATTGAGACCTTACGGGGCTCAATCAAGAACTGGCTAAAGGAATTATACCCTCAAATCACTCAGAGGATGGATGTGCTCGAGGATTTGGGTAAGTAACTAGAGGAGATTGTGGAGACAATGAGTGCTAAGGGGGAGGAGCTTAGTTTTTAAGAAGTGAGTGCCCTGGTGGGTGACCTATATCAGCAAGCGCAAAACAAGATCGACGCTTGGGGGAAGTTAGAATCTAATTTAAGGAAGGATTTCCCTCTCCTCCTCTAGAAGTAAATAAGGTTCCCCATTCTTTCATTCTTCTCCCCATTTATTCATTCCTTCATTATTCCATTCCAACCATTTATAAGGATATGCCATTATTTAATTGCTTTATTGAAGTGTGTTTATGAGGACAGAGAACAGGCATAGTGTGGGGTGATGTTGGACCCCAAAATATTAGCTAAGTACAAGACAGGTGTGTGGGAACACAGGAACTAATTGAACAAGGGTGCATGGGTTGAAGGCATTGCAGGGAAAGGGTTCTGGCAGGTTTTTTCAGAACACATGGCATGCGTGCACAAAGAAAAATAGGTTTTGTACTTAGCCACATTTGGCATCCTAGGAAGCACACAAGAAAAGCATGACCCTTGTGGATAAGGTACCAGCCCTAAAGACTATGGATCAAAAAAGTGAATATTCTAGGCATGCGATAGAAGGTTCCATAAGACATCATTGCAAGAAGTGGAGAGATCGGATCTGGGGAGGCATGTTCCCATGGAGGACCACTTTAACACTTGGTATCCGATTTGTAACTTCTGGAAGGCATGGCGGTGGGGTGATAAAGTTATAAATACAAGCACCCAATAGAAGATAGATATAGAAGGATATAGAGTTGAAGATAGGAAAATCTCTCCAAAACTGAATGGAGGATTCTATGGGTTGGGAATAGGAGCATCTAGGGATGATGGCACATTTAGGGGAATGGGTCTACATTTTTCTCTATAATGTGATGAACATAGTATAGTTCTAAAGCGTGACTTGGATCTGCATTATTATATGGGGTTCTATTATGAACCCAAGGGATTGTAATGTGGTTATTGAATCTGTCGATATGAATACAATGCTCTGTTATAAATCATCTTTATTTGGAAGTATACTAATGTATTTCCTTTCTGTATGAGTTATTTCCTTATGTTGCTTGTTATTTCCCTTTTATGGATGTAATAAGATAACTCATTATAAGATATGGCATGGTTCTTTCTACTCATTTCCATTTAAATATGTTATAATATGATGCATTCTCATAAGACTCACATAAAAGAGAGACTCACCACCCGCGCGTGCCTCGTGTGAAAGACCAGTGCCTGTTAGGTGATAAGCTGATGTGTATGGGATTAGAATATGGGTCTAAGGGTATAAAAATATGACTACACCTGGTAATATCATGCCTCGTTTAAGGTATCCCTAAACCTCATCATCATCACCATTTTAGGTGGTACCATAGGTCTCATAATAATCTGTGAGCTCTAACCTATTAACGCTAGCCTTGGACCCTATCCCATTGTAGATGCATGTAGTGTGGGACCCTATCCCTAAGTCTGTGGAGGTGTATGTACTATAACCTGGGCCTTTAAGGCCACAAAATGAGCGTGTACAGTGGCCAACTGGCCCTAAACCTACTACCTACACCTATAAGGTGGCTACCTGTCCCCCATATCCATATCCACCCTATACAGGTGTCAGTCCCTGTGCTACCTGTGCCTGTAAGGCTGCCACCTGAGCCTATAAAAATGGAAACCTGTTCCTCTGTCCCGATAAGCTACCCCTATAAAGCTATAATTTGGGCTTAAAGGGCAGCTACCTGAACCTGTAAGGTATCCCTATGCACTGTGATGGTGGCTAAGTCGGGCTACCTTGGCCTTAGTAGTGTCACACATAGCTATGTTGCCCACCACTGCCTATATCTATCAGTGACCCCAACATCATTGATCCACCTATCCACTGCCTGCTTCTCTTTCCCTTTCAGCACACTCGGTCATGGTGGATAAATAGGTTTCTCCACTTCATCTCTCATGTACTATGGGAAAGGTGGAGGAACGTCCTGTGGAAGCAAAAACTTTCATCTAACCCTGTTAATAGGTATCATATCATGCTCACTGGTATAATTCCCTTGATTCCACCTCAGTAGTTGTAACTCCTCTAACTCCTATGCCATGTCCCTGTATGAGGGATAGCCCACATATTTCCTCCAAATAATATCAACTCCTAAAATCCCCTCCAATATTTTTCTATAATACAAAACATCATGTGTTTCCCTAGCCACTCCATGTTTCCCACCAACTGGTACCCACCATCTATTCCTACTCTAACCCAACCACCCCTGAACTAATCATGTTGGGGAAAACCAACTAGACATACACATACAATGTGATCGTATGCTTAGAAAAGTAGAAGAAAGTTACAACACAAACTAAAATGTAGCAATCTCCCATAGGCCCACATCTTCCTATACACCTACACCAGGAATGCAGGTGCCCATACAAAATAGATTTTCTCCTCCATCATATCTTAGAGTACTCCCATCAATTCTCATGGGAATCGCCCACCCTAAGTATCTGGTAAGGTGAAACAAAATACCACCTCCATCGTCAAAACAACCAACCTCATCTCCTAAGGATGGGCCGCATACATGTCTCCATAGCTAAGGCTCGCGTTATGGTACCTCATCTCACCCATCACCTCCCCAAACACAGCCATTATAGGCTCCACAGATGCCTTAGATGAAATAGAATGCATTGTCTCCTCAATAATCGATAGCCGCAGGATCTTGTAAACATCCTCTAGGGTGATAGTCATCTCACCGATCGGTAAAATGAAACATGTTGGTCGTTAAATCCCATCTATCGATGAGTGTGACCATCAAACTAGGATCTCAGGATATACACCTATAGCATCGGATCCCAATGTTGATAAAAGAACACTTGTCAAAGATCACACAAGGATTCCGTGCGAGATAGAAGGCCCAGAACCAAAGGTGTGCAGAAGGATAGGAAGGACTCGCGCACGGAAGGCAAGTTCAGATTTCAAGACTTGGCTGATTTTGAGCATGAAGACCTATTTTTAGAATATGACGTGTGGAAAACATCAACGATTTTGAGACGTGCGCGTCATGCATTGTATATCTTAGGAAAAGTGGTTTGAAGCATTTATGCATGGATAAAAGCTAAGAATAGAATCGACACTTCAGTTTATTGCAAGAGGACTATAGATAACACACTTGCATGTGTGGCTATGATTATAAATGGTGTGTGGCTATTAATAGCATGCAGCCTATTTCTGGAATAGATAAGCGGTGAAGGCAAAGTCCCCACCCTATATATGCATATGATGTTAGGTACATAGTAGAGAGAGAGCCGGATGTATGGAAAGGAGATGTATGTATGTGTGTAATAGAGAATATACGCATATGATTGAACTATTGTATCAGTTCCATATGCGCATTGGTATAGATTGATAATACTATCAGGAGCTTCTATATTTACTAATAGATAGAAGATATTGATTGAATCTAAGTGTCATTCTGTGTGTAGTTGAGTAGTGCGTGTTATTAATTCAATCATGATTACTGTTTAAGCTTGTTCTTTCATAGATCTGAGGGTAGCATACATTGTGGAATGATGGATTAGTTATGAATCTATATGTTACTTCCTTCATCATGTTAACATCATGTTACAACAACCCGAAAGAGGGACTTGGTACCTTTGAGCGCTTTAGGTGAGTTCTCAGTTTAGGCCTGAGTGATGTGCCAGCGTGACTAGGGTGTTATCTAGTAAATTATAGGCAGCATCATTGGTTCCATTGCCAGGACCTCTTTTTCAATTTTTTTCAGGATGGTTCGTGATGAAGACATGCCGGTTAACTCTAGCAAGTATTTAGGAATGGATACATGATCTGGAGGAAGAATATGCATGACAGTTCAGAAGTGGATCTAAGTTTAACGCACACACTTGGGTAGAACAAAACCTGTATGACAGCTTATATGAGAGCTTCTTTACTATCTTTCTAGTAGAACTATACGAGTGGCTTACTACGTATGCATCTCAGCAGAATTGGAGGTATCGCGCACTTGTCTAGACATAGGAAGAATTTTAGGCCCTCTATGATGTTGATCTAATCTAGACTCACATAGTGGATATGTGGTTTCATGGTGTTCTAAACAGTTATATTCTGGAATATTCAATTTTGACGTACTCTTACACAGAGGTAGCTGAATTCCAATTTTTGTAGTATCCAAGAGGAACATATTTGTAAGGTATTCCACTGGCGATTAAGATCTTAATGGTAACTTTGAACCTGGAGAGTAAACCGATGGCTAACTAAAATTTTCCACGCATGGGGGTAGGAACATGTTTGGTTTAAGATGGCAGATCCAGTTGCCAGAGAAGTAGAGAGAGGAAAGGAAGTTTAACTATAATGAGGCATGCAATAGGGAGATAGAGAAGCAGCGTTCTATTGTAGAGAGTATGGCATGGAGGAGAGAGATGGCTCGTGAAGGATTTACGGCTCATATAGAAGATGTGGAGCCAGAGCATTAGGAACTCCCCCATCTTAGAAAAGATAGAGATCCCCCCTCGTCCTCACATGGAAGTGTGCCAATAGAGATTACCTAGACCGCGGATGCGCATCTTAATCCACCTGGTGACCTAGCCCTTGCGATTGGTTTTTTAGTATCTAGTACGACAAGTAACTAACAAACTAACTTAGGAAGTAGGAGAGTAGGAGTAAGTCAAGGATCAAGAACATCAATGGTAGGATAGACGGCTTCAATTTCATTTGGAGGATAATTCTTAGGTACATCATCCTCATAGAGTTTGAGCGCAAAATGTTGGATTCACCTCTGGAAGTAGAACTACCTCACAGACTGTAGGGGTACAGTATAGTACTATTGTCGAAGCACAGGGGAGTATGTCTACTGGCCTTATTCCAACTACAGGTGGTGGATCAGGAGGTATAGGTGGTTCTAGTTCAGGTGGATCTGGTGGTTCTAGAGGTAGAGGTAACATAGGAGGTTCTGGATTAGGTGGTCAAGGCTCACAACAACCAAAAAATATCTATATTGAAATGTCTCTTCATCTCCCAGAGTATAGAGGTATAGAGGATACTGCCAAACATGTGCATATGTGTGAAATATTGTGGCGCACTAAAGGGATCACGGATGTTGAGTGAAAGGCATGTCAATTCGCCACTACATTACAGGGGTGCACACACAGCTGGTATAGGAAATTTGACCCTGATCAAACTTGTGTGGATTATGTAACATTGAGAGATGTTTTCTTGAAAGAGTTTCGTATACCTAATTTCTAGTATAAGTATGCTCAAAGATATCAAGAAAGGCACTAATGAGAGTGTACGTGAGTATGATGCTCATTTTAAGACACTTCTATCTAAGCTATCTTATGATATTCACGCTAGCTAGCATGCACAGTGGTTCGTTGGAGGGTTGATTACACCTTTTAGAAGGGTGCTATCACATAAGACATACACTGATCTGCGCAAAGCCCTAGAAGTAGCTTTATGTACTGAGGTAGTTGGGAGCATTGACACTAGCATTAGTCCATTCCTAGAGGTAGAGATTGTAGCTATGGCAAAGAAGCTAGAGAAGCTATCAGCAATTCAGCCCATAAAACGTGCTCAGGAATTTGGTGTAAATATTGTGAAGTGGAAGGTCACACCAAGGATTGTTGACAGATCTGTATCCTCGCTATTGTTGGACTGTGAAATTTTTCATTTAAATCTTGATGCTAGTCATTTTCCTTTGTTACAATGCACGATAAGGCATAATTTATCTTGCTTTTGCAAAATTTGTAGGTCCACAACCCATGACACTAAGGATTTTCGGCTGATTGGTCGAATCCAGGATGCTATAGACCTTGGGGTATGACACACAAGTATAACAAATAGTTCTAAGGGTAAGAATGAGCACTAGGATTAGGATCATAATCAAACGCACTATGATAGGAATGAGGGACGTTTTGAAGGAGGTCGTGGAAGGGGGCATGGATATCATGGTGGATATGGAGGATGAGGTTGTGGTGGAGGAAGAGGTGAGTTCGCTCGTGGAACATGTTATACGTGCGGATCTCCTGACCACTATAGGTGTGAATGTTCTCAGAATATTTCATGTTCTTTCTGCGGAAAGAACCATAGCTATAAATAGTTCCTGGACTTATATGAGCATCTGAGTAAGTAGCATAAGCAAGAAAACAAAGGTGCCAAGATGGTTAGAATATAGTGTGCAGTAAAGGATTAGTGGATGCCCAAGATAACAGAAGGACCTGAGGCATTGACAGTGAAGATACTACACACACTAAAGCAACACACATGAGATAGGTATTGCACAAGAATCCTATGATCACCAAGGACGAGGTTTTGCATGTGAGGTGCCTAGATCCTGCTCAGCAGAAGGAAGTTTACAGGGATACCATGGAGGTGCTAAGGAATATTTAGGGTGAGATATAGTACCTAAAGGAGAAAAAGAAAGCATTAGAGATAGTCCAAATTGATATCAATGATCTACCTAAGGTGAGTAAGATGTTGCACCAAGAGAACATTATTCTACTATTAGGAAGTTGGTTAAAAGGGAACACTCCACGTACAAGTCTTGAGACTAGACGGCAGATTATGCATGCAAATATTCTCCCTAATAGCATTGACTATGACAAAGAAATTACTCTGAATGTTGTTGTGGATGGGTGGATGTTGAACAACATATTAATCGATATAAGTGCGGAAGTAAATGTGCTTACATTACATACATGGGTACAAATGGGGAGGCCTCTATTGTAGCCATCATCTAATGTGTTTTTATGGTAAACTGGACTAAGGCCACTCCCATAGGAGTTTTGAAAGATGCATCTATAACTATACAAGAGGCCAAGTTCACTGGGGATTTTGAGGTATTAGCACTTGCAAAAGCAGACAATTTTCTAGCCTTTCTTGGATGCCCTTGGTGTTATGCGAATAATGCTGACTTGAGATTCAATAAGGGGTATATAAGATTTGAAAACAAGGAGGAAAGGGTTGTAATACCTTTGAAAAATGGGAATTCTACACCTTATGTTGAGCCTCTAAGTGAGGAGGATTTAAACAGATTCTATGTACGTGCTATTCAGGACTCATAGGTCAATGAGCCATCAAAAGAAGGCATCCTACAGTGTGAGGAATCTCATTCTATTAGTGATACTATGAGTATTGCTTGCAATAATTGGGCTCATGGTACATATGAATTAGTAGGATGCGAGGTGAAAAGCATGGTTGCACACAAGAATGGACCTCGTTCAATTCGACGGATAAGTAGCACAATATCTTGGTATACATGGGAAAAAGATATTCCTACCTTTCTGAGGGCCATGGAAACACAGTGGATAGATCAAGTTAAAAGGAGAGATATGTTATTATATACACTACGCGGGACAGTAGTGCACTGGTGGGTAGTCCACAGAGATAATATTATAAATTGGAAAGATATTGGAGTTGCTTTGTTTATTAAGTTTATAAGGAACAATGCACCTACACAAATCTCCACTTATCATGGTGATCAACCTATTCAGCATCACATTTAGCATGTGTGAGAGACTCTGGATAGCAGGACAAGAAGCATTACCACATTCACTTTGGGTGCATAGATTGTATTCTATGCTGCAAGGATGCACACACGCTTGGTATGTATATGCAGAACTACATCAAGAAACTGGGAACTGGAATGATTTGACTACATAAATGATACAGAATTTCGACTACTTCTCGACTAAACCTCCTATAACAGAGGCATTAAAAATTTTCAAGCACTTAATTATGGGAGATAGTGTAAAATCTGAGGATCATATACAAGAATTATTCAGTGAGGCAGAGTTCGGAGCATGTTTTGAAAAGGAAGAAGAAATGGACTCCATACTACTTGAACGTGCTTACCTTGAGAAAGAGAAAGGAAAGATGGTTTACATCATGGATGATGAGGAAGTTAAGAACCTAGATATTAAACATTCACACGGGGTATGCGAGGTCTTGGATAGTGCAGACAAGGATGTGCGCACCTACCACGAACCCATGAAGACAAAGAAGGTGAATATAGGTTCGGATGCTGAGCCTAAGGAGGCCATAATTGGAGATTACTGGTCAAACTCATAGGTAGCATAGATCATCGAGCTACTTAGGGATTATCAAGACTTATTCCCTCAAGGATATCATGAACTTAAAGGCGTGCATGAGTCAGTTGGGGAAATGAAGATCACACTTAAAGATGGTGCACGTCTAGTTAGAAAGAGACCTTACAGAATGAATCCTAATTTGCGCGAAAAGGTAAAAGAAGAAATTGATAAAATGTTGAAATATGGAATTATCAAGCCCCTTGATGAGTCAGAACGGGTTAGCCCAATGGTGATCAGTATCAAGAAGGACAAACATGGATTAGGATATGTGTGGACTATAGGGAGATGAATGTTGCATGTGTCACAGATTCTGGTCCCTATGCCATTCACTGAGGAAATACTAGGAGTTACAGGGCACGAAATATATTCTTTCACATATGGATTTTCTAGGTATCATCATCTTAGGATTGCTCAGGAGGATCAAGAAAAAGACAACATTTACTACTGAATGGGGTAGTTTTTCCTATACTATGATGCCCTTTAGATTGAAAAACGTGCCTGTTGTATTTTCACGCATAGTTGTTTAGGCATTTAAGGATTTTATTCACAACTTCTTACAAGTATACCTAAATGATTGGACAGTATATGGGCTTGTGAAAGATCATTGTGACAATCTGTGCTTAATGTTTGAACGATGCAGAAAATTGAGTATCTATTTGAACATCAAGAAGTGCATATTTGATATGCCATTTGGGATACTGTTAGGACATATAATGTGGAAGGAAGGTTTGCTAGTTGATCCAGCCAAGGTTGTAGTCATTTTAGGCCTGGAAGTGCCTACCAGTCAAAGTGAGGTGCGTGGATTTTTAGGTCATATAGGGTTGTAGAAAATTCATAAAAGGGTATGCCAAAACTGTTGTAACCTTAGAGGAATTACTGAAGGGGAAAGGTACATTTTATTTTGGATAACCGCAATAGTGCATGTTTGAGATATTAAAAGAGAGACTTACTACCGCGCCCATTCTGCACTTTCCCTCATTGGATAAACCATTTCATGTGCATGTGGACACTTCTGGCATAACCATTAGTGCTATGTTAGCTCAATCTGGAGAAGGTATTATAGATCATCCAATCTATTTTGCTATTAGGAAGCTGACTCCTATGGAACAGAATTATACAACTATAGAGTGTGAAGCATTGTCAATGATCTATGCATTGTACAAGTTTTGACACTACTTGTTAGCAACACCATTTTTTTTATACAGATCACATGGCATTGAAGTACTTGGTAAAAAATCCCATCTTATAGGGGCACATATGTAGATGGGTGCTCCTATTTCAAGATTTTGACTTCACAGTTGTGGTGAAGCCACAGAAAAACAATTCTGGACCAGATCATTTATCTAGAATCAATTCAGAAGAGGATGCACAGACAATTGAAGAAACAATGTTGGATGCATAGTTATATAGGTTATAATGTGTGCTCATGGAATTAGAAGACATTGTTTTCTTTATACGAACATGTATGGCACCAGAAGGAATGAAAGCATTAGAAAAGAAGCAGCTTGCTATATGTGTGACATTGTTTGTGTTAATCAGTGGTGACCTCTACAAGCTAGGTAGAGATGAGGTATTATGCCATTGTGTATTAGAGCATGAGCATACGGATATTATGGAAGAATCTCATGGTGGTATTGCAAGAGGCCATTATGCAGGTGATGCGACTGCCCAGAAGATCCTACTTGTTAGATTATGGTGGGAGACATTATATAAGGACTGTAAATAATATTGTAAGCCGTGTGATCATTTTCAACACCTAGGAAAACTAGGCCAAAGAGATGAGATGCCTTTGAGATTGATCACTAGTGTTGAACCATTTAAGAAATGGGTCATTGATTTAGTAGGACCTATTTCACCAGCCACGTGTAGGACTAGATCGCACTATATCATTACTTACACAGATTATCTCACATGGTAGGAAAAAGTAGCACCTACCAATGACTGTACAGAAGCTACAGTAGCCAGGTTTCTGTGGGATAATGTTATTACGAGATATGGATTTCCCTTAAGCTTGATAAGTGATTGAGGCACACACTTTTTAAATGAGACAATTAGGATACTATTAGATGAGTTTATGGTTGTACACCATAAAAATACACCTTATCATCCTCAGGAAAACAGAACTGCTAAGGCCTTCAACAAGATTTTGAGACAGAATTTGACAAAAATTTGTGATGTTGGGAGAAAGGATTGGGATGACAAAGTGTTAGCTATTATTTGGGCATATAGAAGAACTTACAAGAGATTGAACAAAGCCACACCATTTCAGTTGGTGTTTGGTGAAGAAGTTGTTCTCCCTATAGAATTTATGTTACCTTCTTTGCGCATTGCGTGTGCTGGAGGTCTAGCTGATGAACATGCTTCAGAAGATCATATCGAAAAGATGATTCAACTGGATGAGTGATGAGACATAGCAAGATGGAGTCAGAAGCAGGAAAAGGCTAGGAAGAAGGCATGGCATGACAAGAACACAATGGATAAGAAATTTGAGATTGGATAAATGGTACTTCTTTATGACTCAAAGTTTTTACACCATCCAAGCACAAGGTACATTGGTTGGGGCCATATATTATCACTTCTATACTTGAATCAGGTGTTTTCCAGTTAGAAGCACTTGATGGAACATAGTTACCTGATAACTTTAACGGGATTAGGCTGAAGCCCTACTATAAATAAGTCTTCTTGGTGTTTATAATAAGGCAGTATTGCCATTTAGTTTAGGTTTTCAATTATGTGTTCCCTTAATGTATTTCCTTCATTGTCACTATGCTTTGTCAATTTAGTTGTTGTTCTTTTGTAATAAGCGCGCTTGCAGGCATGAAGCTAATTATTGTATGAAGACTCTTTATGCACAGAGGAATGCACATACTTTTAGTGTGGGGTGGTTATATTTATCCAAGAAAAAGACTTTGGGAATTGAAAGGTGAAATGAATAAGCTGTTACGGGTGTGCTTTAAGTCAAAAGCTTCTCAAAAGTGACCAAGGATGGAGATGAATGAAAGAACAGTATAACACAAGGTAAGTGGAGGCCATGTTAGCTACTAGGAGAAGGTATAGTTATGAGGTACTCAGGCACAGGAGTGCGCGCTGAAGAGAATTTTGTGACCAAAGGGTAGGAAGGTGCCCTAGAAGGTTATAGCTGGGCGCGAAGATGTACCGCGCGGAATGAACGGATTTGGTCAATGAATGAGGGGATATTTGGTAGGTGAAGGAGTAATAAATGCATCAAAATTTGAAAAATTTATATAAGGATGGGATGTGGATGCATTTTTACCATTGCAACTAAGATTATTTAAGAAAAGATCCTACTGCAAAGAGCTGAGTGATCAAGTTAAGGTGCAAAGGGTGTGAAACCAAGTGTGACAACCAAATCTGTGTGATAAGAAGCTTGCATCCCCGGTGGTGAAGGGTTTTGAACGAAGTAGGGAAACAGAAAAGGATTAGGTTATGAATTTTTCACTTAGGGCATGATTGAATTGAGCTAGGGTTTGATTCGAAAATTTGTAGAGTTTAAGAGGAGACATTTGCAAGGTAAAAATGGCACCGAAGAAGGCATCTGCAGCAACAGTAAAAGGAAATAAGAAGGTAGTCGTTAAGGAGGAAGAGATGACACCTGAAAGCCATTTTTCAGAGATGCAATATCCAAAAGGAGTCATCGTTAGGAAAGAATGGGATTCACCCATCAGAAAGAGCAAAGTAAGTGAATATAATCATAGGAATTTGGAGAATAAGGAGCTTCATTCCTTACTCACTACTAGAATGAACAAGTGCATGGTGGAGGACATGCCAATATATGACGGTGTGGGTGAAAATATCCTGAAGAGAATTGGGGTCTACTAGTTGTATGAGCTTCCATATTTTGGGAAGTATGAGCCCTTGTATCAGTGGCTCATGAGCAGGGTACACAAAGACTTTTTCTACTTTGAAGGGCGTAGAGTTAGAATCTCATCTGCACTTGTCTCATTAGTTACAGGTCTGAAGGCCATTAGAGAATATATAAAAGTTGATCTTGTAGATAAATCCGTGATTTTAAAGACCAAACAGGGGTTGGGATACTTGAAGGGTCCACGTGGAATGGACATAGATAAATTAAAGAATTGTCTAGTTGTACAAGTTGTAGCCCACCTTGTTACCAAGTTAAATGATCAGGAGTAGTGGTATTGGGTAAATATTATTTGGTTGCATGTGGCACGTAAGATGTCAGAAGGGACAATCTACAACATTGTAGGCTATATTACAGAGCAAATAGTCGAAGAAGCGCACACATGAGGGAAGATCAACTTTGGGGCTGTTCTACTATCACTGGTATTTATCGAGATTAGAGTACCAAATGGACCAAAGGAGAACATATGGTAATACCCCATGGAAAAGAAAACCCCAGCTGAAAGATTCAGCAAATACCTATGCAAGGGGGCCATGAAAGATGATGTAAAGCAAAGGGCGGAGAAGTGGTATGACAGGCTCCGCATGGCATTTGGGGAAGAGTGGCCCATCCCAAAAGACCTACCAGTAGTGGTAGGGAAACAAGTTCATTTTTTTGTATATCATTATTTCTACATCGTGCGCTTCCCAATGAAAGATGGAGTCTCAAGCCCTTGGTGCAAGTTGCCTTACGCATTCACTGTAAGGTATTTTCAAGCATATGTTCATAGATTTACAAACATGCGCCGACTAGTCTTCAATGCAGATAAGGTAGACTTCGACTACCATACATTAAGGAAGAAGTATGTGTATCGTGGCAGAAGTTATTATACAAAAGGGATCATTTCAGAGATACTGAATATCAAACCCATAAGCTTGGCTATAGCAGATGTGGGGGCAACATTGGTGTATCTCCAATTGAAGCCGAAAATGGAGAATAAAAAATATGTGGAAGGTGAGTTCACACTTCCAGCACCACCAAAGGGAAAGCATACATTGGAGAACATTCTACCGCTTAAGCCCACAGAACCAGTTGAAGTAGAGGATGAGGAGGAGCATAGGGGTAGGAGACATCCTACAAGTAAGGGTGAAGTTGAGTGTGTTGTTACACCACCTTAGCCATAAGAGGGGGATGATGAGGATGTGAATGTAGCCCAAGGGGAGCACAGGTTTAAAAGGGTATTTAGGAGAACAATGACCCAAGGTGCTACTCTAAACACTATGTATAAATCACCCAGACTCTCCCCACAAAAAGAAGGCTACTGCGTAGAGAAGAAGGAAACTGAAGTGGAATGAGGAGGCATAAAATTCGTAGGAAAGAATGCCTAATTCTCCTATACTTCCAAAGGACACAAAATAATAGTGTGAGGCATCAAAGGAAAAAGAATAGGATGAGAAAATACTAGAGGAGATAGCTGTAGAGGATGTTCAGGACTTGGAGACACAAGTCCCAAATTTGGAGGCTAAAGTTCCTAAGTAGCAAAGGTCTAGAAGAACAAGTGGAGATAACATTCCGCTAGCCATAGGGTATGCAAAGGATGTAGGAAAAATTATCCGCACTCACTTCTAGAGCACAATAACACAGGAGGATTTATTAGGTTGGGAGTTAATGGATGAAGATATGGCGATAGTGCACACTCGAAAGCAACTATTGTGGTCGATGCACACCCACATGGATGAGCCTAACTTTGATGTTTGTAAATAATCATGTGTTTTGAGATGAATAAAGAAGGCACCTCAAGCCAGACACATGACAATAAAGCCTACTGTCATGTCAGATGAGAAAGTCAGCAATGCATTGGTGAAAGTTTCTACTGAGGTGGCTAGAAGAAACATAGACAAAGTTGCCTACGAACAGAGCACTACGCGAGGAGTTGAAGACAAAGGATGCAAAGATAGCACACATAACACAAGAGAGGGACTTCACGGAGAAGAAGAACAAGATGTTCGTAAGCATCACAGAGGAGATTGGGGACAATGTAATCAAAGCAAGGCCATACTTAGAGGCCAAGGTACCACAAACATTTCCTTCAGTGATACACTATGTGGGAAAGTTGGTGGACTTGGTACTTGAAGATGAAGATATATGTATACAAGTGCCAGAATGCTCTGAACAAGATGCCAAATGAGAGGAAGCATCTGTGATGTGAAAAATTACATCTTATGAAGGGTTGTTGAAAGCATTATAGGAAGTATTGAAGAAAGTAGACCAGGATTTAAATATATGCATAGCTCTAGAGGAACTTATCAACATCAAGACCCTCGAAGAGAATAAAAACATCTAGAAAGTGATGAAAGATGAGACATTGGGCCACGTAGAAAGATTGTCAAAGGTTAAATAGAAGTGTGAGGCCCTGACAATAGCACAAAGAGTTGCACAAGACTCAGCTAGAAGAGCTTAGAAATTTGATTACACAGAAGATGGACCTTTTAGAAGGAAGAATGACATTAATGTTTAGTGTTGTGTTGGTTCTACAAAATGAGAAGGGAGAAATTGCAAGGGATGAGTTATAATCCATTGATGTACACATCCTAGAAAAAGTAGAGCAAGCACTCACTGACTGGTAGGTATTAGAGGCCGAAATAAAGGAAGAGTATTTAGAGTTGATACTGCAAACTAATACAGAGGAGGTTGCCTAATAACCTCATAGATATTCTTTATTTTTATCTACATTCTTTTATTCTTATTCTTTCCATTCTTCTATTCTTTCCTTCAATATTTTTTTTGAGATACCCATTATTTGGATGACAATGAGATTAGTGTGGGGTAATGTTGATCAGAGAATACTTGTCAAAGACCACACAAGGATTCCACGCAGGATAGAAGACCCAGAACCAAAGGCACAGAAGGATAGGAAGGATTCACGCGTGGAAGGCAAGTTCAGATTTCAGGACTTAGCCGATTTTGAGCATGAAGACCTATTTTTAGAAGATGGCAGTGTGGAACACATCAACGATGCATAGACGTGTGCATCATGCATTATCTATCTTTGGAGAAGCGGTTCGAGGATTTTATGCATGGAAACAAGATGAGAATAGAATTGACACTTCATTTAACTATAAGAGGACTATAGATAACACACTTGCATGTGTGGCTATGATTGTAAATGGCGTGTGGCTATTAATAACATGTAGCCTATTTTTGGAATAGATAAGTGGTGAAGGGAAAGTCCCCACCCTGTATATATGATGTTAGGTACATAGTAGAGAGAGATAGATGTATGGAAGGAGATGTATGTATGTGTGTAATAGAGAATATACACATATGATTGAACTACTAAATCAGTTCTATAAGTGAATTGGTATAGATTGACAATACTGTAAGGAACTTCTATATTTACTAATAGATGGAAGATATTGGCTGAATCGAAGTGTCATTCTTTGTGTACTTGAGTAGTGCATGTTATTAATTCAATCATGATTTTTGTTTAAGTTTGTTCTTTCATAGATCTTAAGGTAGCATGCATTGTGGAATGATGGATTAGTTATGAATCTATATGTTACTTCCTTCATCGTGTTAACATCTTGTTACAGCAACCCTAAAGAGGGACCTAGTACCTTTGCATGCTTTGGGTGAGTTCTCAGTCTAGGCTGAGTGATGTGCCAGCGTGACTAGGGTGTTATCTGGTAAATTCTAGGTTGCATCAAATCAATCCAACATCAGTCATATGCTCCCACTCCTCCGTAGTCACACTAGACCACATTACTAATAACAAAGGTGGTACTCTATCTCACATCCGCGGATGGTCCCTAGCCTGCATCCAATAAACCACAACATTTTTCAAACCTAACTATCTCTAATTACCTAAAAACCCCAAAACCATTCCCAACCACACCAATCATGATTACCCCATTTACCTAATCCCACCTAAAAGCCTACTACCCTTTATAATTGTTACCCATTACCTTAACATTATTTGACCTATTCACCTATCTCATGTTGACAAAGATCTAATTTTACTCTTATCCCTCTAAAAGTAGACTATACTTACCTCTTATTTACCCATTTTTTATTTCCAAACTAGCCTTTCTTAGCCTTGTTGTTCTTTAAACCTAACTGGCACCAGTCGTCTTGACCGTCACCGGTTTTTCCATAACCGTCATCAGTTTCCTTTAACCAGTATCGGTCACCTAAGGACACACTGATGTTGGAAAACTCTAACCGACATTAACCAAACCTTGACCGACGTCGATCTTTGTTCGTGCCGTCAAAAACCAAAAACCTATCCCCCCATTTTCAAAAATTGACAAAAAATTACCTAAAACCCCTAATATACCCACCTCACCCTATCCCAACTTAATTCCCAAACCTATCTCACCTATTTAAAACCTTCCCACTCCTCATTCCTTTCATTTTTACCCACTTTTAACCCACATTTCAAATGAAACGCCCGCACCCCAATTTTCTTCATGTCTCACCAAATTTTTTAGTAAATAACAAGTTCTAAAACACCTCTTACCTCATCACGGTGTTGCCTACATTGTGGCATGTCTTACCACTGCACCATTGGTCTTCCCAAACCCTCTCCTACCTCTGGCATGTTGGAATATGCCTCAAATCCCTCCACCAATCACACATCACCAACCTCTCTTGTGGACCTTTCTACCTAGCTCCTCTCACCACTTAGTCACTTCAAAAAAGGAACAAGTCACTCAGTTCTGTCATTTTCTCAAAGTCAAAAGACAACGATGATTCCGTAAAATATGGAATTTTGAACCTTATAACCCTAACCCAACATGACAAGTGTCAATCACCCAATACTAATGTTGGTTACCTTTGTAACCGGCATCAATCACCTGATAGTACTATATCCTCTACATTAATCCCATTTTTGACCTAAACTACTTACTGCCACATACCTTTTGGCTTTACCAACACTTATTAAACCCTACCCACAAGCATAAATTACCCATATCTTTCCTTAATTGCGTTTAGGGACCTGTTATTTTACCTATACCTTGGCCTTACCCGTGCCATGAACAATATACCTTGACCTCAACTTTTGTACTCGTTATACCTTGCAATGTTGTTACATGTGTTGTTTGAGCCTAATGACCTTACCTTTTCCTATTACCATGTTATTTTTCCTGACCAAACCTTTGGTGTATCAGAACATACCTAAATGTTCTTACACCTAACCTACGTCATGTTTCCAGACCATATCTTATACCCTAGATACCTAAATCACTTCAACCTTGTCTAGATAAACCGATCGACCTTAGGACGATGTAGAGTTTACAAGCTCTTTAACCTGGTCTGATGTCACAATCTATACATGTGTGTACATTCGATTATCATTACCCATTACCCAATATGCCCATTTCCCATTACCCATTACCCAATATGACCCTTACCCATTACGCAAAATTCCCATACCCTTAACTACAACTCACCTACCTTCACTTTCATCACTTACCCATTTATCAACTCACTCACTGATTCTGTCTCACACCTCTTCATCTCCTAATTTGAGAGGGATCACCTCCACCCATGCTTGGGGCAACCTCACTCCCACTTATATTTGGGGCAACCACTTTTTTTTCAGCATCGCTTACCAATACAAGCTATTCGACAAAAAGGGGCAAATATGGACACCAAATTTGGGTCACACTCCCCTTGGTCCCCTTTAATCAGTTAACATAACATGTTCACCTAACCATGACCCTTTTACCTTAAATTCACATTAATTTAATTATTTACAATTCAGTGAATTCCCATCCTCACATTATTTATTAATCTAATTACTTTAATTATGTTAATTTACACCTCACCTAGATACCTCACCATGGACTTATTATTAGCCTATTAATTAACTAAGACCCAGTCTCCACTTATCCTAACCACCTGGGACTTATTCTAACCTTAACATTAAATTACTATTCCTTCTCCAACAACATGCTCGCTTATCTAAGCGTTAACCATCACTTGAGACCCAGGCCAACAAATAGAGCACACCAAAAATAGAAAAGATCTATTATTTTTGGTAAACCTGGGATATTTCACCTTAATTGACGTTGGTTAACCCTCAACCAACACCGTTCACCTTGACCATCATCGGTCACCATATATACAATTTGGAAACCTTTTTCCTGAGTTGGTTACTTTGATTTTTTGAGACAAATATCTAAATTCAAGCACAAACTAGAGTTTTCTTCTAGCCAGAGGCCCAAACAAGTACCAAGAATGATCTGAAGGCATTGGCATTCATGGTGACACTCTAGGAAGCATTGTTGCGGCACTAATCACCAGGTTTACAGATCAATCATCACCTTATGTCACCCACTAATCTTGTAGGAAAAACTAAGTGCATTTGATTAGGTATCATTTTTGTACTTACTCATTAGGTTCTTTATCCCCTTGTTATTAGAACTTTTTATTCCTTGTATTCCGCCATCCCCACTTTCTAGCCCATATCTCTATCCAACCACCACAACCTTCTGAATCTTTATTCCTAACCTTTTACACATTTCCAAGTTTTTATCACCTTATCACAAACCCAACCAATCCCCCTCTATTCTTTGTACAATCGCAGAGAAGCATGAAATCATATGTTAATCAAATTTTATCAAGTTTCCCCTCCGACGCCAGTTACCTTAACCATCGTCGGGTTCCCATTCACCGACATTGGTTACCAGACTGACGTCGGTTATTGTATCTCTTGTCAATATTTTACTAAATTGACCTTAAAACCCCAAAAAACCTCACAAAATCCTCACCCAATCTATATAAAATACCTAAAACCTCTCCATAGACCTCCCCATCTCTTTGTGCAGATACAGAAAGAACCTAGACAACATTTTTTTAAATTTTACCATTCCCACAGAAACTGAGATCGGTTATCCCTAACCAATATCGGTCATAAATAAATTGTCATCGGTCACACCCTAGCCGACATCAGTCTCTGTGTCTGGAAAGATGCCTCATACCAGAAATATCTCCAATCACCCAAATCAAGCCCAAACTCCACCATGTTTTACCCAAACCCTACCTATGACCTCCAAAACCCCTACCCTGCCTGCAACCTGACCCGGAACCTTCACCAATTTAATTATCAAAGCATTTAAGTAGATTAGAATTAATAGTAATCTGAGATACCTAAATCAGATTTCTACCATTAGACTTGTTTGTTTGCATGCCCATTTATTTTATATTAAATTATATATATTAGTGGATTGACAACCATCGAGGAAGTATCATGCTTCCTAGATCTAGCTCACGGTAGGTAATCCAATAACCTTTTGTTATTAATTGTGTTTTTTGGTCTTGCTTTGTATTTTAGGTAGTTCCTCCTAGCCAAAAAGAAGCTCTCGTAGTCAACTTAGATCAGAAAATCAGAACGCACGCATAACCTTCAACCGACATCACAAATAGGTACTCCTCCTTGGCATATTACTTCTTATTTGTTTCATTAATTTGCTAAGAATCTGGTGAAAAAACGTGTAAAAATATCCAATATCAATGAGGAGTATGATAAATTTAATCCCTTTAGAAAATACACTTTTGAATAATAAGAGAATGAACAACAACCTAAAATATCAAAAACTAGATAAGAAGTTATCGATGACCTTCTAAGGAACAACAAGAATCAATATATTCTTCACCTCCTAGAAATTAGAAATGGGATTTGAATCTATGTTCCGATTTCAGGCCTAAAAACTTATAACATTTATGAGAAAAACCCGAGTCTAACAAAAAATATCACAAATCAACTGCTACATCTAGCTCATGAAAAGAAAACTCATTAACAAAAATAAAAGAGCTAACACACCAACTTTCAAAAATCTAAAATCCAAAAAAAAGGAACAGGAAAAATCTACTCATGAAAATGATGTAACCATGGACACTCCTCAACCAAAATCCTCATTCACACAAGAATGAAAGAGTATGGAAGAAAATTTAATGGGATTACAAAAACATACGAAACAATTTAACTTAGAAAAACTATGTCCTTACCCTTTTGATAAGGACATGTTACACGTACCTTTTTCCCAAATATTTTGAAACACCCAAATTCAACAAGTATAAAGTTAAATATGATCTGAAATAACATGTAAAATAACTTTTCATGTCATGCCAAGAAGAGGCATATAATGACATCTTTCTCTTGTGCCTATTTCCTAAAAATTTAGGAGGGAAATTTATTTGGAATGGTTTTTACACCTTCTAAAGGGATCACTCACCACTTTTGCAGATATTTTGGAAAAATGTGTTAAACATTTCTCATTCAACTTAGATCCTGAAGTCACAATGATGGACCTTTGCAACACAAATCAAAGGAACAATGAAAATTTCACGTTGTTTCTTCAACAATGGCAAGGGATCACAAGCTGATTCCCTTACTCTATACCTGAGAAATAATTAGTTAGTATCTTCATTCCTAAACTTAATTCAGAATTATCATTTCGAATGTAAATTCATTAACTTGAAAAAACTTCAAGGAATTTATATAAAAAGGACAACACATTAAGAGGGCTCCCATTGCTAAGGGCCTAATCAGGACACCTTTAAAAGACCAATCTAATAATAACAATGCCAATCATCAAAATCATGATAAATACAATTTTATGAACTATAATCAAAAAAATTTAAATGATGAGATCATTATTCTGACCACATTCAAAATATACAAAACCAAACCAATCAACAGATCAAACAAAACTAAAAAATCAAATAAACAACCCCTAATCCTCTCTAATAAATAAAATACTCTACGTGAGGTCAAACAACAAAAATTCACATCTCTCGAAGAAATTATTTCAAGTGTACTCCATTGATTAGCAAGTGTTAACATTTTGACCTATCCATTCAGATGACCCTTTGAAGAATGGAAACCCAAACTTGTGTGGTATAAAGAAAATGAATATTGTGGCTACCATCACATACATGTCCATCCTACGGATCATTGTGTAAGACCAATATCACATTATTCAATATTTAATTGTTAATGGAGACAGTGAAATTGAAATTCAATCTAACAATAAAACACCAAATGATAAGTTAAAAGTCTTATAGGACCCTTTTCCTAAGAATGGTATAAACAATAATGCTAAATACAAGGGCCTAACATCAAACAATGTAAATTTTGATTATATCATTTCAGTGTTAGATCATCCACCTGACATTATGGACACCATCAAATTCAAATCACTCCTACTTTTATTGTAAAAATGAGAAAGAAACAAGTTTAGGTACCCATTGCTAAGACACCCTCCACATCTACAACACCGAAACAAATATCCAATCCTAAGTCCACCATTTTTCCACAACAGTCATCAAATGCAAATTCTTCATCTGATTCTTATGATATAATCAAAAAATAAGAGAAGACAAAAATGAAAATTTTCCCTCATGGAATTACTTAAAACATCTCTCGCACTCCAAGGTTTCCTTACACATGCACTCCATGAGGCATGTGTTCATAAGGATATTAAATCCCAATAATTTTCATACCTTAATTATAAACTTATCACTAAATAATCCAATTTTATCATTTTGTCCTCATGACCTCTTGAATCCAAATATCATCAATAAAAATTCCTTATACATTTAATCATTCATAACACATCATAAGATTAAACGAGTTCTTATTGATAATAGAGCCACATTAAATACTTTCTCCATGAAATTATTACAATATGTTGGTTACTCTAAATAAAGTATAACAACTAACGTTATTACTATTTTTGGTTATGAAAATAGTAAAAGACAATCCCTGAGTAACATCTCCTTGACAATAAAATTTGGAACTTAAACCTTGGACACATGTTTTCATGTTGTGGACATGGAAACATCTTATAACATACTCCTTGGGAACCCGAGGATTCATGTCATGTAAGTCGTCCCTTCTACCTTATATCAATGCATTCAATTTCCTTATGAAGGCAAGGAGTTTACATTACATACGGATGTTAATCCTTTTAAATATTGTAAAAGTTTAGAAGGAAGACATAAACACACAAATTATTTCCCTTCTATGAACAAATCATTGGCTCCCTGCCTTATCCCATTTACAGATGAAAACCACATTAACTCCGAGGTCATTCTGAAACTTCAACCATCTACTTCTTCTCAACATACACTAGAAATCATCGACAAAGGTATTAGATAATATGAAATCCAAAATACCCTTCACATCAAAAAAATATTGTTATCTCCACATATCTATGGTCAATCCAATGCTCCCCACATCAAAATTTATCCTATCTACAATCTCGGAAACTCTGTGTGGAAATGGTTTAGATATCTTGATGAAGAACACATTCAGGATTCTTTAGACTCTTAGCTATATGATGATGGATTTGATTCTTGTTATGAATTATCTGAATAATTGGAAAGGAAAAGGAATTGGAAAAAATTAACAGGGACATCTTGATCTGGTATCTTTCATAGAAAATATTTATCAACATGGTCTTGGTTTTCATACATTTGAAACTTCACCGGTATTACTCGATATCTCAACACATATCTTCTTCAATAACCTTGCATAAATAAAAAAATTTATCAGAAACCTTTCCATTAATATCATTTACTTTAAAATTTTCTATCCTACCCTTATAATTCATGATTAACTACACAAGGTCTCCATGGATCTCTTTCAAAAATTTGAGGCCATTGAATAATTTCTTAGGACTCGGGATCCCATACCCCTTTTGATTACAATAAGGGATTCGATATCGACATAAATGTAACTAATTATTTTGGTGAAGAACTAGATTATCCCAATATGTAAAAAAATTAAAAAACCAAAAAAAAATTCTCCCATAGTGAAAACCTTGTTAAGGCACTATTCAAGAACCACAAAATCAAAAAAATTAAAAATAACAAAAATAAAAGGGACGTGTCTCCTAGTGAAAATATTTCTGAGGAACTAGTGAGAGGGGAATCTAATTCATGTCATAATGATGATTTACATCAACCTATGGCATATTTTATAGAAAAATAAAAATCCAAAATATTGGTTGAGGAAACAATTGACATCAACATCGGTACACATGAGCAACCAAAAATTTTACAACTTGGTGCTAGTCTTATAGAAAAAGAAAAAGTAGAATTCACAGAACTCATTTTGGAATTCCAAGACATTTTCACATGGATATAAAAATAAATTCCCTAGTTGGATACTTCTCTTGTGGTATATCACCTTGTGGTACCATCTAGATGCAAAACCTATCAAGAAAAAATAGATAAAAATGCATCCCAAAGTTGCATTACTTGTAAAAACAAAACTTCAAAAACAATTGAAAGTGGACTTCATCCAACCAATCAAATACTTAGCATGGATATCAAACATAGTAAATTTTGTAAATAAAAATCCAAGAATAAGAATTTGTACTAACTTTTTTTATATCATTTTTTTTTTCCAAAGGATGACTTTCCACTATCAAACATAGATATGATTGTTGCCTCGACGACAAGTCACAACATGCTTTCTTTAATGGAAGGTTTTTCTAAATATAATCAGATACAAATTTTTGAATACAATCAACATAAGATAGCATTAATCACACCATGGGGAAATGTTTTTATAAGGTCGTGCCTTTTGGCCTTAAAAAATTAGGTTCTATATATCAAAGAGCAATGACGATCATATTTCACAACATGATACTTGACATCATGGAAGATTATGTTGATGACATTCTACCAAAATAAAAACATGAGTAGATTATCTGATAGTGTTGAGGCACAACTTTGAAGGATTTTGTGAGTAAAAATTCATCCTTAATCCTAAAAATGTGTGTTCAATATAACATCAAGAAAACTCTTAGGACTCATTGTTTCACAAAGAGGTATAGAATTAAGATGACTTCAAGGAAAGATCCAATATATATAAAAAAATTAAGAGGGCTTCAAGGAAATATCCAATTATGCCTCTTCCAAAAAAGATCATACAATTAAGAGGACTTCAAGGAAAGATATAAATGATAAGACGGTTCATTTCACAACTTGCAGACAAGTGCCACCATTTTAATCAGTTGTTGAAAAAAGATGTACAATTTTTATGGAACCAAGAATGTTAGGATTATTTTTCAAAACTAAAATAATATTTATCAAGTCCATTGGTACTCATGCCACCAATTTCAAACAAACTAGTGCTTCTTTACACATATGTCACAGAATACACAATAGGAGAATTGTTAACACAACATAATGATCACATATAAGATTAGGTAGTCTACTATCTCAGTAGAACTCTGATTGATCATGAACTTAAATATTCTCAGGTTGATAAATTATGTTTAGCAGTGGAATTCACATTCCACATGTTATTTCATTACTTACTCAATCATACAATAAATCTCTTTACAAAAGTAGATCCAATCAAGTATCTACTATCAAGACCTATTCTCACAGGAAGATTTTCGAGATGGGTTGTTTTACTTAATGAGTTTGATATAGAGTTCATCGGTCAAAAAGTTGTAAAATTGCAGGAACTTGTAAATGAACTTACTACAGAGCCTCTACCAAGATTGAAACCTCTTCACTTCTAATTTCCAAATGAAGAACTCTTGTATATTGATATAGTACCTTCTTGGACTCCATTTTTTTATGGATCTTGTAATGTCCATGGCTCATGAGCTATTATTCTACTTATCACACCAGATGGAAATGTTATCCCAAAATAATTTTTTCTTGTCCTTCCCCTACATAAACAATACTATAAAGTATGAAGCACTCGTCGCTGTATTGAAATTGGCTATATCATGGAATTTCAAGGAGTTCACGGTTTTTGGTGATTCACTTCTAATCATTAAATAAGTCATAAATGAATATAAAGTAAAATATGAAAAGATAATTCCTTATCAACTCATGGTGGATAGCCTTAAAGGTTATTTTCAGTTAATCACTTTTGAACATGTTCCTCACCTCCAAAATAAACTAGAAGATGTAATAATAGCTATCGGATCTCTTCTTGAGTTCAATTCTCATCAAACATATACCGAGTTTCTCATTAAACATCTTCTAGTTATGGCCTACAATTTTCCTGATTTAACCATGGTTTATGAAATAGTTGGTCCTAAAAATCCATGCTATCATGGTATTTATAATTTCATCCATGAACATACTTATCCTCAAAATATGAACTCCCAAAATAAATGAGCCTTATCACAACTAGATTTGTGTTATACCTTACTTGTAAAACCCTTTATCAAAGAGGATATGATGGGACTCTATTAAGATGTCTCAACCAAGATGAATTAATCAAATCTATAGAAGAGGTACATGTTAGTATTTGCGGAGCACATATAGGTGGCATGGTCTTAGCAATAAAAAATCTTACGCGTAGGTTACTATTGGCCTACTATGGAATCTGATACATGTAATTTTGTCAAAAAGTGTGTGGCATGCCAAACACATGGGAACCTCATTTACACACCCTCAAAATCTCTACAACCAATCACTACACCTTGGCCTTTCTCCCAATGAGGGATACACCTTATAGGAAATATAAATCCCACCTCGTTTGATGGCCGTAAATTCATTATCACTACCACAAAATATTTTACCAAATGGGAAGAGGTAATGCATCTCACATATGTAATTGGTAATAATATCTCCAAGTTCATATTCAACTACCTCATTTTTCATAAATGCCTAAATAGAATTTGATTTTTGGGACTATAAATGGCATGCCCTCACCCTACTATAGTATCCCATATTTGTGGTGGCAATGGAAATGATGTTGGTTCAAGCTCTTTGTGGCTGGAGTCTTCATTGACAATTGGTTTCATGCATAGTAGCACTGACAGAAGGGGTGCTCCATTAAGGAACCCTCAACCTACATTTCCATTGTCCAATATCACTAGTAATGGCCTCCATCTACTGATATAGCCTCCACAGTTAGATGATTTGGATCTTCCCACACATAACTGTGCAAATCCCAAAAACTTTGAGAAGGAATTTTATGTTTAAAATACTTGCATTGTGTCTAGTTTTGAAGATGCATCCAGAGCCTATCAGGATAGACACGGGATTAACATTGAGGGAAAAATTATCCTAATCCTGTTGATACTTTCAAAGATGACAATTTTCCTAGTTACAAGCTGCAGGTGGTTGGGGATTGTTCCGCAGGGGTAATTGTGAGTGTTGATGGATATCACGATAGATGGGAAGGGTCTTGTCGTCATGCTTATGAAATGTATTTTTAGCATGCTACCCAAGTCCTCATCTACACCTACTATGGAAACACCCTCTACATCCATCTCCCACATCTTGTCATGGGAAATGACCTTAAATTTGTTCTTTCACAAAAAAATGTGATGCATGTTTGATCTTATTGACCTTACTTTTGGTGGAAAATATTTGAAAATGACTCCCTTCTCAGTTCTTAGGGTATTGGAAGAGATTTCATGATTTACATGTCTGGTGTTTTAAATCAGTGTGCCAAACCATAAATTCGTATACCTTTTAAGGATGCACTATTTAAAAATGCCCCTTCTACATCAGCTACAACTGCCCCTCCTCCCCCAGCCTACATTTTTTATCAAACCTTAGAATCCCTTACTTTAGAGATCAATAGTTTTGAAGCTCTGAACTTCAGACATAATCTAGAAACTAAGGCCCTCATCGGTAGATTCAATAGTGTTTGGTCATCATTAAATGTGTTGATCTAGTAGATTCATTCCTCTTGGACTAAAAATTGTGAACTATTCTTCTGTGTCTGAGGCTTTTTCATAGTCTACTTCTTTGATCAAGAATGTTATCAAAGGACTATTAATGAGGTCCCTTCATTCTAGGGTTTGGAGGGACTATTCACTACCCCATGGTTTCCAAAGTTTGATTAAAGCTCCTTCTCCATCTTGCACGTTCCTGCTTGGGTAAGATTACCTAATTTTCCTCTCCACTTTTTATTTTCTATGAAAGATATCGGTAATAGCCTGGGAAAATTCATTAAAATACAAATTGGTTTTCTCACTTTTGTTAGGATTTGTGTTGAAGTGGATCTTAGTAAAGGACTACTAGATACAATGATTCTTAATATGGGAGATGTAACACACATACAAACTCTTGATTATGAAAGCATGGCATTTAGATGTAGGAATTACAAATCCACGAGTCACCTTTAGTCTACCTGCCATCATAAGAAAGTCAATATCCTAAATTAAAAATTATCATCTCCTAAACGATGGAACCCTCCAGATCTTGATGAAGACTCCGACTTTGACTCAGATGTACAAGTAACTAAAGAATCATCTCCTTTGACTCTTTCTCATCCTACTACTATTGAATGTACTAAGGTGGGATAACCTCTAGTCCATCCCCGCTTTTTGGGAGGACTACTCCAAGGATCAAGTGACCTCATGAATCAGATCACTCTAACTCAAATAAGGATGGTCCTAATTCCCTGGAAAAACCTCTGGATAAGGAGTTATAGATATCCACTCCCTTATACTTAACCGAATACAATCCTCTTATATCAGAGATGATTTCACATGAAAATTGGAAAGTGGTGTGTTCAAAGAAAGGAAAAACGGGAAAGAATTGATTTTCCTCCTTCCGTCCTTGTTTTCTCACTTTCTCAGCTTCACTTCCACTATGTTAGCTTACAACTTATTTTGAGTTGTATCTCTTCTTCCCTCTTGTGCTACTTCTGCTTTTTTTTGTGCAGGTGTACTAAGGTTGCTTCTTCTCCTTCTTTGTTTCTACACTATGTATATTTCATTTAGTATCAGCTATAGTTTCTCTTTATCCTCTCTTTTGGTTTCTCTTTCGTTTCTCCTTTTTGTTTGGGCCTTCTCGGCCTTCTATTCCTTTTTCCCATGGGTATATTCACTGTTATGCCTCAATACACTATCTCACCTTTGGGTTGGTTGTAAAAGGTTACAGGTCCTTTAAAGACCCCCAAATTTACCCTTTTCCAAAATAAACTACCTCATTTTCCACTTTGGCATTCCTTCCTCCATTTTTACTTATAACGGTTAGTCATTTAAAAACTAAACCATTAAAGTGTTATCCAAATTATTCCACATCTAGATTTGGTGGTCCACACCTTATTATCCATAATGTAATAGCACAGGTAAAGTGTTCAATAAAAAACTAAAATCCATCATAGAAAAAAAATTGACAAACATTGTCACAATTGGCATACACAAATGTATCTTTCCCTCTGGGCCTATCGCATATGTCCTTCCATACTCCAATAGGAGTGACTCTATTTTCACTTGTATACAGCTCTAAAGATGCATTTCCTATAGAGGTTAAGCTTCCATCACTTCATACCCTCCAATATCTGATTAAAGAAGACAACTATCGACATACTCATCTTGCTAAGATTGATCTCCTAAGTGAAAATCAACTCAATGTTTTAGATAATTTAAAATTGTATCAAAATCAACTTCATCGCAGATACAACAAGAAGATCAAACCAAGAAAATTTTAAATCGGTGACCTTTTATTAAAATAAAATAAAAATACAACCAAATGTTGAGACAAGAAAGGAAAATTTAAACCAAATTGGTTGGGTCCTTACCTTATCACTGTAAAATTAGGATCAGGTGCATATAACTTTATACTCAAGATGACTAAGAGCTTAAAGAATCCATGAATTCATATATATATATATATATATATATATATATATATATATATATACACACACACATGTTGTGTTGAGGACATTTTGGCACATTCAATTATATAACTCCATTATATCCATCTTATTGTATTATCCCAAACCGGTTGTTGTATCTTGTTCCTTGTATGTAGGACGTTTACCATATTTCATACTATCGAATTTCTCTCATATTCATCCCTTGATATTCATAATATTTTATGTTCTTATTTATTCTTTGGTGGATCCTGGATCACCAAATTAAATCTCGTTGGTTATAATAATTAGATCAAAACAATCAAATAATAAAAAATCCAAAACATTCAAATAATCAAAAATCCAATACATTGAAAAAATAATCAAAATTCTCAAAACATTCAAATACTCAAAACTCTAAAGAACATTCAAAATAACCAGTACTCCTAAAAATTTATAAAAATAACAAAATTCCCAAAATATAAACACACTTAACAAAGTCAAACTTTTAACTCCTATTCTAGTGATCATTTCAAATATCCTATGACTATCAAAATAAATCATCTTATCCCTTGCATGTATCCTTTCTTAGGGAAAGCCAAATCAATCATATTCCTTGTGTGTATCCTTGTTTCGAGAAATTTCAGCTCTCATTATCTCCCTTACATGTATCCTTTCTTGGTGGAAATGATCCATCCAATCTCAAATCAATATTCAATGTGGATCCAATAAGAGTGTCACTTGGCCCCACTCTTCAACTTGATCCAATCTTACCCCTTGCGTGTATCCTTGCTCGGGGAAATATAAATCAAATCAATCATTATTGTGGAACAAATTAGGGGCATATTTAATTGTATTTATTTATAGTTATGTTGAATTGTCATTGTTCTTAGTTAATTATTGACCAATTACAAGTATTTTGTTATCATCTTCGTTCATTTATAGCCATGGTGCATACATTTACTTTATATATTTGGTTTGTTTTAATTATTATATTTTATTTTACTTTTGACCAATTACAAGTATTTTATTACAATCTTGGTTCATTTAAAACCAATGTGCATACATTTACTATGTATATTGGGTTTGTTTTAATTTTTATCTTGTTTATTACGTGTGTGTTTGTTTACACACATAATGAGTTACTCTTCATGGTTCTTTAATAATCACAATGTCAACTATGTTTTGCATTAGAAAATCAATCGCTCTAAAGTACAATATCTAAATGGAATCTCAAGCTATAATTAAAATCACACACATCATTTATCATACTAATGAAATCAACGAACTATCCATCTATGAAACAAGTTACAATGTGCAAATTAATAAAACATCATCATCTATATACATCAATAAAATCAAATGTCCATGTAAAATGTCCAAAAGAGTGTTATATACATGAATATACATCAAAGTACCATAATAGACATCTATACAAAATAATATGCCTTCATCATGAGGTATATACAAAAACTATATATATATATATATATATATATATATATCATAAAAAGAGTCATCCATGACTCTCTCTGACTTCCAAACTTCCTAATCCATCTCCTCCTCACCTATGTGGCAGCATCTGAACTAATCTAGATGGCCCATGTGATCTAACCGGTCTGCCTGACCTCATCTGTTTCCTCTTATTGTAGCTTGGAGCTCTTTGGATCTCTAGGATGGTTGGGTCATACAATTCTTTATAATAACCCACATTGTGAGTCACTATCAATAAATCTTGTAATATATCCCCCATCCCACAGTCCTTGGAAACATGATAGGCCAAATCCCTCTCTGTTGTCACTTGTTACATCTATAGCACTAACTAATCTCTCTCATATGTCCTCTTATGTAATGATTCTACATTGTTTGAGCTATAATAAGATAGGCATCTCTCTGTCGCACTGTTCTATCTCTTTGCTCCTGGGTCACATGTAACTCTACTACTGGAAAACTTGGAGGTTGTAATGGTATAATGTAACTCCACACGTCAACCTCTCCTCTATCTCCACAACCATTATTTCCATCCCCATCCATCAAACACATCATCTCCTCTTCCTATACTAGGTACCCTATGTGGAGATATTGGTAACTATGTACCATGTACCTGTACACATTGTCCCATGTTTCCCTATCTTTATCTCCATGCCTATCTCTATATGGGTACATGTACATGTGTATCTTCATAACCTTGTCCAACTCTCTCTCCTCCTCTCTGGCCCCATCGACCTCTCCCTCTCCCATCTATCTATCGTAGCACAACCATCATTGTTGATGTTATCCTTATTACCATCACTACCTATGGGGTGGTCAAATGAACAAGTACTATAGATGCGTACCAAACTACATACCCAAATGAAACACTAGGGTCCACAATGTCTACTCATTCTTTCCATAGTTTTGCTAACACTCCTCTAAAATTGGCCCTCGTTATGTTCAGCAAGATGTGTGGCACAAAATCTATGGTCTCTCGTGCTACCCACGTGTACCACTGATCTCCCTCAAAAATATCTTGAATGAATCCAAGTGTTTAGATGACCCTATCTAGTCTATACGGATTAATGATATATGATTGAATACCAATAATGTAATGCTCTATCTCAACTGCTACCAACTCTGCCACATCTATCACCCATCTATATAGTCTATATGACCTCCATATAATTAGTTTCAACTGTAGATCATCCATTGCTCATCTGTAAAATGCTAAATCCCCTTAGTGACCTATCTAACTGCCACCTACTATCTCTCATCCATATATGAGTGGCTTCTTTGGATTTTTGTTTCTCAGTATCCTCATTAGCTGAACTACTAAAAAATGGTCCCATGCCCAAATTTGTAATAATGTTATTCGGCCCAAACTCCTCTGACTCTTGTACACCACTATATGTATGTATATGTATATATGGGATCATTGGAAGAAAAATAAACTGATAAGGGGGGTTGAATCAGTTCTTCAAAACCTTTACTTAATTCCTTTTAGTTGCATATACCATTTAAACCATCAAATTTACATTCATTAACCACTTGAGAACATATTAAAAAGTATGATCAAATATACACATAAGAATGAGAGAGTACACAAGACACCTAATATGAAGTGGGAAATCATCAAGGGGAATAAAAACCACTAATTTTTTTGATTATATTACTCAAGCCAAAATACGTGCATAAATATGACACATCACACAAGATTTGTTTAGTTAAGATACCCATCTTCACAAGGAGCACCCACCCCTAGTTTAGTAATATGACCCATCCTATAAAAGGAGGATACTACCCCCTAAGGTGATAAAGTACCCACTCAATCACCTCAATGATGAATACCATTGATGAAATTTTGTCTGCTACAACTGATAGTGATCACAATTTCAACTCGACTCTCTCAAAACCCTCTTCAAACACACTCTCTCCTAACTTCGCTCAATCCTTGCTTCTCCATGGGCTGATTAGGTCAATTTTCCCTTGGTGATATACTTCTAACATTGTCCTCAACACTTAATACTCTCTCTCAGCATCTGTCTTAATTCCCTCAAACCTCTATCACACTCTCTCTAGGCTCGCACTTTTTCCCTCTTTCATCAACTAGTTTACAAATGATCACATACACTCACTTAAAAACATGATTCATCTCCTAAACACTACTAGGTTGGCCATGATCCTCAAGGTTTGTCATAACAACACAAAAAAACATAAAACATCATATAAAATCATAATAAGGACCCATATAGATCAAAAATGCACCAAGACACAATAAGCACAAACTATGCTAACAAGACCAAATCCTTCTCCATCGAGATCTCCATGAACTACAAGGTAAAAAACCATTTTTTTCAAGAATAAATAAGCTCCACATGTGTAATTATTATCCTCTAAACATATCCTACCAACTCAAGAACCTTTTTACTATCAGTTCCCTTCATAACACCACCAAGTAGGATTGTTTTCTACTCAAACTAGACACCTTCAGTAGACCAATCTTCAAATATGAAGACCAAATGCTCAAAAAACCTAAAACATGGCATGATACCACTAATTGGAAATAAAATTACTGAAGGAACACATATAACCATGTTAAACATCATGACTCAACCCATAAATCCATCCACACCTCTTTGACCTTCAAGCAACTTAAACTGCTCATAAACCAGTTTTGGAATCTTGACCTTTGAACAAACTTGTTGACAATTTCAAGATCTATAAATGAATGGAATATGATAAATTTTAATCCCTCTTCACTCTTCAATGGATAGGAATCATGAACCGATCTAAAATAATTGTCTTCCAAACCAAAGCATGGTTGTCCTAAACCAGTCAAACTAGGTCAACTTGTGACCTTCTTCATGTCACCTCAACTCATCTCCAATGCTCAAAAAAGTAATCATGTCATATGGGATGTGTAAAAAACCCATAATTCCATCAACCATCATTACTAACTTCACAAATTCCTAATAACATCCATTCTTCATGACTGCTAAAATAACCTTCTAGCCCTAAAAACTAGTCTTCATGTTTTGACATGTGTAGACCTCCAAAAGACTTCACCAAGATCTGAAAATAATCCAAATATCTAGCATACATCCCATACATCTCATAACACGAATTTAGTTCATAGTTCAAATGGAAAACCTGAGATCAAAAGAAGCTTTCCTAGAAACTAGCACATTTGAGTAAGATCTACATATAGTCGAGTCACCAAACCACCACCATCTGAAATATGGGAGAGTATTCTCCATCCTCCAATCATAATTTTTTATTATTTAATGCATTTTGAGCTCAAACCAGGAATATTTTATCTGTCGAGCTAGTTAACTAGGGTTTTTGAGCAACTTCCCTTCTTAACATTCACTCATAAAGGATGACCCTCATTTAACCTCATTCCAAATTTGAGATCTTCTTAACTCCATGCCTCACCAACCCTGGAAGGATCAGGGTACTATGAAATTATTACACATGCCAACCAATGCAAAACATTTCACTTCGAGTTGGAAAATGCACTCTTTTGAGCTCGATATAGTCAAGAACCTCATAACTTGAAAAATATTCTTCATATTGACCTGAAACTTAGCCCACGAAATTAGGAAAACCTCTACTAACATCTATAATTCTCACCTAATCATAAATATCCCTACATCTTCTCAACCATCATGACTTGCGTAACTAGTTCCTAGAAATCAGATCTAGTTCAGACCTAGACAATGAAGAAAACACCATACCTTTTCTTCCAATCTCTTCTAAAGGACCTAACACCCTTGAGATAACATGTCTAACACCTTTACATGCCTTTATAGGAAAACATATCTCTAGAACTCACTTTCATGCTCCATTAGGCCACCAAGTACTTAGACTATGTCCAGATGAGCACCTTCAAACCCTTCTCACACCTTACAATTAACCTCTGAAACTAGTATGAGTGCTCTAAAACACTCTCCTCACACTCTCCATGCCTTTACCATGCTTATCCAACAGCCTCTATGCCTTCATTCCATCACCTAAGCTCACTAGACCTCATAATTAGGCCTACTAGACCAAGCAACTTACATTATTGATACTCAAGCACGCTTGTGCAAACCATGCTAATTATACCACATCATCACATTCTTACTCATGCACCTATAACATCATCATGACACCCTAATATATTCTCCTTTTTCATTAATGGACCTTTTTCATCAATGACAACACATAAGAACTTACATGCCAACAATCTCCCCCTTTGTCATTGATGGAAAACAACCTAGTTCTTCTCCCCCTTTTTACATTTAATGACAATGCACATACCTATAACACATTATCTTCATCTTCTTCATCCTATTAGGATAATTTCTTGGTTAGAAACATCAACCAAAATCATACAAGCATGTAGGCATGTTTTTCTTCTAGTAGTCCCTATTTTGGCTTCATGAGAGCATTGTAGCTACCCTTGAGATAGAGTCACTCATAGCACATACACATGCACATGCTGAAAATTGAGTAAATGACATCATCTTAACACCTTATTAGGACCTATCTCATTTAATAGATACCCACAAAGACAAAACTTAACTTTGCATATACAGACTGCTAGCACCTTTAGGAATATAAGCCCTAAACCACCTTTTCAGACCAAAATATCCAAATTTCTTATAGCTATTGAAAGCCACATACAACATGAAACACCTCCTTATTAATCCCTCTGAAGTTCATACTATCTCTATATAAAATTAAACACAAGAAAATGAAAATACCTTGCACTCATGACATGGAGATAGAGAAATAATAACCAGCACAGTTTTGAGTTACAACTTTTAGTGTTTTCAGCCTTCTTTTCATGCTATTATGACTTATTTAACTTGTTCCTCTTGACAACTATGATTGAAAACACTCACACTATACCTTACATGCTTCTTGAACACCTTATAACACCTGTTTAGAAGGTCATTGACAACTTCCCCTACTTCAAGAAGCCTTCATAGACCTTGTAGCTCATCATTATAGTGTAAAACAACCTACAATACCCTGATATAGTGCAATTTCACTGATAATGGAAGTGAACAACCATGCAAGTCCTATAACACTCCTAATTTCTCTTCTTCAATGGTAAGGAGTAGTCAATCTCACCCTCAATCTCATGCACCATTAAAAAACTTCATGAAACATCATGCACATGATGTATCAATACCTTTATGCCCTTATAACACTATGTCTACTTTAAGGAATACAAACTGAAATACATACATTGAATTTGATGCACTTGCACAAATTTCACAGACCTTCATCAAGGTTTAAATTTCTTTTCTAGGTATTTATAGCCTTATAAATCATCTTAGCATTCCATATTCCCATTAGTTACACTATTAGAGTCTTAAAAAACCATATATAGACATGTAACCATGTTTATCAACTAGAAGATTTATCTCTTTGTCTTTCACAGATCTAATCATGATTTACTTCTACCAAGATGCATAAACACTCTAGAGACATCTCAAACATGACTTCAAGGACTAATAACCCAACATATAGACCCAATCAACTCACTCACATACCTAGAAAGAATTAATGTACTCTACCTCTGATGATTTGATGAAGTCATCATACAAAATTACTGACTTGCACTTCATGAATCCAACATCTCTTGTCTCACTATCAGCACCTAAAACCTATTAACCTTCATTTGATCCTTAATAACCTCATAGAACATATCTTTATCTTATTCACATAACTACAACAGACCATACATATTGCATATACAACCCTTCACATGGCTTCATCATTATTATGACTTTTACCATCCTTATAAGAATACAGACATGCTTTCATATGGATAGATGTTCAAGATTTCTTCAAATGTAAACATAGAGATTAGCATATGACACTTACATCATACAAGTTATAAAAAAAATCATTTTTGCTTTAAACAAGAAGATGACTCCATAAAGCCTAATGGATGCCTCGATACACCTAGCTTAATCTAACAAGGTATAACTTTCATGTCCTTATGGGACATGATACCCTATCAACAATCTCCTAACTTCTACACCATTTCTTCTCTATCATCTACTTGGTAGTCTTCTTGAGTAGACAAAAAAAGATCTTGAGGTTCTTCAACTCGGCTCCCATGACTAGAACAACTTGCTACTTTAGTTTCCTTCTTCATTTAAACATAATTAGACTTCACAGGAGTCTTCTTTTCATAACCATTCATTCCCCATGCACAGAATCTTACAATATGTCTAGAATTCTTATAGTTAAAACATAAACAACACTCATACCTCTATGTTCTATATTTTTCTAGCCTAGGTGTCTCTTGATAATAGTAAATGTGTCCAACTTGATTACAACTAAAACATACAACATTCTTATTACCTTCATTCTCTCCAACTTTGTCTTAGTAGATCATGGAGAAAATTTCTTGTTATGTGGCCCTTCTCATGATACAGTTGTAATATATTATGTTCTTTGATTTCTCATCTCTATTGTCCCTCTTGGGTGATCATCCTTGACAAATATTCTACACCCCTTTTCTCTATGTCCAAAGTTATTAAAAGAGTAACAATATCCATTGAAGGATTTATTTCATACCTTGAAGCATTTGGTTGCCTTACTAACCTTAATTTCATTTTTTCCTTGAAGTTTCTCTCCTTGATACTTCTTTGGTTTTTTAGTCTTCTTAGCTTATAATAGTGTCATCTTGCATCAATCTATTTTCCTTTGAGATCCTCTTTGAACCCCAAACATGTCCTATCTCCTGCAGATTTTGATACCTTCCAAGACATCATGTAGATCCTTAGAGCTCTTCTCAAACTTTTGGAAAGGCTTTATCCTGTTAGCAATTCCTCAAATATCTCTTCTCTCAAAGACATAATATCCTTTTCCTTGACACTTTTTTTATTTATGCATGAATCATGGATTTCAAGCTTCTTTTCAATTTGATTATTAATTTCCTCAAAATATTTAACATCCATGCTTAGTTTCAAGAATTAAATTGGTATGAGCTTCATAGTCCTTGATATGTGCTTCTCAATCTCTTGTTCTTTTTCTCGGCATGTTTCAACTCACCTTAGAATGCTACATTATTTTAGTCTCAAGATCATAATCCTTCTTCCTCTTTAAATTCCATGGAAGATTCAAACAATATGGAGTCTTCACTTTTGTAACCCTTAACATCTTTGGAAATGAATAGGACCTCATCTTTTACATCATATTCAAATTCAGAGTTAGAATCAAAAACATCATCATAGCTACTTACCTTAGATGAAAAACACTCTTTGTTTGAATAGAAACTCTTATTGGATTTATTCTTGTTGTCAATTTCTTGAAATTCTTCTTGTCTTTACCATACTTGTGATTCTTCTTGTCATGATCATATTCATGTTCTTCATCACCATTTTTATGCTTATGAGGACACTTGATTGGAAAAGTGACCTATTTCACCATAATTATAACATTTAAAAGGAAAATTTCCTTTGTACTTACCTGAACCAAGCTTCAATATTCTAGAAATCATTGCAAACAAGTCATCATCTTTAATCTCAGGAGAAACATCATCATTAGTCTTCTTATCCTTTTGCTTCATCTCATCCTTGAAATAAATATAATTTTTGATAGGTTTAGAGTCAACAATCCTCATCTCATATGCTAGCAAGATGCCATGAAGCTCATCCATCAACATAACCTTAAAATATTTGGATTCCTCAATAGTAGACACTTTAGGGTCAAACTTAGGAGCTAGAGACTTTAACACCTTTTGTACCACAACTTCTTCCTTCAATTCTTCACCTAATCCTCTCATGGTATTGACAAATTTATCAACTTTGAGAAAATATGCAGCAATGGATTCCTCTTCACTCATTTTTAGGCCTTCAAATTTATTTTTGAAAGTTTGAAGTTTTTTTATCCTTACCTTGGAATATCCTTCATAAATGACCTAAAGTTTCTCCCACATTGCTTTAGCTAATGTACAATGCATGACCTTCACAAGTTCTGATTCAGCTAGACCACACATGATTGCATTAATTACCTTGGAGTTGTCACTACTAAGCTTCTTATCTGCAGTGCTGGTTGGAGGAGTCTGAGGAATTGTATACCCATATAACACAAATTTCCAAATGTCAAACCCTAAGGACATGATGTGAGTCCTCATCCTTGATGCTCAAAATGTTAGTTTGTTCCATCAAACAAGGGAAATTTGCTGGAAGAAGTTCCACTCTTCTCACTTGTCATTTTAGTGCTTCAAAGGATCTCCTTCAAGTGATTAAACTTATTCAAAAAGGACCTATATGATACCAATTGTTGGAAGCACAATGAACTAAGGTGGGGGCATGAATCATTTCCTTCAAAACCTTTACTTAATTCCTTTAAGTTACATATAACATTCAAAGCATCACATCAACATTCATTAACCATTTAGAGCACATTAAGCATGATCAACCATACACAAAAAATGAGAGAGTACAAAAGACACCAAGATATAAGTGGGAAACCCTCAAGGGGAAGAAAACCCATTGAAACTTTATTATATTACTCAAACCAAAATACTTGCATGAATATGACACATCACACAAGATTTATTTAGTGAGACACCAATCTTCACAAGGAGTACCCACCATATTTAGTAGGACACCAATCTATATAAGGAGGATAAAATCCCCTAAGGTGATCAAAAACCCACTCAACCACCTCAATATGAATACCACTGAAGAAATGTTGCTACTACAACTGATAATGATCACAAATTTCAACTCCACTCTATCAAAACCCTCTTCAAACACACTCTCTCCTACTCTCACTCAATCTTTCTTCTTCATGGGATGATTAGATCTCAATTTCCCTTTCTGATCTACTTCTAAAATCTCCTCAACACTTTATACTCTCTCTCAAATCTATCTTGATTCCCTCAAACCTCTATCACACTCTTTCTAGGCTATGCACTTTTCCCTCTTTCACACAACTAGTTCAAAAATGAATAAATACACTCACTTAAACACATGTTCATATTACTTAAAACTTATAGGTCAGCCATGAACACTAATTTTTGTCATACCAACACAAAAAAAACCTACAACATCATATAAATTCCATAATAAAGGACCCATATAGGTTGGAAATGCATCAAGACACATCAACAAGCACAAACTAGGCCAAGAAGACTAAATACACCACCGAGCACTCCATGAACTCCAAGGGACATAAAGTAAATCCATCATGACTCAAAATATCCAAACATGTCAAAAATCCTATAAAAACATCCTATATCAGCTCACAAACCTCTGCATCATCCATTTATTTCATAACACCATCCAAGTAGGACAATTTCCTACTCAAACAAGGCACCTCTATGAACCATTCTTCAAAGATGAAGACCAAACACTCACCAAAATAACTAAACCATGGCCATGAAACAAATAATTAGAAATAAAATGACCAAAGTAACAATCATAACGCATGTTAGACATCTCATGACTCAACTAATAATGCCATCAGAACAACGCAATACCTCTCAAATAACTTGAACTTCCCAAAAATAGTTTTGGAAGTATTGACCTTATTCCACCCTTTATTGACACATTTAAGATCTTTATAAATTCATGGAATAGGATAATTTTTCATCCTCTCTTCACTCTCCAATTTATATGAATCATGAAACAATCCAAACTATTGGTCTTCTAGACCAATCTTCAAACCAAAACACTGTTGTCCTGAACCATTCAAACTAGGTCAACTTGTGACCTTCTTCATGCCACCTAAAATCATCTCAAGAGATAAAAAAGGATTGAATCGTGTCATATGGGATGTTTAAAAACCTCCAATCCTATCAAACATCATTACCAACTTCCAAAAATTCCCAAAGACACTCATTCTCCATGACTTCTAAAATTGCCTTCTAGGCCCGAAAACCAATCTTCCTGTTTGACCTGTGAAAGGACCTACAAATGAATTCACCAAGATCTTGAAATTAATTCAAACATATATAATATCTCCTCAAAAACTCAAAAAAACATTTAGACATAGGGTCTAATCGAAAACCTAAGAGAAAACCAAACTTTTTTAAAACTACATATTTGAGTGGGTTCCACCTACAATCAAGTCATCAAACCACCACCATCTGAAAGATGGGAGAGTTTTCTCCATCTTCCAATCATCAAATTTGATTCTAATGTATTCTATGCTCATGCCAAGAATATTTCTTCCATCGCTAGTGAACTAGGGTTTAGGGAGGGTTTTTGACCAACTTATCTTATTAACATTCATTCATAAAGGTTAGACCCTCATTTAACCTCATTCCAACTTTGAGATAGTCTAAAATCCATGCGTCAACATCCATGAAAGTATCAGGGTCCATGAAATAATTACACATTCAACTAAGAATAAAACATCTCACTTTGAGATGGAAAATGCACTCTCTTGAGCTCGATAATAGCCAAAAACATCATAACTTTCAAAATATTCTTCATTCCAACCTTTAGAAACCATGGCCCCATAACTCACAATGAAAACCGAACTCTGATTTATATCCAATTCTCACAAAATCATAAATATCCCTACATCTTCTCAACCACTATGACTTGTATAGCTAGGTCCTAGGAATTAGGCCTAGTTAAGACCTCAATTCAATGAAGAAAACACATACCTTTGCTTCAAAGCTCTTTAAAAGGACCTAACACCCTTGAGACAAATCTGCTTCATCACACCTCTTCATTCTCCTTCTTATATGGCTCCACATAGCTATTACAACTCATCTTTCATGCTTCATTAGGCCTCCAATCACCTAGACTAGGTCTAGATGAGACCTGTAAACCCTACTTTACACCTTATAAAATAACCTCTAAAATTAGTATGAAAAATCTTTAATTACACTCTCATCATGGATCTCCATTCATTGACTGATAATCTTATATAGCTTCCTAATTCCTTCATTCCATCACCTAAGCTGACTAGACCTCATAATTAGGCATACTAGACCAAGAAATTTGCACTATTGTATTCATTGCACACTTGTGCACACCATGGACATGATTATACTAGATCATCACATTTACTTTCTCATTTCACCTTTCTCATGTTCATAACTTCCTAACATATCCTAATTCATCATTAATACAACTTTGTGAATGTCAATGAATAGGACAAATACTTTGTTGCTCATTTACTTGATTAGGATAATTCTGAACTTTGTGTTCATGGTCATCAATCTTGTCTTGAATCCATGTAGCTGCACTACCAAGATTTGTTCTTATTCCAAGATTGAATGTTGGACCCAATCTGGTTAGTGGGTTAATGAACTCTACAATTGATACTCATCGACAAATTAACTTTCCTTTCACACTAATTTCCCATCCTCCTCCCTACACTCATTGTAAGGTGTCCTCCCTTGTACCTCTCCATACAAGCATCCTCTACTCCATACGTTTAGTGGAGTTGTTCGTGTGTGATCCCCAGATCCTGTTTTGCACATCCTCACCCGCTGAATTTAATGACCCTACATCGGCACCCTTAGTATGTAATAACATTTAATCATGGGAGATGTCACCATTACATCTCCTAGAGGGGCGTAGCCCCATGAGCATGTGGTGGAGACACCTTTCATTGCTCTACATATCACATTCAAAAAGTATTGATCACGAAAAAAATTTGGTGCATCTCTGATATGGGTGAGATATCCTGATGCCTCAAGTATCACCCAGAAAAGGATCTCTACTCAAACTTCTACAATATATATGATGATATGATCATATATATATGATATATATATATCATATATATATATATATATATTGTAGTGCCCACTTCCCTTTGACACCTTTTGATGCTTATGTCTGATACTGTTGATTTCATTCTAAGACATTACTATGTTTTGATTTAGTATGTTGTTAGACATTGGATTATGGATTATTGCGGATTTTTATTTGATTACGATGCATGATGGGTCACTAGAGACACCTTATATGAAGATGATGATATATTATTTGACATGGATGTTTTATGGATATTGCTTAGACATGTGATTTTGGATATTATGAATAGATCTAGAAAATGAATATTTTAAGATACTGATATAGTTATGTTGATTAAAAATACAAATGATGTAGTTGTTATTTTGATATTGTTGTGATTCAATATATATTTGATTTTTTGTGATTCTATTTGTATCATATTGGATGTTCTGGTATGGCCACGAGACCTAAGGAGGTATTTGTATTTTTGCAGGTTAAAAATATCACAACAAAACATCAAGGGGATCAAAGACCAACGAAAATAGAATTCTAGGTGAATTCGACAAGGTCACCATGGCAACTTGTTTTATTGTGTTGTGTGTTGTTTTTGTTAGAGATTCCCATGGGGGGTATCATCTTTATATGTGACCATGGGTTGTGTATTTTTGTTGATTATGGTTAATGTTTATTTATTGTTGTATTTATTTTATTTGTAATGTGTTCTCTTCTTTTAATTAATTAATTGTGATAGATTAATGTGAGAAGATCATATGTTTAAAATTTAAATAAATAAAATTGGGATATGGAAAGTAATTATTAGAGTTGTTGGCTATTTGTAGTTAATTTGTAAGGGATTTGTAAGATGTGTAAAAGCTTGTGTAAGTCAGATTTTGGAATAAGAAATACTCCACCTCCATGGAAATTCGAATTTGACCTTTGAGGCTATTTTAGGAGGCTTGTGGGACAAGTAAAACTTGTCCCATGCCTCTAAATTTATATTATCAACCATACTTATGGTTGGGGAAGAGATTTGTGACTTTTTATAATGCATTTTATTCATCTTGTGCATGTTTTTAATTGCACTGTTCTTACATTTTAATTTAATGGATGTCCCTTGAGGTGTGGGTTATTTTGAAGTGTGCAAGTAACTTGTCATTCTTCACCCACCTCTTTATTAAGCCTTGGAGTTTGGATTTTGTCTTTTGTGTTGATTTGAGAGGATGTTTGATTTGGCATCCTACATGGATCCACATCATCCTCTTCTTTCCCCCTTCTATATATTTCAAACTCTCTTCTTGTTTTTTGGTTATTGAACCTTTTTGCATTCTTCATTGGGGGCGTATTTTCTTGTGGGAGCTCTGGTTTTTGAAGAAATTTTTGGAGACTAGCTTTGCGTGCTTGGGAGCTTGATGTTTTGGGTTGTTTTTGGCATTTGAAGCTTGTTTTTTGGAGCTGTGTTATTGTCTTGGAAAGCTTGTTGTTTGTAAGCAAAGTAACCATGGAGAGGTAGGAATTTAAATCTCTTTTATTTATGTTATTTTCTTGTGGTATGTTGTGTGGAAAATGCATGTTTTGTTTTATTTGTCGGCTTGGTTGGGTAGACTGCCTTAGGGAAGGTGTAGGAGAAGGCTATGGGGAATTATTGTCAGGGGGCATAAGGAAATGCCCTTGGAATCAGAGTTTTGTGGAGGGAGTTTGGGTTTGGGATCTACCTTAGAAAAGAAATAGCTTGCATTTCTTACTTTGTGGGGGGCATAAGGAGGGATTTTGTGGGGGGCATAAGGAAATGTGTGTGTGATGAATTAATTGGCGGTTTTTATTTGGTGGATGCCCAATTCCCAATTGGAATGGCATAAGTAGCTTCCACCATAGGCCTTGCTCCTTTGGCTTGCAAGATCAAGCCTGAGTTCTGTCTTTGATGTGTTTCTAATTGCAGTTGTGAGCTGCTGTTTGTTTTGTGTTGCTTTGTGTTGTAAAAAATGAAATGTTTGTGTGAAGGAATGTTGTGTTGTGGAAGACATTTGTTTCCACGGTTGGATTGCATATTTTATTGTATCTTGGTTGGGGCTCAGAGGGCCAATGATAAAGGAAGGATTCTCATTTCATTGGATGTCTTTGTTGGGTGGAGAGAGTTGCCTTTCCCTCTATTTTTGTTGTGATCTAGTTAGAAGATGAATGAAAACTGAGCATGTTGTTGCTATTTTGGAGCAAAAGGATATGTGCAGTTTGATAGTCCCTTCTTATGAGCAAGTTTATTGTAATCCTTCCCACTTTGAAGTGGATGATTTCTATAATTATTGTGAATGAGAAGTTGCTTGCATTGATGAGGAAAGTTTGAAAGTAAAATGTGAAATGTAAAGAATTATATTCCCTTCTTTGTTTTGAAAAAGGAATGTGAAAAAGTGTTGTATATTTTGTAAACTGTATTTGAAACCAAATGAAAATTATGTTAATTACATTCAGGCATTGAATGATGTAAAGATGTTTCTCTCTTTTGAAATCAATAAAGGAATTACAAGTCCATCCCTTATTCACATTGTTGTAATTGAAATGGGAATATCAAATGGTGATTGAATTACTATTGTGAATGGAATCTCTGTTTAACTGCAAAGGAAAGAAAATACGCATGAGAGAATTATAGTGCTTGTCTTCTTTTGAAATATATCAAATTGGAAAATCAGGTTTTAAAAATCTCATTTGGAAATGGGTTGTTAGAAACAACTAAGTGCAATGGACTAGTTTAGAAACTATATACACATTTAAATGATAAAATTGATATACATACTTAAAAGAAAAAGATCACTGTTATAAACTTTATACTAGCAATTCATTTTAAAAAAAGAACAATTCAAACCTGCACACATTAATTAACTTGGAGATGTCTAAAATTTAGTATGTTGGTTCACAAATGAACCCAAATTGAGAAAGAAATCTCAAGAAAACAACTTAACCATTTGCTAATTTGAAAACAATCCCTTTAACAGTCATTTTGATAATGAAGTCAATTGTTGGAAAAAATATAGAATTTTGAATCAATTGAACAAATCAACTTCTCTAAAATAATTTAAACCCTACCTAGATATAATGCTCCATGTCTTTTTGACATGTTGAGTAAAGGAGGAAACTTGAATTTAATCAAAATTGAAAGTTGGAAATTCGTCAGCTTGCAAATTAGTTAATGTATGCGGATCATTTTTTCCCCTAAAATTGAACCATTAAATTTATATCAAATTTAAAATTCATGTTTTATGTGCCTAAGAGGGCATCGAGATGCTTTCCAAAAATTCCTTGTTTTCCCCAAATCTGATCTTAGCATCAAAAGTTATGGCCATTTGAAGTCTTACTTCAAATTGGCATTAAAAAATAAAACAAGTAATATGAAATCTAACTGTTTAATTTTTAACTTTGGAAAAATTTCCAAAAAAAGTCCACGGACCCCACCATCCTTAAGGTAACCAATCGAGATCCTACCACGTGGCACCTTGGAGGGGTATGACCAAATTTAAAATTATCTTTTTGAAAATTTTACCTTGGGAAAATTTTCCCATTTTTTCCCACATCCCCGTCGGCCTGTAGCCAATCACGTTACTGACACATGACATGGCAGATTAGGGAAGACCCTATTTTGAACTTAAATTTTTAAAATTTTGGACCTTGAAGTAGTTCTTTACTACTAATACATTTCCCCAGCATCCCTACTAACCCACAACCAATCACCAGTGCTTGACATGTGGTGGCCTTAGCTCGACGGAGGCACGAGAGTTAGTTTTGTCTTTGAGTTTTTCACCTCTTTACAAATCGTAAAGTCCCTGAGCACTTTGAAATCCCATGTGATATGCATTCCCAATAGGGTTTTGACATGTGGCATCCTTTCTTCCTTCGATGGAGGCAAGCAAGACATTTCTCCCTAGGCATTTAATGAAACTAAATCTCACTCTTAAAAGTGCGGCTCTACCTTAGTGACATGTTGCATCCATCATTTGCATATTCAATTCCCTTTTTTTCTAAAGTGTATTTGTCCCCTCAACCAGCTCCGACCATTTCTCCCAACCAACCAGGGAGCGACACGTGTCTCCCTCACTTTGGCTCATGGGTGCGCGAAGGTGCATTTAGCTGCTTTTTCAACCAAAGGAAGGAAAAATGCGTTAAGTTTTTCCCTACCCCACTCTGACCCACGCAAGGGGAAAATTTTCCTCCCTAGGCCCACAGACTATCCCTTGGGAAAATTTCTCCCAGCTAAAGCCCACTGCTCCCATAATCTTGTAAAATATAAGGAGTTAGGAGGACTTATTTATATCACCGTGAAAGGTGAGAAAATTTCCTATCCAATGGGAATGATTTAGGGAAATTTTAGAAGCATTAAGTATGATAAAAATCCTGTTGAAACTCTGAGGCTGCTAGAGAGCAAGCATGGGGGTAAATTACTCCATGAACCTAACTAAAACAATATATACTCTTGTATTGGAACTCATGCGAGCTTAATACTCCTAAGTTGTACTTAAGTTAACATTTTCATTTTGGTATAAAATTGTTTATATTCTGGATACAAGCCAGTAAGCATCCAGGGTGTCATGCAATTAATAGTTGGGGACACTTCTAAGAATATGTATTTATGGATGTGAGAAGTACTTAAATAAGTACCCAGCAAACACTAGGTAACTTCTTTGATATAAATAAATATAATCAATAAATTCATCACATTTAATCATCTCCTAAAAGAATATTTTGTACTAGTTCAAAATATCCTTGAAAAAAGATTAGGGTTTTAGACTGAATATCTAATAAATTCTATAGATAACGTTTTTTTTCACTAAATCAATGCTAGTACACCCCTATGTTACACTCAGTACACATATTTGAAGTTGTTAGCACGTTTTGTTGGATGCTAACGCATTTACAATCATAGCAATCAAATCCATAACGAAGATTAATACATTGTAATGTATTGCTAAAGACAACCTTATGTTATACGAAAATTAACTTGATATATTCAATGATGGGACACAAGTGTTGTGCGCTAGTGCAGACAAAAAGTTACGCTAGCAGGATGTAATGTCCTTACACTAGTGTTACTTTTTCATTTTCTTCTGAGATAAAATGAGTGGAATATATGCTCCCTAATCTAATACATGGGATGTATACATATGAATCACATCATCGTCACAAATTTGGTGATTACTCTCACATGTGATTCGTGTCATGAATACATGCTAAATATTGTTCCATGTCTCTCGAAATATCAGTGTTATGCATAAAATTACCCCAATGGCACAATTATAGGCTACATATTATGAATAAATGATTCATGATAACAATGGTCCGAACCTCCTAATACAATATGAGTTGAGTAAAATCATTGAGATTTGAATATTACTATATCGTTACTAGAAAGATGAAATGATTAATTAGAGCACAAAATTGGAATGAATTCATTTCTCATATGCTAGACCCATGATGAAATAGGTTATCCTATAGTATGTTGAAAAAATATATTATTAAAACACCACAAACAACTGGTTGTCCACCACTATTGTAACACATGTCATTTAACATAAGATTGAGGCACAAAATACATTAAGAATGAATGCACACACTTTAACTAACCATACCAAATGCTAAACCGGGGACAACATATAATGATGATATGCCTATCACAATTGTCCCTGTCACACAATCATTAACTCAACAAAGCATCTATTATCTTTAAAGATAATATGACTATATAATAACATCTTATTCAAGAGTGGAAAATGTAGACACCCTGAATAAATACACAGTGGTAGATGCACATTAAGTGGAGTTTGGATCATGATTCATCCAAATACCTCATTGAGAGATTAACTAATGGAGGTGTGTATAACCCATAGAGCATAGCACTATGCAAGTAATTAGCTGTTTACAATGTAATATAGTTATTTACGATATCCACTTCCCTTCCACTTGTCTACATTGTTTTTACTAAATGTCACTCACTCGAAAAAGTTCTAGAATTTCACTTTGCCAGAGAGACTTGGTGAGTATGTACTTCTACTAATTGAAGTTGTTGGGAAGATCCAACTAGAGCTAGATGTAAAAGCCTCTTTAAGACTTATTCTCACAATGTATACTGCACATTCGACCTTGATGTTCTTTGTTCAATTCATGGAAAATGTATTCATTCAACTGAAATTCAGTCAAATCTTCAACCTCAATCCATGATTTCTCACATTGAGCTATAAATAGGAGGATCATTTTCTTCAAGAATGTCCATATTTGGAAGCTTAAGGAATTTGCAACGTAACTCAAATCAAATTTCGCACACAACTCCTCGTTCGACACGATATGGTTGCTAAGCTGCCCAGTAGATGAGAGATCTGATAATAGTTTTATCTCTTGCTAATCCATGAGATAGGTCCAGATATGACATGAAAAACATACTTCTATTTGTTGATTTCCTATCATCAGTAGCATCCGACATAGTCCTAGTCGGTATCATCCCTACATTAAATAAGCTTTGTATTTCTTTTGATGCTTCAAGACCATACTCATCTGAGGTGTGCCTCAGGACATATCTCAAGAAAGGATTTGGTTTACATTTCATTGTTTTCTTTCTACCATTATGACATTTCTTTTTCTCCTTGTATACAATATGGTGCTAAATGACATTAATTTGGATAACAACAAAGTTTTGAGGCTCTGGTCTAGTATAAATTTCAACTGAAAAATGATGACTCCTAACAAGTTTCCTATATTGAGTATCACCTACTCGATGTGAATCCTCAAGTAAAAATGAGAGAGTTTCTATTAGTGATTAATTAATATTATAGTTGTTATTACATTGTGATGGTATTCAGTTATGGACTAACCAAATGTAGATGTGCATAATTATTCATGGTTCATCCATTACAAGGGTTTCACTCTACTATAACCGTTCTAACATTGTATAACACCTATCGAAATTGATATACATGTAAAACATTATATTTCAATCGAAAATAATATGTATTCAATGTTGAATAATTGTTTGGTTCATATATAATATTCATAAAATATTTGTTATGCAAATTTTGCATAACATATAATGATTGTGAAAAATGATTTAAGATAATATTAAAATACACATATACATAATTTATTATGGATGTTCAAAACATGTGGAGAATAAATGTCTAAAGATAATAATACACTACTATAAATATCTTGAATACAATTATCTAATGCCAATAGATATGAATCTCAAGATTATTAACTCAATATTTTTGTTTCACAGTTGTGCTCAAAAAATCTTCTTAAGAAAACAAAACATCCTCCAAACTCCATCGTATGGTGTAACAACCACGTTTATCACTTCAATTCTAGGGATTTTTTAAATTTAATTTCTTGCTTCACTGATGTAAATAACCATATATTTAAATCCAACATAAATCTTAAGTTCCTATCTCATGTTTCCTTTTTCTAAATTCTCATCATTTAGAACTAACATCATCTTAGTCAATCCATCCTATAACAATCATAAAATATGATCAGCTACATGAGTCAGTTGGTAGTCGTCCCATCATAGATTAATCTTTATGAACATGTATAAAAAGTATACTAATGGTTTCTTTAATCAATCACAGATAGTCAAATATTACATTCTTATGTTTCTACATAGGTATTCGTCATCAAATCCCATCCGAAATATTAAACTTAGATCTTGGTGAAATCATGATAGTGTAATCAACAGCTTAACCTACTCCGGCTAGAGTTTCTAAGACATGTATGCCATGCTCTGTTCCATGACGGCACACTTGTTGTTAGGAACTTGACTTCCACCATATTAATTTATATTATCCAAATAAGGACAATATAGTGGTGTTATGAAAAGTTACAATTTCTCGTATAAGCTATAAACTTGGATTAACCCGCATAAAGACACACTACTACGTCATCTTAAGATGCATATGGGAAAGAAATTGTCTTTGTAATGATTTTCATCATTACTAGACAACTTCCCTTCCCATAGCCATCATAAGTTGGCATCAAGGTATGTATCTGTGAGGTTCAGTCTGCCTTTGTAACTCTAACGAAGCTTGTTCTTAAACGCATTACGATTGTCACCATTTGAGGGACTTGACGAGGTAACTCAGCTAGCTGCTAAGAAACAATATCCAATTAATGACCATCGTCAACAAATGGATATGACCACGTAGCAACCATAGTAATTTGGCACACCAAGTTCCTTAAATTGGAACTTCGTAACTTAATTATTTCAAAGTAATTAATTAAATCATGATAGGTTACCCTAGATCTCACGATACTTTAACCATGAATGAATTCTATCTAAGGTCTTATCTCAAGGTAACCCAATATTCGAATGTAGTTCATTTTTGTACCTTGCATTTGTTTATACCACCTACTTACATATGTAAATTTAATTAATGCATAACTCTGCCAAACTAGCTTTGTCTATTTATTCAAGCATAAAATATTCCCAAGTAGTTCTATTATTTGAACCACATAACTATCTGAGTAAATAGAAGAAACTATTTAATATTCTTACCACAGCTGGTAATTATAACACATTTATTCATATTTTTTCCATATGATATGTTATGTTCTTTCATTAACATATTACTCAGCATATGATCCATGCATCTGTTTCATTAATAGAGTACCCTTATTCTGGGTCTTCGTACTACATGCCTTTCCTTTCTCATATAACATTTCACCATTGTATGGTATTTTTTGTTTTGTTAGGTAACATGCACTACCTAAGTTACCTTACACAACACATGATAACTAACAACATTTCCCCAAAATATTCCCGTGCCCAGCTAAAAGATACTTAGTTATTTAAGAACCTTATGATTTAATACATATTCATAGTAAAAAAGGAAACTATGAAAGAGACAACATATACAAGGTTGATAGTCCCTTATCCATAATCAAGATAGCTTATATCACTCATTAACCTAGCATTTATTTATATTACTTCTACCAACATCAAAATATATCTTTCTAGTTATCATTTTATAACCTCATGTTATCTATGGTGATCAATTATAAATTGATTTCACATTTGAACTCAATAAATCTCTCGTTCTCATACTATAAAAGAATCTTATGAAGTTCAATTCGCATTTACCCTTTTGAGGATAATCAATAGTACAAGTAAACACATCATCAAGTATCGATCAATAGTAATAACTTTTGTGACTATATAATCAAATCAGTTTAATCAATCAAATTTTATTCATTCTTACATCTGGCTCAACGGCCATAGACAATTTTCCAAAGAAATATTTCACTTTGCTCAAGTACATATGTTTTTATTTAATTTTATGAGATTTAGTACAAATATTCATTTCCCAATGAACCATTCACTATCTTTATCCTTCAAGGTACTTATTTATTCCTATAAATTAGAAGGAACATCAACAACATCTGTATACATGGTCAGTCACAAAGTACTGGCATGAAAATTCCCCTTTCATCTTACATCTTGTTTCATTTAATATTTGCATAAAATAAATGTTACAATACTAATCCACATTGCATTATATGGATAAGGAAAACATAATATCAAAAATCAAAACTCTTTCACTTAGCATCCTTAAAGGAACTTTTTACTACATAACATCAAGACTACCTTAATGGAAAGAATTCAAGTTTTTAATAATCATATCAACATAGTACAATCATGTTCTTTCTCATCACATTATTTTAAACTTAATACTTATCTATACATATACATGTTATATAGTTCCACTCACTCATTGCCTTCCGCTTAGTTTATACATTTATATATGTACCCATACTTTATAGTTCAACACACTCAATGCCTTTAGCTACATTTATATATGTATCCATACTATATACCACTCAACTGGTATATTTTGTATTATAAGCCTTAGTTATCACACACACACACACACACACACACACACACACACACACACACACACAATGAAGTTATGTAATTCAAAATAACTTAAATCCTTACTGCCATATTCAATACGCACAATCTCATTAAGGTAACTACTACCTCTGTTTAAGGTTGAGTAAGACTCATTTTAGGGTGACTCCCCTAATTTAACTGACATTGATCTGTTTGATTTCAGCACAGTCTCTCTTTCTTTTTCTTTATATTCAAAGGTCAAAAAATAAGACCATAATATTATTACATATATCAAAGTATTATTCCCATCCAAGGTATGTGGATAACTCATCAAAAAGGGAAGTCAACCATTTACCGAACTTGTGAAAATCATAAGATATTACTCATGATACCCCAACATATCCACGGAAATTTTTGATACTTTAGTTGATGCCAACAACCAGAATTTGTATCATCAAATGACCATAAAATTAGGTTCAACTATGTTGTGATAATTTCATTCACCTAAACCAAATCATAACATAAGAGAGAAACCACTCTTCCCCAATTGATTTAAGGTAAACAATAGCTGACCATAACTATCAAAGGGTTAAACATGTTATATACCAGCACAGATTCCATAATTTTCCTTCAATCATGTCAATCAAACCAAACAACAAGACTTCCTTTTTTCTCGTATAACTTGAACACTAATACTTTGTCAAAAATACCCCTGCAATTTCATGGTGTCATTCGACAAGACTCATTCACACTGCTAAAACCAAACCAAACAAAACTTAGTTCACCAAAACATAAAGAATCGATATCTATACAAAATTTATATGCAAAAACAAAGTCGATCCTTTATAAGTTGTATTCTCATACCATCATATAGTATTTAATAAGTCGGTATATATATTTTCTTTAAAGTCGATTTAAAACACAAATCGAACCAGAAAATATAAATGAGGGTATTCATAGATACATGCATATAAGGTGGGTGTGTGTTTTAGAAGCACCACAAAAACCTAAATACAAATCATAGATACACCCAAGTATAAAAGGGTTTTCAAATAAATAGTAAAATCAGATGCCCATATGAGGAATAGATATAGGGTCAGTCACCTGTTGACGAGAAAAATTTTCAAGTGGAAAAACTTGTGGATTTCTTACCAACGCTCTTGGAATCTAAGTCCCTCTACTTAACAGGTGTAACTTGTTGTATATGCATGCTAGCGAGTGAAAGTGAGTTTTCTCTAGGTGGCCTTATGGCCGAGGATCCAAATAGGGCACTCCACTGACCCTGTGGAAAATGCTAGACAATATCTTGCTAGGGAAGACTTTGTCCGTAAAGAGGGAAAGGGAGTGAGAAATGAGGTAGAATAACTAATGTTGTAGGTAGAAAATCAAATTCCTGCACACACTAGTTAGAAACTTCAACACATGCATTTATGAGAAGAAACAAATTTTGCAAATAGCAACAAGACCAAATAGAATTTGATTGATCACAAAGTATCAAGAAATCCCTTAGTCAAAGAAAGCTAGAAACTCCTCGTCTTCTTATATTGATTGCTTAAACAAAAGTTGTACATAGTGTGGGAATGGAAGAAATTTGAGAGTCGAGGAAAGTATAAGAAAATGGCTATCTCCTTTGTTTCTCTAAGTACAATGCTCTGAGTTTACAAGATCAATTTCCAACCCTTTGAAATGGGAATGGCTTTACAATTTATAGAATGAGATATGACTCTTCATCTACCCCCAATGCCTTTTCATATGTCCTCACATAACTTAAAACTTTTCAACTTCCTAGGAAACTATTAAGTCCCTTTTTATAACATAAAGGTGACTTATTACATTAGGAACATTAATACATTAATGAAAAAAATTGCAACCCCAATGCAAAATTAGAACATTGAGAAGAGAGAGAAAATTGGGGGAAGAGGAGAGAAAAAGAGCGAGAGAAGAAGAAGAAACATGTCAATTCTCGATGAAGTCCATAGATCCTTCTTGATGGAAAGGTCTCAACTGTAATGAAACTCTGAATATTCAAACTCTGTGAAAATCCTTCCAATTGGCTCATAGATGCACTTGGAATGAGTTTTAAAAACATGAATGGTTCTTCCAATGACCGTAACTTCCAACCCTGTGTATGATATACCTGTGACCCGAACTATGTAGTGAGTGTCAAAAAACAATTGTCCATTTCCCTAGATGAACCTCAAATTCCCTATGATAAATTCCCATGGATGATCCAGAATGATGGTGTTGACTTGAATGATCATCCCTCTATGTCCCATTGTGCCAAACTTTCCCTTTGAGAACAACCTGCTATTTTTAGAATATGAGCCCATGTTATGCTATTCTAGGACATATCACACTGTCTTGCTCCAGTTTCACTTTATGAACCTTCTATAATATTCCAACCTCCTCTATTCCCAAGATATTGTTATTTTTAGCACATTTCTATTTTTAGCAGGTTGTTATTTGGGGACCTGCTATTTTGGGAAGAAGTCATTTTCTGTCTTACTTTCCATTTTACCCCTTTTCTTTATTGTCCTGAGTGATCGAACTTGTAATTCAGTGGGGCTTTTCATTTATAGCATGTGAGGAAGTATAACATATGTTATTTTTATTAAGTGGTGAAAATGACCTATTTTTGTGATGGGAACAACTTTTTTGGATTTGACTCTTCGTCACAAACTTGTGCTCCAATTTTCATCATGATTCGCTTTCCAGAAAGCTCAGAAATGAAAAATGAAAATTTATGTCTGGTAAGAGCTTTGGGTATGGAGCTACCAAGGTAGAATATTGATAAAAAATCATTCCTTCATATCTCATAAATAGACAACTTCATCGTGCAAAAACTAGTTTGAGAGAAACTAGATTTTTTGGAGACCCTTCCCTCTAAATTTCAGATGATTTCACCTACTGGATCTTCAAGAATTTGAAAATTTCTTCGAAAGAGGGAAGAATGCTGATAAAAAACACAGCCCTCCATATCCCTAAAAAATAGGGACTTCATGGCATGAAAACTAGTTCACGTGAAACTAGATCTTTCAACGATCATTCCCTCCAATTTTCGTGCGATTTTGCCCACTGGAACCCTAAGAAGTGGAGAGGTAGCTCACTGATTTTTTTTCACTATTGTGTCATGTAGGAGCCATTAATGGAGATTGAAATTTTCAGGTATTATTTTTTTCTCCATTTTTGATGAAATAAACTCCATTATGATAGGTTTTTTCTTCTTGTGCTCACTGGTGAAATTTCTCTTCAATCTAGTTGTCGGTTTGATGGGAAATTGAACTTTTTCTTCGTGGAGCCAGAAGTGAAATTTATTTTCTGTGAGCATTTCTTTGTTACAAAGAGGATATTTTGAAAGTATGATTTTTTATGGCTTTGTGAAGAGAAATAACTTAGCAACAATATGGTTTTTCAATCTGTGCACTAGTTTGTAAGATTTGTTTGAATTTTTGTTTTATGGAATGAAGATTTCCACTATTCTTCTTCTTTGTTCTTCATTTCTTCTTCTTATTTTGATGAAATATTCTTCTGAGACCTATGAATATTTATGGAGTGGAAGTATTTCATTTCCTTGGTGAGCTGGTTTGGGAAGAACAATGGTGGAGTGATGGTGAAGGTTCTCTACAAGTTTCTTATAGTTGGCAGAAAAAGTTAAAAGTTAGAAAGAAACCATAGTAGTTAGAATTTTTCAAATTTTGGATCATTGGAGTTAGGTGTATTTTTTGTCCCTGATGTCCCTCACCTCAAAGGGATGTGAGGAACATCAATTTCCATGGTGAGAAAGAAGGCGACACATGGAAACGATCTGACAGCAGGGAGTGAGAGCTAGAAAATCAGCTTTAAAGCACTGAGGGGCTTGGAAGCAGTTCACATGGGTGACAAGAAGTTTCCCCTAGGGTTGGTGAACATTTTTCAAGGTTTGATGTCCCTGAACCTATGTGGGAGGTGAGGGACATCAAATTCCATGGTGGTCCTGGAGCTGACATGTGGCAGAGATCCGATGACAGGGAATTTGAGCTCCAAATTAGCACCTGGGGGCTGAACTGGCAATCTTGAAGGTCGCATGGGGTTCCAGAGGTCACATGGGGGCTGGGTGATTTTTTCCAATGGTTTATGTCCCTAACCCTGAGGGACACTTTGGGACATAAAATCCTACTAGGATCCTGGAGCTGACACGTGTCCTCCCAAAATTTGGCTAACTCTTGAACTCGCTCCAAGAGGACAACTTGAAACAATGATAATTTAAGCTCCTGATGGACGTTTTTGGAAAAATTTATATGATCCTCTACTGGAAATGGACTTTTTAATCCAATGGTGGGGGATATCATGTCTTTATTCTTCCATTTCATCCCTAAAAAAGTGGATTTTTATTTGGTACTCCACTTGTGCCTGAGAAAAATTGCCTGCAGACCTAATGCACCAAAGTGTTGTGAAAAAATTATTTCACCATCTTGTAGGGATTGGAATTATATTTCAAGAAATGTTTCTTTTTTCTCCTAACTCCATCTCAATCTCCCCGAATCACCTTCCGAAGCTCAGTAATGTTTTGGCCTGTGCACTGACTAGGCTTGTGAACCCTAATTTTGGCATGAAACTGCCCCAACTTCTCCAAGCCCTTCCAAAATCTTCTTGAATAATTTCCATGATGTCCCAAGACCTTTGAATCACCTCCATGTCTATTTTTTTTTTCTTCTCTACTCCATGGGGTTGTCTCCAGCCCTAGGAAGGCCAGTGATAGCCCTTCCCATAATTGCCTGTAGCTTGCAACTTTTAATGAACTCCTAAAATCACATAGGGGGAATGAATGGAATTTCCTAAATCACCTAGGGGGATGAGATAACATTAATTCAGGAGGTCACTTGGACTGAATGGATAGACCTGGGGTCTTGGAATGATTAGGACTTGAAAAAATTAACACAGGGGTATTAGTTGTCATGCTCAGAAATTGTTAATTTCCCTGTTGCACATTTGCATGAAAACAGCTGGCTCTATCTTGGGGACATGACATGGACTGAGTGTAGTGAAGACATGACATGGGGAATCCAAAATCTCAATTTTAGACCATATGATCCATTGACCAGTGCCTTATCCATTGGACCCTGTAGAGTCATGTACAATTTACAAGAGAGAGAGATAGAGAGAGAAGAAGGAAACACACACAACACCAAGAATAATGAAAGGAAACACACAACACACATGGAAAGGAAACGACACACACACAAAAAAGGGAAACACACCTAAATCATCTATGGTACAAGGTGGGGGACAACCCACTTTCACTGAAGCATTTTTTATTCCTCAAAAGTTACCCCTGAAGATGCAACACTGAATGATGATGTTCTGTAAATCCATTGACTGGTTCCAGAAATTATCCTCCTCTCCTTAATGCTTATGAAAGCTAGTGCTTTCACATTTGTATGTGTTTTTTGTAGGAGTGAGGCTATGTGATATTCTTGATGCTCAGGCCTTCATTTAGAAATTCCATTACCTTCATGTTCTTTGAAATTGGTTTCATAGTGCCAGTTTCCTTCTGTATTTATCCACATAGTTAATTCTTCATTAAGCATCCTATCACTTCCCTAGGGATTTTTTTCATTCAAATTACTTGAAAATTACAGATTATTTTCTTTCCCAGATCTATGCTCATTGACCTCTTTTCCATGAGAAACCTCAGACTTATCCTTTTTCTCTACTCCACTGTGAGGTGCTTGAGTACTGACATGGAAGGATTGGAAGCAACCTCATACTTTTCTTGTATGGCCATGGCATGAGTTAAGAGATCAAGAATCATATCAGGGTCTTTCATAACTTCCACTGCATCCAATAGTCCTTGCACAAAGATCTCCTTTGTTACTTCCTGCATCTCATCTTTATATGCCTTCGAAGAATCTTTATTTTTCAGCTCAAGGAAACTATCTAGAGGGATTACTTCATTATCTTGGGAATCATTGTATTCTATCAATCCTTCATCAAGAGGAGCTTCATCTTCAAAGGCCTCAAAACTCCTTTTTCAATTTCTTCATCATGGAAAGAGTCTTCTTCTTCAAATGGGAAAGAAAATATCTCCATTTCATCATTGCATCCATCAATCATTGGCTCAAAGGGGGCATCATATTTATCATCTTGATTTTTTCAACATGGCCAACCTTCACATTGATTGAAGCTTTCAAATAATGATTTTTGCTTATCTTGTAGGTTCATGGCTTGCATCAGGAGTTTGAGACTGAGTCTCAGGATCTTTGTTTCTTCTGTGGCTCTAAGCAATTCTTGTACAAACAGTTATTTCAAACCTTTCAAGGGTTCATCACAAGATGGTCTTGTCCCTCCATGAATGGCATGGCTGAGGTCATCTTCATCCCAAATGGGAATGAAAATAACTCAATTTCATCATGGATAAGCACACAAGCTGATTTTTCCATTTGAAAACTTCACCAAGAACCTTTTCCTCTTCTTCATGGTTTGCATCATCCGGTAATTCAAAGATTGCCCTCTTATAACTCAAATCTCCTCAATGCTTCTTCAAGGTCCATGCCTCTCCAGGAAGGCATGTCTAGCCCTATTAATATGGGAATATCATCTTCCTCCTCATTTATCACAAAGTTATTCATCTTCCTGCTATCTTGGTACAAAATGTTAGCTTCTGGGCTTCCAGAATTTCATACCGTGTACCTCATCTTCTTCTTTGGAAGTAATTTCTCCATGTCTTCCTTCACTGGTATGGTTGTGGATGACCAATTCATCTGAATTTTCCCTCCCAAGTCTCGGAAAAACCTTCTATTCAGCAACATTCCAAATGAGGCTAGGACATCTGCTACCAAAATCATCACTAAAAATTTCTTGTCTGGAAATCTGGTGAGAGCCACCTGTGCATCTTTGACCTTTTCTACAAGTGGGACCTCTTTTGACTCCAAAGAGTAACAAGAGCCACTGGTGGAGTCATGGTAAGTTTGAGAGCCTTGGTGACCTTTAAAGGCATCACATTGTCTGAGGCACCAGAATCTATTATGTAATTGTTCAGTACATATTCTCTAACAAGAAGGGAGACGTAGAAAGGATCAACCTTTTCAGTCTTGGATGCGCTTAAGGAAAGCATGTTCTGTGAGGGAGGTGCGTGTGGGTTTGGAATACATGCCTTTAGGAACTGGAAGTTACAACATTGGGTGTTAGACTACCACTCCTGATATATCAGATGAACCTCTCAAATTGTTTCAGGATGAGTCCGCAAATATTCAGTTTCAGTAATTTGGACTTTGGCTTTGTTCGCATATTCTATGAAATCAAAAGGAGAAGATGCAGGTGAAGGTGATGAAGGGACTAATTTTGGATTTAGGATAGGTTTGGAAGCAGGAGTATATTTTTGGGGAATGGAGGGTATTTTGAAAGGTACACTAGGAGCTTTCAAAGTACTATATTTTACAGGAGTAGATTTAGATTTAGACTTGGAAGAGGCATCAGAAGACTTACTTGGAATTGTGGGAGCCTTCTTACTTACTACAGGATCAAGCTTCAACAATGCAGACTCCATGGAGGGTGGGAGCGGAGATCCTCGACTGATTATTTTGTTTTGCAGAGTCACCATAGGAGGATCTTCAGTCTTATTTTTCTTTACAGCAATGGAGGGAGATGTTTCTTTATCATACTGAGAATGAGTGAATACCACACATGAGAAAATAGGTGCATCTTCTTCATCACCTCCAGAATACTCACAAAATCTGATTTCTATGTATCATTCTCAAACTCATCACTTTCTAGGAAATCACCACCTTCACTTTCTGGTTCAAGCTCCTCTTCATTTTCCTTACTCCTACAATTTTCATTGATAGGTGGGGCCTCCAAGGAAATCCTTTAGGGTGCTCATGCAATCTGATTTCCATTTCTTCTTTGAGAAGAAACTCATTCAAATATTTCCCTCTTCAACAATGTCATCTTGATTTTCCAATTTTTACAAAAATGGATTTTTTCTTCATCTCTAGGATGTTGAGTCTTTCCCTTTGAGGGATTATTGATCTTTCCAGAGAGGATGAGATCGTCATCAAGTTCAATGGCCATCCTTTGTGCTTCTACAATGTTACTTGGTTGAACTCTTCGTAGGAGAAATCCTACCTCTGGTGATTGAGCATTGATGAAGAATCTCTTGACATTGTTTTCAGACAGGTGAATCCTCTTCAGGTATCCTGTACAACACAACCATTCAAAATGAGCCATAAAGTCTCTCATAGTTTCATTTTCTCCTTTCTTTATTTGTGCCAATTGAATCCAAGGAGGTCTTGACAGTCCTTCAGTAAATTTAAATCTTTCCTCAAACTTCCTTTTGATGTCATTCCAACCAAGTGATGGATCGGGCAGGTAGGAGGTAGAACCATTCTATTGATTTTTCTTGGAGAGACTCCATGAACAATATTACACCGACATCTTCATGTTGGACACCAAGAATCCCACATGATGTGGTGAAGGCTGATATGTGCTCTTCAGGGAGTTGTGTGCCATCACCTTTGAACTTTGGAAAGTTCTTGTGGGAACTTATTGGTAGATCATGAAGAGGTGGTTCAAGAGCAAAGCATGCCTATGTATTTCTTCCCCATGGAACAATGGGTTGAGGTCTTTCTACTTCATCTTCCATTGTCATTTATGTTTCCTCTTGCTTCTTCAAATTCTTCTTCTTTTCAAGAAATCAATGCTCAAGGGTGATTGAAAAATGAGAGAATTTGAAGGGGGAGTATCAACATAGAGTTTGGATAGGATTATCAAACTTCTTGAAGAGCCAGATGAAGAGGAGGCTTGAGAGAAGAAGTATGGATTATCTCTAATTCATTCTTTTTGATTTTGAAAAGCTCAAAATTGGAATCAACACCACCTCTTAACCTATTCAACCTAGTGTATCTTCCTTCAACCAGCTTTTGGAAATTCTTGAAGTGGGAATATAAAAATACAAAATATGAAAGGTCATTGTAAGAAATTGACAGTGTAGCCTTCATCAATGGATTTTCATGAACTCTTTTTTTTTAATTTTTCAATTTTTTTTTATTTACTTTTTAGACCTTGCGGTCATATTTTGGGTGCAGATGCTGCTAAATATGCCCCACGGTGGGTGCCAAAAACTATTGGCGAGAAAAAAAATTGGGTGGACAAATCTTGTGGATTTCTTGCCAACACTCTAAGGAATCTAAGTCCCTCTACTTAACTGGTGTAGCTTCCATATATGCATGCGCGAGTGAAAGTGAGTTTTCTCTAGGTGGCCTTATAGCCGAGGATCCAACAGGGGCACTCCACTGACCCTAAGAAAAAGATAGCAATATCTTTCTAGGAAGAATTTTTTCTGAAAAGTGGGAAAGGGGAGTGAGAAATGATATGGGAGAACTAATTTGTAGGTAGAAAATCAGATTCCTACACACACTAGTTAGAAATTTCAACACATGCATTTATGAGAAGAAACAACTTTGCAAATAGCAACAAGACCAAATAGAATTTATTGATCACAAAGTATCGAAGAAACCCCTTAGTCAAATAAATCTAGAAACTCCTTCTTCTTGTATTGAATTCTTAAACAAAAGTTGTACATAGTGTGGGAATGGAAGAAATTTGAGAGTGGAGGAAAGTAGAAGAAAATGGCTATCTCCTTTTCTTTCTCTAAGTACAATGCACTCTTGAGTTTACAAGATCAATTGCCAACCTTTTGAAAATAGAATGGATTTACAATTTATAGAATGAGAGATGACTCATCATCTACCCCCAATGGCTTTTCATATGTCCTCATGCAACTTAAAACTTTTCAACTTCCTAGGAGAATATTAAGTCCCTTTTTATAACATAAAGGTGACTTTTACATTAGAAGCATAAAGTTGATTTTTTAATTTCATTACAGGACATATAAAAAGTACACCCCCCAATGAATAATTAGAACATGGAGGAGAGATAAAGTAGGGGGAGAGAAGAGAGGAGAGAAAGAAGGAAGAAGAAGGGGGAAGAAACATTGATGACAAATAATTTGCCTTCGATGAAGTCCTGCATCTGCTTCTAGATGATCTGATGAGGTATTCTAATGAAGTGAACTCTGCATCTCTCAAACTCTTTATACCCTGAGAAATTCCTTCATCTTGGCTCACAGACACTTGTTGAATTTGAATGAACTGTTCTGCTGATGACCGCAATTCCAACCCTGTATATGATATACCTGTGACCCAAACCATCTAGTGAGTGTTGAAGAAACTATTGTCTACTTCCTGAGATATGGACTTGAATTCCCTATGATAAATGCCCATGGATGATCCTGAATTATGGTGTTGACCTGAATGATCATCCCTATGTCCCATTGTGCAAAATTTCCCTTTGAGAATGAACTTGATATTTTTAGAATATGATCCCATGCTCTACTATTCTGGGACATATCACCTGTCTTGATCCAATTTCACCTTCTAAACCTTCTACCATATTCCAACCTCCTCTATTCCTGAGATATTTTATTTTTAGCACATTTCTATTTTTAGCAGGTTGCTATTTGGGGACCTATTATTTTGGGAAGAAGTTGTTTTCTGTCTTACTTTCCATTTTACCCCTTTTCTAATTGTTCTGAGTGATCGAACTTGAAATTCAGTGGGGCTCATCCATTTATAGCATGTGAGGAAGTATGACATATGCTATTTTTAGGAAGTGGTGAAAACAACCTTTGTTTGTAACGAGAACAAATATTTTGGATTCGGATCTTCGTCACAAACTCGTGCTCCAATTTTCATCATGATTCGCTTTCCAGAAAGCTCAAAAATAAAAAATGAAAATTTATGTCTAGTAAGAGATTCAGGTATGGAGCTACCAGGGAAAAATACTAATAAATAATCAGTCCTTCATATCTCAAGAAACTGGCCACTTCATTGTGCCAAAACTAGTTTGAGAGAAACTAGATTTTTTGGAGACCCTTCCCTCTAAATTTTGGATGATTTCACCCACCAGATCTTCGGGACTTTGAAAATTTCTTCAAAGAGGGAAGAATGTTGATAAAAAACACAGCCCTCCATATCCCTTAAAAAATAGGGACTTCATGGCATGAAAACTAGTTCACGTGAAACTAGATTTTTCAATGATCATTCCCTCTAATTTTCATGTGATTTCGCCCACTGGAACCCTGAGAAGTGGAGAGGTAGCTCGCTGATTTTTTCGACTACTATGTCATAGCGGCCATTAATGGAGCTTGAAATTTTCAGGTCTGGTTTTTGTCTCCATTCATGACAAAATAAACTCCATTGTGATAGTTTTTTTCTTTTAATGCTTCACACAAAATTTTATTTCAATCCGACAACTGGTTTGATGGGAAATTCAACTTTTTCTTCGTTGAGTCGAAAAGGAGAATTCTTCATTGTGAATGCTATGTTGCACGAGAGGTGAGGTTTCAAAGTATGTTTTTTTATGGCCTTGGAAAGAGAGAATAACTTAGTAATAGATATGGTTTGTTCTTCGTGCACTAGTTTGTAATATTTGTATGAATTTTTGATTTTATGGCAATGAAGATTTTCATTATTTTCTTCTTCATTGTTCATCATTTCTCCTTCTTAACTTGATGAAAACTCCTTCTGAGGCTTGCATATCTCCATGGGAAAGGAATTTCAGTGCCTTCGCTGAGCTGGTCTGAGTATTAGCAATGGTGGAGTGATGGTGGAAGGTTGCAAAGGAAGTATAGAGATATGGTTGTGCACGGGAGTGTAAGAAGTTAGAAGCGGGGAAGCAGGTAAATATTTAAAATTTTAAAATCATATTGAGAGAGGGATGGGTGAATTTTCTTTTCCTTTATGTCCCTCACCTCAAAGGGACATGAGGGACATCAATTTACACATGGTAAATCAAGAAGGCGACACATGGCAACAATCTGACGGCATGGAGTGAGTGCTCCAAAATCAGCTTTAAAGCACTGAGGGGCTGGAAGTGGGTCACATGGCTGACTAGAAGTATCTCCCAGGGGGATGGGCATAGTTTTCAAGGTTTGATGTCCCTAACCTGTGAGGTTTGTGAGGGACATCAAATTTCATGGTAGTCCTGGAGCTGACACGTGGCGGAGATCTGGCGACAGGGGATTTGAGCTCCAAATTGCACCTAGGGGTTGAGCTGGCAATCCTGATGGTCGCATGGGATTCCAGAGGTCACATGGGGTGGGTATATTTTTCCATGGTTGATGTACCTAACCCTTAGGGATTTTTGGGACATAAAATTCTACCAGGCTCCTGGAGCTGACGCATGTCCTCCCAAAATTTGGCTAAGTCCTCGAACTTGCTCCAAGAGGACAACTTGCGATGATGATAACTTGAGCTCCTGATGGACGTTTTTCAGAAAAAAATTATATGATCCTAACTATAAATGGAATTTTTAATCCAATGGTGGGGGTATCAAGTCTTAATTTTTCCATTTGATCCCTAAAAAAAGAGGATTTGTGATTTGGCATTCCATTTGTGCATGAGAAAAACTACCTATAGAACCTAATGCACCAAAGTCTTGTGAAAAAAAATTATTTCACCATCTCTTAGGGATTGTAATTATCTTTTCGGAAAATTTTTTTTTTGCTCCTAAATCCATCTGGAGCTCCCGGAATCACCTTTGGAAGCTCAGCGGCTATTTTGGCATGTGCACTAACTAAGCCTGTGAACCCTAATTTTGGCGAAACTACCCCAACTTCTCTGAGCCCTTCCATAATCTCCCTGAATATCTTCCATTATGTCCCAAGATATTTTAATCACCTCCAAATCCATTTTGGCTTTTCTGCTCCACTCAATGGGGTTGCTCCAGCCCTAGGAAGGCTAGTGGTAGCCCTTCCCACAACTGCATGTAGCTTGCAACTTTTAATTACCTCCTAAAATCACCTAGGGGAATGAATGGACTTTCCTAAATCACCTAGGGGGATGAGATAATGTTAATCAAGAGGTCTCTTGGACTGACTAGACAAAACCGGGGTGTTTTGGAATGATAGGACTAAAAAAATTAACACAGGGGTATAGTTATCATGCTCAGAAATTATTGATTTCATTTTTGCACATTTGCATGCCAACATCACCACAAGTCGACCACTTGAGTTCATCAATGAAACTCATATACAACTTAGTCCCCAAATCACTAAAACCATAATTTTACCTTTTATTTAATATGGATTTTTCGACCCACACAATAATTTAATAATAGTCAATCTAACCGTAATATAACCATGGTTTCCCTATTCAAAACCATAGAATCATAAGTTACTAGTATCCCATCAACTATCAAATATTGAAAACCTAGTAAAATACATAAATATATTTTCATACAAGTTAGAATAACACTACAGTTATAGCCATTGTTGCAACCTTCCAGGAAACATAATCATCCTATACTCATAATAATGAACATCAATATTAACCAAAAACAATAGTACTAAAAACCCAACAAGATTTACTATAAATATTTCATCATGCAAGTAATAAATCGAATAAGTCACAAGGGGAGAGGGAGCAGTTCATACCTTATAGATTTACGAGCTTCCAACAACTAGCAACGATTAGACCTTCTAGTTTCTTAGAGCAACCACACAAAACGCTTCTAGTAACTCATTACAAGAACTAAATAAAATCCCATTTTCTATTTTATTTGATTCCATATGACCTTACATGCATAACTCAATACTAGTGAGCCTCACAAATAAATGCAACAGAACTCTCCCATAACAACTGCAAAGCTCCAAATGGGGTGAGAAAATTGGGAGGAAACAATAAAACCCTATCTTATTTCACCTAGAAACTTATCATTCTACAAAATTTGAGGATTGCATTAATTTCATTAATGGCCAATGATACAATCCACTTAATCCTCCACCCACCATCTAAACCTCCAAATTTATTAGACTATAGTTTTAAAACCTTTAGCAATATTATAAAATTTGCATGGCGTTTGAATTGGTCAGTCAAAAACCTTATCACAAATTTAAATTATCTAATTATTATAAGTTGCATGTGTCATCATGGTCAACTTTTAAAATAACTCAGTGGGACTTTGGTAATATCCTTTTAGCTTATATGTATACGGTTCATGGATTCAAATTAAACAATGATTAATTTGTGACCATTACTAATTTGGGTATAAGAACCCCACATTTCCTATTGTGACCCTTACAACTTATGGATCCTATTAGCTTAATGTTTATTAGCCTTGGAAATTGAAAAAAATGTTACTTCAATATATATAACCACTTTCATCATCCATAAGCCATATAGACACAGAGATCAAACCTTCCATGTTATCCTAGTCACTTTTCTAGCCAAAAGAGTTAATTATAGCATTAACACAACTTGTGCCATCATCTAGGGTCAAATTTCCTATTTTATTTTCCATCATGAGTCATTTAATATTTAAAAACCATTATACTAGGAACCATGTATATATATAGCCATAACAACTAAATGAAAGGCACTAAGTCCTTATAATGATAAACAAAGTATCTTCATAACTAGTATGTTAACTTGGCATAATATTATCAGTTAAAGAAAAGGAAATAATTATCAAAAATCATAACAATGATTGTTCAGAATACAAGATGACCAAATCGATCATTTTATGATTGTAAAAAAGTAACCGTAAATCATATCATTGATCATCATAAAGAATAAAGAAGGTATTATAAATCATAGCAACCAAAAATAGATCAAACAGTTATTATTTCCCACAAGATATGTATTATTTCTATACATGTGCATATTTCCTCTATCACATTCATCAAGAAATATGCACATCAGTTACTTATTAACGACATTGAAATAAAACAATATCACTTGTACCTAAATTCACGTACCCATTCTAAATTTACGACCTACTGCATTAAACAAAGCAGACAAGAATTATGGGGTGTGATATACATCCCCCTTAATGAATCATCATCCTGATGATTTTCACTCATTGGGGGGACGCAATCAAAATACTCAAATTCATATTTATATCTAATAAAAAGAATAACAACTATCATTTTTCATTAAAACTTGTTATTTTTCAAGTCTAAATTCATTTTTATTGGCTGTAATAGTTTATCAACCAGCAAAAACTATCACACAATCAACAACATGACATAATATTTGTCATTATAGGTAGTCATAAAGTGTAATATTATTAAATATCACATATATATAGTCAAAACAATCCATACCCCACAGCTATAAACAAGGAAAACATTGTTTTTAGTTTGCCACTGGTCCTCTTAAGCTATTTTGTTTTGTTGTTGTTTTTTGTATTTGCAAATCTACCTTTTACCCTTCATTATGCCCATCTTAGTAAATTGTCAAAATTTTATTCAATCAATGTATTCCAATATGCAAGGATTTTCATGAGGATTTTTTCTCTTGGGGTCATACAAATATCTTCAAATCACAAAAGAAGCCCATACGCATACTCTCAAAACAGAGTCTTTGATTATTATATCAAGCTAAGAGAGTGTATGCAAAACCTTACAAACCATCTTACAATATATTCCTTGAATAACATAACAAGGAATCATCATTGTTCTTATTCAAACTCGAAAATATCCTTCAAATACATGAAATGACTCCTCATATAGCTTTTCCACCAGGTAAAGATGCACTTCAAGCATAAAATTCAGCAAACCACTCCATTATTTCCTGATACGAGTCTTTACACAGTTACATACCCGAGTTAGGTATGATTTGTATGTTGATCCACCATTAATAATCTATAGGTCTTAGCACCCTGTACTCAGCCTAAAACATATGATTTTCAACATGTGGACTCAAGATTATCAAGGAATGGAAGATAAAACTTGAAATATGTTAACTATTCATATGAAATAGTCTCAACTTTGCATCAGGATGGAGAGTTAAAAATTCACCTTTAGTATTCATTTCTTCCTTCCTCATCTCTATCAAGGCACACAAAGTACTTGAAAGTACTATAACAAACTTTCTAGTCTTCTTCAAACCATGAAAGTCCATGAGTTAGTGATTATGGCATGAATCCTTTAAACTACCCTAAACATTCATTGTTCACTATACAAGTAGGCCACATTGAATATTTATTCATAGAAACACATTCAAATCTTTGAAACGTTTTGCATGCTTAATTCACCATTAAATGCATACAACACAGTGAGAATCTAATACAATTTACAAGAATCACATGTCATAATGATCAAGAAATATACATATTAAAGGATCATTCGATATAGATAGTCTGATTTATTGCTCTTAAATCAAGATTTCTGACCCTTGAGCATCTCAGGATCTCTCCCATGCACATTTCTTCCTAAAATTCAATGATGAAGATGATTCAATTCTATTGATTCACTTTTACCCTTTTCGAGTTAACATTTATCACATATTTCATTCTACCCTAGTTGGCCTTTCCAGTTATTGATGTTATGGAAGATAGTCCTCTTCTATCTACTTCATCTATCCTAAGCGGGTTTTTATTGTCATATTGGATTTAAGTTCCAAATCTTTATTTAAGACAGTTCAACAATCATGCAACCCCTTGCTGATTTTTATCAATCAACTCAAGTTGTTTGCCTTTGTTGATCATGTTCACACTTACCAGTTGCTCCCAGCATCCTTCTAGTTTCGGTGTGTCATGAAGGACTTGTTGGAACTGAAGCATAATTTGGTCTGGTTCATTATCCATGGTAAATCCCTCTCTCACATTCATTTTATCTTGTAGATAAAATAGAAATTCATTAAGTGTAAGGACCCAATAAGTCCAAGAGCTGTAACCTTTAGCTTTGATACCAAAATGTAAGAACCACTTTTTTCACTTCAGTTCTAGGATTATTTTTTTTAATTTAATTTCATGCTTCATAAATTTAAATACCCATATATTTAAATCTAGCATAAATCTTAAGTTCCTATCTCATGTTTCCTTGTTATAAACTCTCATAATTTAGAACTAACATCATCTTAGTCAATCCATACCATAACAATCATAAACCATGTGCAGTTGCATGAGTCGGTCAGTATATGTCCCCTCATAGATTAATCTTTATGAGCTTGTATACAAATTATACTAATGGTTTCTTTAATCAATCATAGATAGTCAAATATTATATTCTAAGTGTCTATATAGGTATTCATCATCAAACCCATCTAACATCCTACACTTAGATCTTGGTGAAATCATGACAGTGTAATCAGTAGCTTACACAACTTTGGCAAGAGTTTATGATACATGTATGCCAAGCTCTATTCCATGATGGAATACTCATTGTTAGGAACTTAACTTCTACCATATTAATTTTTGTTATCTAGATTCAGACTAGATAGTGGTTTTATGAACAGTTATAAGTTCTTGTATAAGCTACAAATCTGGATTAACCTGCATGAAGACACACCACTATGTCATCTTAGGATGCCTATGGGACAGTAAGTTTCTTCGTAACAATTTGCATGATTATTAGACCAATTCCCTTCCTTTAGCCATCATAAGTTGGCATCGAGGTACGTATCCATGAAGTTTAATCGACCTTTATAACTCTAACAAAACTTTTTCTTAAATACATTATGAGTGTCACCATTTGAGGGACTTGACAAGGAAACTCAACATAATTGCTAAGTAGCACTATATAATTAACAACCATCGTCATTAAATGGATACGACCACGTATCGGCCATAGTGAGTTAGCCCGCCAAATTTCTTAAATTGGAACATCGTAACTTAATTGTTTCAAAGTAATTAATTAAATCATGACAGGTTACCCTAGATCTCACTATACTTTCATCACAAATGAATTGTATCTAAGGTCCTATCTCAAGGTAACCCAGTATTTTTGAACGTAGTTCATTGTTGTACCTCACATTCCTTTATACCTCCTAATTACATATGTAAATTTAGTTACTGCATAACTGTGCCAAACTAGTTTTGTCTATTTATTCAAGCATAGTAATATTCCCAAGTAGTTCTATTATTTGAACCACATAACTTTCTAAGTAAATAGCAACAAATATTTTATATTCTTACCACAGCTGGTAATAATAAAACATTTATTCATATTATGTCCATCTGATATGTTATGTTCTTTCATTCACATATTACTCAGCATGTGATCCATGCATCCATTTCATTAATAGAGTACTCTTATTCTGGGTCTTGGTACTACATGTCTTTCCTTTCTCATATAACACTTCACCATTATATGGTATTTGTTTTTTTGTTAGGTGACTTGCACTCCCTAAGTTACCTTACACTCCCTAAGTTACCTTACACAACACATGATAACTAACAACATTTCCCCAAAATATTCCCATGCCCAACTAAAAGATGCTTAGTTATTTAAGAATCTTATGATTTAATACATATTCATAGTCAAAAAGGAAACTATGAAATAGATAACGTATATAAGGTTGATAGTACCTTATCCGTAATGAAGACATCTTATATCACTCATTAACCTAACATTTATTTATATTACATCTGCCAATATCATAGTATATCTTTCCAACTATCATTTTATAACCTCTTGTTATCTATGGTGATCAATTATAAATTGATTTCACATTTAAACTCATTAAATCTCTCATTCTCATACTATTGAAGAATCTTATGAAGTTCAATTCACATTTACCCTTTTAAGGATAATCAATAGTACAAGTAAACACATCATCAAGTATCGATCAATAGTAATAAATTTTGTGACTATATAATCAAATCAGTTTAATCAATCAAATTTTATTCATTCTTACATCTGGCTCATCAGCCATAGACAATTTGCCAAAGAAATATTTCACTTTGCTCAAGTACATATGTTTTTATTTAATTTTACAAGATTCAGTACAAATATTCATTTCCCAATGAACCATTCACTATCTTTATCCTTCAAGGTACTTATTTATTCCTGCAAATTAAAAGGAACAACAACAATATGTGTATACATGGCCAGTCACAAAGTAATGGCATGAAAATTCCCCTTTCATCTTACATCTTGTTTCATTTAATACTTGCATAAGAAATGTTACAATACTAATCCACATTTCATTAGATGGATAAGGAAAATAGAATAGCATAAATCAAAACTCATTAACTTAGCATCCTTAAAGGAATTGTTTACTAGATAACATCAAAGTTGTGTTAATAGCAAGATTTCAAGTTTTTAATAATCATATAAGCATAGTACAATCTCATTCTTTCTCATCACATTATCTTAAACTTAATAGTTATCTATACATATCCATGCTATATAATTCCACTCACTCAATGTATTCCACTTAGTTTATACATTTAAATGTGTACCCATACTTTATAGTTCGACACACTCAGTGCCTTCAGCTAGATTTATATATGTATCCATACTATATAGTACCACTCAACTAGTATATTTGTATTATAAGCCTTAGATATCAAATATATATATATATATATATATATATATATATATATATATATATATATATATATATATATATATATATATATAAGAAGTTATGGAATTCAAATTAACTTAAATCTTTACTACCGTATTCAATACGCGTGGTATCATTAAGGTAACTACTACCTTTGTTTAAGGTTGAGTAAGACTCATTTTAGGGTGGCTCCCCTAATTTAATTGACATCAATCTGTTTGATTTCAACACAGTGTCTCTTTCTTTTTCTTTACATTAGAAGGTCACAAAATAAGAGCACAATATTATTACGTATATCAAAGTATTATTCCCATCCAAGGCATGTGGAAAATTCATCAAAAATGGAAGTCAGCTATTTACCCAACCTGTGAACATCATAAGATCTTACACATGATACCCCAACATATCCACGGAGCCTATCCATACTTTAGTTAATGCCAACAACCAGAATTTGTATCATCAAATGACCATAAGTTTAGGTTCAACCATGTTGTAATAATGTCGTTCACCCAAACCAAATCATAACATAAGATAGAAACCACTCTTCCCAAATTTATTTAAGGAAAACAATAGCTGACAGTTCCACATAACTATCAAAGTGTTGATCATTTTATGGACCGACACAGAGTCCAGAAGTTTCCGTCAATCACATCAATCAAACCAAAAAACAAGACTTCCTTTTTCTCATGTAACTCGAGCACTAATACTTTTCCAAACTTACCCTTAGAAGGCCATGGCACCATTTGATAAGACTCATTCCCACTACTAAAACCAAACCAAAGAAAATGTAGTTCACCAAAACTTACCAAATCGATATCTATATAAAATATACATGCAAGAACAGACTCGATATTTCATAAGTTATATTATTACGCCGAAGGCGTTCCCCCTATGGTAGAAGACCTCCGGACGTTTCTGCAGCAGTGTTAAATTTGACGGTTATACAGCGGTCTGGACGTTTTGCGCTTATAAAACCTGAGTTGCCATTTACAAGAGATTAAATTGTAAATAATATCATGAGAAAGGGAGGGTTTAGGAGGAGTCTGAGGGACGATGAAGGGGAGGTTTCCTTTCTCTGCAATACTGAGGAAGGAAGAAGGGTTTCCGCCGCCGCTGCCAGCACACCGCCTTTGTGGTAGAAGAATATTATTATGGGCGAGCGATGTGCGCTACCCACCTTCAGCGGTCTCATTCTGTATGACGAGAAGGGAAATACGTTACCCCTTGCGGCCAAACAGAAAACGGATTTCCGTTAATTGACGACTGTGGTTGGAGATTCGTTCCTTTCGCTTGGCGTGGATCTCGTTGTAATTCAAATTCTTTTGGGTTGAATCCTTTTTTTCTGTCAAAAAATCCCTGCAGATTAATTACACAGAGCAATACCATAACAATCTCATGGAGCATGGCACCTAGAGCCTTCCCTCTGATTCCAGAACTAAGATGGTCACTAAGATGTAATTCATTCAACTCATTCTTCTTTTTTCTTTTTTCTCGCTTTTTTTATTTTTGGGTGTGATTAAAAGCAGTTTCCTTTTTTTTTTTCCTGGTTTATTGTTGTGTTTCGGTAATGACATAGCATCAACGGTCTCTTTCTGTTGAACCCACAAAATCAGGATATTCATCTCTGTACCAGAAGCAGTCAAGCCAAAGCATAGGCATACCCAAAAAACATAATTGGGTCTTGATCCAGAACAATTCAAAATGATGTGGGTGTCCATAGAAATCAAAAAACTCTTGCAGTTGCACAGTCAATAGAAAGACTCTATATTGGGCGTCTCTTCATATTGGGTATCCCTAATTATATTCATGTAGTGATATGTTTAGAAGCCGTTATATTTTTAGAAAGCTAAAAACAGAGAGAGAGAGAGAGAGAGGATAAAAATCAAAGTTTTCGTCCACATTTGTATTGTTTGAATGGGTACAATGAGATGTTTTTTTGTTTGGCGTTCTTCTCAAAATGTTGACATAAAATGATGTAGGAAAATGATGACAATTAAAATGCAAACAAACATATTTGTTTGAAGCAATTTTGATGGACTTATATGTAAATCTTATATCTTTTGTGTTTAGATTCTCCATTCCAACATTTCTAATTTTCTTGTATTGGGTGAAGCAGTATAGGCACCCTTACCTTGGATGAAAATCTTCCATCAGATTTTAAAGTTAGAGTTTTAAGGCAAAAAACTGCCATCATTTTGTATTTGTACTCTTGTCTTCATTACAATTGTGTATCAAATGTCTCAGGTGAAAAACTACCATCATGGTGTTATTGTACTCGTGTTTTCATTCTAATCAAATATAAGATATTAATGGCCTTCACTTCTACATTACTTTGGTTCTTACTTTACTTCCTCACATAAGTGTTTGAAATTTCCATTGCACAACTCTTGTGACTGAGCTCACTGTGTTATCAGCGCTTTAGAATAAATGTTAAAAGTGGGTTTCAAGTAGCCAATTATATGTTTTTCCCTTCATATGAGCTTTTTTTTTTTTTAGATAGATATAGGAGCTACTGCCAAATACCATATAGAGAGACGGGCCATGATATGTAGTTTTTTTGTTGTACAATAGTCAATACAGTCTACCATTATCATATGTAGTTTTTGTTTGTAATGGAGTCTACTCCCAATATGGTGCTGTGGAGATAACGAAATAATCCTCCACAAGGTACTTTTCTTTATCTATAGGGTTATGATATCAGCTACTACTTGCATATCCATTGATATTAGCATTATGAATTTATTCGAATTTCATCAGCAAGGCACTTACAGGTCAAAGTCTTGATGACACAAATCAAAGTTTTCGTCCACATTTGTATTGTTTGAATGGGTACAATGAGATGTTTTTTTGTTTGGCGTTCTTCTCAAAATGTTGACATAAAATGATGTAGGAAAATGATGACAATTAAAATGCAAACAAACATATTTGTTTTGTAACAATTTTTGATGGACTTATATGTAAATCTTATATCTTTTGTGTTTAGATTCTCCATTCCAACATTTCTAATTTTATTGTATTGGGTGAAGCAGTATAGGCACCCTTACCTTGGATGAAAATCTTCCATCAGATTTTAAAGTTAGAGTTTTAAGGCAAAAAACTGCCATCATTTTGTATTTGTACTCTTGTCTTCATTACAATTGTGTATCAAATGTCTCAGGTGAAAAACTGCCATCATGGTGTTATTGTACTCGTGTTTTCATTCTAATCAAATATAAGATATTAATGGCCTTCACTTCTACATTACTTTGGTTCTTACTTTACTTCCTCACATAAGTGTTTGAAATTTCCATTGCACAACTCTTGTGATTGAGCTCACTGTGTTATCAGCGCTTTAGAATAAATGTTAAAAGTGGGTTTCAAGTAGCCAATTATATGTTTTTCCCTTCATATGAGCTTTATTGTTTTTTTAGATAGATATAGGAGCTACTGCCAAATACCATATAGAGAGACGGGCCATGATATGTAGTTTTTCTGTTGTACAATAGTCAATACAGTCTACCATTATCATATGTAGTTTTTGTTTGTAATGGAGTCTACTCCTAATATGGTGCTGTGGAGATAACAAAATAATCCTCCACAAGGTACTTTTCTTTATCTATAGGGTTATGATATCAGCTACTACTTGCATATCCATTGATATTAGCATTATGAATTTATTCGAATTTCATCAGCAAGGCACTTACAGGTCAAAGTCTTGATGACACAAATCAAAGTTTTCGTCCACATTTGTATTGTTTGAATGGGTACAATGAGATGTTTTATTATTTGGCGTTCTTCTCAAAATGTTGGTATAAACTGATGTAGGAAAATGATGACAATTAAAATGCAAACAAACATATTTTCTTGAAGCAATTTTTGATGGACTTCTATGTAAATCTTAGATCTTTTGTGTTTAGATTCTCCATTCCAACATTTCTAATTTTCTTGTATTGGGTGAAGCAGTATAGGCGCCCTTACTTTGGATGAAAATCTTCCATCAGATTTTAAAGTTAGAATTTTAACCAGAACAACCGTCGACATTGGAACCACTGAAAGGTAGGGTCTAACTTTCACAGCTTTCTCTAGAGTTCCCTCGTTTGCAAATTTGCGCATTTCACCTTCTTTTTCATTCGAGAGATACTCAAATATGGCACACGTACCAACACTAGGAGCAAGAAGAAAGGAGGAAGCAAGATTACTATCACTCAACCCATTGTAAATACTACCCTCTGCTTTAATAGCACCTCCACTACTACTATACTCAACACTTCTTCTATCCAAAGTGGCACAGTCGTTCAAGGGGTATCAAATGTAATCATGTTTATTGAAACTAAAATTGCTCACTAAAGGCTACCATTCATGATATAAAAATTGAAAATGTATACATGTCTCATTATGTGTACATGTACCTTCATTTATTTGATGTTTTCAAATATGATATGCAACTTTAAATATACGAATCTGTAACATAATTAAATGTACACATACAACATTTCAATGTAATGTTTCAACTAAAGTCCCTACACTACAACTATCAATCACACCCATTATCAATTGCATAATAAATGTTTCTCCAACAAAACACCAACTATAAAATTAATTAACTATCGAAAACGGTATCACATGTAATCATGTACAAATTTATAACAAGTTTGAAATGTAGAAACAACCTTCAAATTAAGTGGATCAACTATATTTCTACAATTACAAACATCAATCGAACCCCTTATCAACATCAAGTACAAAAGTAATAACTATACCTCTAAATCAAATAACATATATTGTTCGGCGTTCACATCTCATGAAACACATGCGATTGCTAGTCATACCATCATATGTTATTTAATGAATCGATACATATATTTTCCTTACGGTCGATTCAAAACACAAATCGAACCATAAAATTGGAAGGAGGTATTCATAATTACCCGCATATAAGGTGGGTGTTCGTTTTAGATGCACCACAGAAACCCAAATACAAATCATATACACCCAAGGATAAAAGGATTTTCAAATAAATAGTAAACTTAGATGTCAAGATGAGGAATAGATATAGGGCCACTCACCACAAGTTACCACGTGAGGTCATCAATGAAACTCATATATAACTTAGTCCCCAGATCATTAAAACCATAAGTTTACCTTCCGTTTAATACGGATTTTCGACCCACACAATAATTTCATAATATTCGATCCAACCGTAATCCACGGTTTCCCTATATTCAAAACCATAGAATCATAATTTTACTAGTTTCATGGTCCATTATCAAATATTGAAAACCCAGGAAAATACATAAATATATTTTCATACAAACTAGCATAAAATCGTAGTTACAGCCATTACTGCATCCTTCCAGGAAACGCAATCATATCAGACTCACAACAATGAACATGGATATTAAACATAAACAATAGCACTAAAAGCCCAACAAGATTTATTGCAAATATTTCATTTGCAAGTAATAAATTGAACAAGTCGCAAGGGGAGAGGGGAGTAGTTCATGTCTTAAAGAATTAAGATCTTCCAGAAACTAGCAACGATTCAACCTTCCAGTTTCTCAGAGCAACCACACCGAACCCTTCCAGCAACTCATCACAAGAACCAAATAAAATCCCCTTTTCTATTTTATTCGAGTTTGTATGACCTGGCATACACATCTCAACACTAATGAGCCTCATAAAGCAATGCAACAGATCTCACCCATAAAAATTGCAGAGCTCCAAATTGCAGATCTCAAGATATATAACCATGTTCATCATCCATAATCCATATAGACACAGATCAAATCTTCCATGTTATCTTGGTGACTTTTCTAGCCAAAAGAGTAAATTCTAGCACTGACACATAACTTGTGCCATCATCTAGGGTCAAATGTCCTATTTTGTTTTCCATCATGAGTTATTTAATATTTAGCAGCCGTTATACTAGGAACCGTATATATTTATAGCCATAATAACTAAATAAAAGGCACTAAGTTCTTATAATGATAAATCAAGTATCTTCATAACTAGTATGCCAACTTGGCATAGTATTGCCAGTTAAAGTAAATGCAATAATCATCAACAAACATAATAGTGATTTTTCATAATACAAGATGATAAAATCGATCATTTTATGATTGTAAAAAAGTAACCGTAAATCATATCACTGATCATCATAAAGAATAAAGAAGGTATTATAAATCACAGCAACCAAAAGCAGATCAAGCAGTTATTATTTACCGCAAGATATGTATTGTTGTTATACATGTTCCTATTTCCTCTATTAGATTCATCAATCAATATGCACATTAGTTACTTATTAACGGTACCAAAATAAAATAGTATCACTTGTACCAAAATTCATGTACTCATTCTGCATTTACGACCTACTTGTTAAATGAAGAAGACAAGAATTGTGGGGTGTGACATATGGCCAAGATATTATGACCATTAAATTGGCTTCTCAAACAAAAAAAATAAATCTCTTAAATTATGGTAAAATGGATGCCAATTTAAAGTTAAACTTTCCCTATAACAATCAGAAAAAAGACAAATTTTAAATCATCTTGAATCATTTATTCTCAATATAATTCATTAGAGTCAAATTATAATAAACATACATAAATTATAAATTCATAGACATTTGATATATTAATTATGCCGAAAGGAGTTCTATAATGGTAGTAAGGAGTGTGATGTGATGGTGTACACATGTAAAGTTTAATTTCTATATTAAATTTGACATCCATTTGATCATCACAAGACGAATTTGACTATAAATTGTGTCTACTTAACTACCATATATAAAAAAAATTACTTTGAAAATTCAATCAAAAATGTAACATTTTGGTCATGCTATAGAGCTTGAGGTCCTTTTTTCTCAATTTTTTTTCTATCATTCTACGTGAAATATGAACAAAATGCAATGGAATTATTAATCAATGCAATATGTGTAAAATCTAAAATAAAATCCTTGAAATTGATATCTATCAACATTTTTTTAAAATTGAAAAAATTGAATGTTACAACAACAACATGAGCTACAAGACATAAAGAACACACTACAAGACAATTACAAGCTCGAAACCAATGATTAAATAGAAACTAACTAGTACAATTTAAATTTTCAAAGAAGATAATATTTTCCTTTTCGCCCTTCCTAATTAGTTCATCCAATTTTGTTATTTGTTGTGTTAGTTTGGTGTTGTGAATAAGATATTTTTGGATTGCCTTGCAAAGAGTATATCATTGTAAAAAATAGTTAGAGTAAATCTTTTAAATCAATTGCAAAAGGAATACAAGATTTATTGAACATAAAAACACTTATATTTTTCCATAGGTGGTTGATAATCAACTATGAGAAATGTTAAAGCATATTAGAGCTTGTTTCCAAGACAATTATTTCCCAAAAATAGCAGGAAAGACATAATGAAAAGTAACCCAAGTTCTTTTTTCAAACCTACATCTACAAAATATATGCATAACAGACTTAGGAAGGTTACAAATAGGGTGTTTCAAAAGAACTGGTAAAAATAAAATGTATGTTGTTTTCAATCAATAATTCATGAAATAAAAACTTCCACCCAATTTTTTGACCATGAAAATAGCTTTAGACTTCTAAATAATAGCTCTGAGTTTTTTTCATTTCTCTTCATTAAATTTACATTTCCACTTTGAATTTATCCTATGTTCCAAGAGCAATTTTGGAATAAGTTTTTGATAAACACATTTGAGAGGAAAGTGGTCTCACCTCCACCTGTTAGGCCACCTTCAGTCCTTCAGAAAATTACATCCAACAAAAATGGGCATCTTAACAATTATAGAATTATCCAAAAGATGTATGGTTTCATTAACAATAGTCCTATCATTGTTTTTAAGGTGAAAATATCCTTTAAAAGTGTCTAGTGCTTCCACTGACCGTAGGATAGTTGTTATAAATATCCAAACTATTGTTTGCCTTTGTTAAATAGGCATTTTCCTTTCAAACCAAAGTGGAGAAAAAGGGGTTTCCTATCAAATTAAACATGCATCTTCTAATAAATGGAGGAATGATGATGGTCAGATGGGATCACAACAATCATGTGTCATTTACAAAAGCAACACAACATAATAGACTTCACACAACACACAAATTTCTCTATTAACTTGAAAATCATTAATGACATTTACAAAGTTTTTCCCTCTAATGGGGTTGTTACAAAATTATAACATGACTCTAAATTATTACAAGGGTGGTGCTTCACACTGGGGAATCTTATTAGCTTTCTTTGGCTCACTCCTTAGCAAAATTATTAACACGCCAAAAAATTTCAACAAACTTAGATTGAGATGTTGGGTATCCATTTATACACACATGTTCCCACTCCTTCATAATTTCAACTTTCCTTCTTGAATTCAATTTGAAATATACTCATTAATAGCATCAAATTACCCTAATATGGTATTTGAGAAAATCTTACAAAAGAATCCATGTAACCTTGCTAAGTTGGCAATGTGCCCCCTTTACACATGGCCTAACCATTAATCTACATGAAATCCTTTTTCATTTTCTGGACTTGTCCTCTTAGTGTTTTTAATTTAATGTGTAATCCTTCATTTCCTTTGTTCTACATATTAAAATTTGTGAAATATTTGTGTATCCCCTCTTTTTACTCCATTGCATAATCCTTGTACACCACCTTCATTCCCCTCCAAAATTCCTATGCACCTAACCTTTGAAAAAATAATTCACACTATTGCATTCACCCTTCTTTGCACTCTTATTGTGTAGTAATTTTTTGTGCAATTTTCACTATTTATCATTGTGAAAAAAAATTCATGCACTCATGTGTAATCACTAAAAAATTATGTTGTGCCTCATTTACCTTGTTTTCTTTTGTTAACCTTTCATGCATCAACATTTAGTCGAAATTTCTAAGTTATGAAATCTTCTAGAATTTTCCTACAATGCTCCTACATCAAACATCTTAGGTTAAAAAAAAAGTGAGCTCCATCTCATGAGTTAAATTCCTTGAGAGTATGGCCTAGATGACTAACTCTTTTAAAGATATCCATATTGCATCTTCCTCTACAAGATTCTTCCATTTTAATAAGTATTCCTTGTATTTGTTTCCTCACTCTTGAGTCCAATATGACCTCGATTTTTTCCTTTCCTTCTCTAATATATTCCTTCTCCATTCAATTGTATCTTACACACTTTCATCCAATTATTCTATGCACTCATCTTTTCCTTCTTGCACCACTACTATCCCCTTCATGGTACTCATACAAATAAACAAACATTGAATATTGGGGAGATATCAAATTCTTCTGGAAACTCAATCTTATATGCATTTGTCCCCATCTTTCACAATACTTTGCAGGGTCTAATATTCTTCAACTTATGCTTATTATACATACCCTTTGGAAAATCTCTCTCTGTGTAATTTTGCCAACACTTATATATAACATCAAAGTATTTAGTTTGGTGCCTCTCATCCGCATTGTCTGTTGTAAATATTGTTACTTTACTCCAAATTTTCATGCACCTCTTCATGTAACTTATATATACTCTGCATAGTCCTCTGATTATCCACTTCTCATAATTCAGTGATTCCTCTCGTACTTATTCCATAGACAATCTAGAATGGAGTCTTCCCTTTTCTTTTACTAACTAAGTTGTTATAAATGAGTTCTACTTGCGCTAACACCATATCACACTGCTTTGGTTTGTCTCAAACCAATCTACACAATAAATTTCCTAAAATCCTATTCACCACTTCCATTTGCACATTTTTCTATAGATGATATGCGAAACTTAAATTTAGTCTTTCTCCCATTATCTTCCATAATGTCCTCCAGAAATGACCTAGAAAATTTTTATCTATGTCAAATATTATGCTCAATGGTGATCCATGCAGCCAATAAATCTCCTTGAAAAATAAATTTGTTATCCCTATTGCATCCCTAGTCTTCTTACATGTAATAAAATGCACCATCTTTGAAAAAAATTCAACCACCAAAAAATAAAAGTCCCTCTCTCTTTGAATTCTCAATAATCCTAGCACAATGTCCATATTAATGTTTCCCATGGTATCGTGTGTATGGTTAATGGATGATACACTCCCATATTTTTCTTGCACCCCTTGGTTAATTGGAAAATTGTGCATCTTTGTATATTTTTGTGCACATATGTGCTCATCCTTGGCCAATAATAATGTTGCTCTAATTGTGCTAAATTTTTGTCACTTCCAAAGTGATATCCTAATATTTCACTATACTTTTCCCTAATTAAACTCTCATGTATTTAACCCTTGGGTATGCACAATTTATCTCATCCAAACAATATTCCCTCTTGTATGAAATAGTCTCACCACAATGTTCTATCCGTATGCACTAGTTCCACACATACTTCTCATACATCTTTTAAATCATCATCTTGCGTGTATAACTCCTTCATGGTGTTGAAACCCATGACTTCATTGCATATTTAATTTTAAAATAACACTATTCTTCTCAAGGAATCCACAACTTGATTAGACTTCCCACTTCTATACTTTAACATAAAAGAACAACTTTGTAGAAATTATAACCATTTCATATGCCTCTAGTTCAAATTTTCTTGACTATTGATGAACTATAATGCCCTATGATCCATGTATAAGATAAATTCACTAGGCAACAAATAATGTCTCCACTTCTTCAATGCTTGCACTATGGCATAAAAATATTTTTCATAGACAAAATGTATCATCTTGGTGTCATTGAAGTAGGTTATGGATTTCCCTTCATGACTTAACAATTTGACTATTCCATGCCACTTGCAACATAATCCACTTGAAATAATTTTTCAAAGATCAATGCTAGTACTAATAACATTGTAATCCTCTACCTTAATTCCTGGAAGTTTTTCTCTACTTATTTTATCCACAAAAATTATTTGTGATCTCCTTTTTATTGTCTTTGTGATCACTTTGCACACTCCACTAAAATTTATAATAAAATTCCTATAGAACCTTGTTAATCCATAAAATCTTCACACCTTAGTTACATTTCTAAGTGATGTCCACTCCACTATTGTGCACACCATTTCTAGTCCATCAACAATCCTTCTTGGGATACTACAAAGCCTAAGTAAATCAAATTCTCATGCATAAATCTACACTTCCTTATACTCACTAAAAATTTATATTCTTGCAAGTGGTTCATCACCTTGTGCAAGAGATCCTTCCTTATCCTACTTAAAAGCAATATATAATCCAAATGGAAAATCATAAACTTTCCAAGGAATGGCTTATACACTTCATTCATTAGTCTCATAAAATTACTAGGGACATTGGTTAACCCAAACAATATAACCAACCATTCATACAAGCATTCCATTATTTTTAATGTTGTTTTCCACTTGTCTCCTTTGATGTGGATATGATGGTAACCACTCTTTGGATCAATATTTAAAAATTAGTGCACACCAATGAGACAATCCATAAAATCATCCGTTCTTGGCAATGGAAATCTATACTTGAGTGTTATCTTAAAATAGCCATCAAATCCACACACATGTGCCATTGTCCTCCTTTCTTCAGTGCTAGTACTATGGGTACTGCACACGAGCTCAAACTTTCACAAACCAATCCTTTTTCATTACACTTAGCATCTCGCCTCCGCATTCTCGATTGGAGTCATTATATATAGTAATTTGTTTGGAAAATTTAACCCTAGTATCAAGTCAAATTGATGACTGATATTGCACATTGGAAGTAATCTTTGCAATAAGTCCTCTTTCACTATGTATGTAAACTCCTTCAACATTACACACACTTTTTTGGTAATTTTATCCTCCTCTACACAATCTTTATGCACTTCCTTCATCACAAGTAGTAACATGTAACATGACTTTTCTTCATCAACATCTTATATAATTCTTTACCTAACACAACCAACACTCTCACACAAACTCCACTACACACTTAACCTTTATCCTTATCTTAAAATGGTGATAAATAAAACTTCCTTTTATCCTTATCTATACAAAAAATAATTTTGCACCCATCATGGACAACCTTCTGGTTTTACTACCAATTTCTTCCAAGAAAGATGACAAACATCCATTGACATTACATCACATAACACTTCATCACAACAATTCCCAATCTAGAAATTAACATGACTTTTCTCATTCATAAGTACTTGATGGCCATTCTATAACCATGACACCTTATATGGGTTTGGATGGGAAATCCTCTTTATCCCCAACTTCTCAACCATTTCATAGGAAACTATGTTGTCCCTACTACCACTATCAATAATCACTTTGCAATACTTTCCTCTCAACTTACACATAGTGTTGAAAAAAATTATCCTTTGTGTAAGATCATCCTCATTTTGTGTAGTCTTCAAAAACACTTTCCTTATAAATATATATTCTTCGCACTATGGTCCTTTCATAATGCTCTATAGATCAAATTGATTTTGCATCACCATATTCCATATGCATGCTAGATTTTGTGTGCCTACTTGTTACTTCACTCTACACGTGCTCATACATATGATATCCTACCATTTCACACTTGAAACATGTTCCAAAGAATCCTCTTCCCCTACCTCGATTAAATATTTCATGCCCTCTTAATAAGTATGAAACTCCTTCCTCCTACATACTATTTTCTGCTCATGCTTGCAAACTACTACACTCATCTTCATGTGGCTTATTATATCCATGATAACTTACATGTCTTGCACACACATCAAGGCTTCCTCTATAGGATACACTCTAACTCTTACACACTAAATTTTATTCAACCTTTAAAGGTAACCAATAAGTGTCATCCATAGTGATTTAAAAAATATTAAAATATAAATGTTAAATTCTTAATTAAGTTATAGAGTAGTAGATATGCAATAAAATATAGAATTGACATAAGCAATTAAGCTAGAAATATATGAAACCCTAAGTACAAGAGAGAGGGTAAGATACTTAGTTGATTCATAATAAATCTAAAGTTGTGTCAAGCTAGAAAAACTAATGAAACAAGAAAGTAGAGTGTCGCAACCGAGTCTATAGAAATGTAGAATTGTCATAAATGTTGAGACTAGGGCACATGTGTAGGTTCAAAGGTACCTAAGGCATAGTAGACCTCCTCCGGGAACCTGTGACTTCTCATAACCTCAAAAACTCAATTTCATGGGGTCACGAGATGTTCGTTGGATGTCACTTTTAGTCACCTTTACTTTACTACTTGATCACCGAATTCACCTAAAACTTGCAAAGAGAAAGAGCACCTACGATATCCCAAAACACATCAAATCCTAAAAATAAAAAGATATAAATGGGGAGTCATACTGACCCCAGAAGTCACCTGACTAAGTGAACTTACAATCCTAGTGTTTCACTACATTTCAGACTCCATGAAGTTCTGATTGTGTGTAAAATTGTGACCTCAGTGGCTCTTGTGCAAGTTGCACGTGATAACAAGCAATAGCTAGATGTAGAAAATGTAGAAATATGTGTGCATGGAAAAATGAACTTCCCCTGATATGAAGTGTATGAAGAATAATTCAGTCCCTTATCCCTTGTGTGGATACTAGATGGATGTTTTTATGCTCTTGTAATGCTTTTTGAATGCAACCTTAGGTGATGATAGTAGATGTTTAGTGTTTGATCCTTTATTATGGTCACATAACTTTGTATTTATATGATTACCTTGTCAAGAAGTTTTTAATTAACCACTAAAATATGACCACCAAGAAAATAAGATGTGCAACAGCTAGGAAGGACCCAAAACATGTGAGCAAGATATAAATAGGTTGGGACCACCCACTGGAGACGGTGTCACTTAGGCTCTAGTGTCTAGAATCAGAAAAAGTGTGAAGTTTTGAAGGTTAGACTGGGAAAAAAGGTGTGTAAGATCAAGAAGAAAACCAGAAAGCAATCAAAGAGGCCAAAGATAGTGGTCAATTAGTGCTTTTCTTTTGTCGGAATTGTATGAATAGTGGTATGTGATTAGGACTTATAAATATACCCAAAGTACGTGAATTAGTGTCTACATTTGCCCCCACTTTATGTTGTTGAGTGAAGGATTGATAACATAAAGTAGATAAGATATGTGTACCTGATAACCATGTGGATCGATGGAAAAAAGTGTGTCGAGGAGATAATAAAAAGTGTGGAGTGATATGTGGAAGTTAGAGAAGAGGAAGTGAAAATGACCCTAGGGGTGAAATTGTATGTGTGATGTCACGTTATACCTATTATTGATGTCACTTGATGTTGGATGATGTGAATCCTACTTCCCATAAGGATGGACCTAAAAAAGAGAAGAGAAAGGGAGTATCCAAAGTCGTGTCTATGAAAAATTTGATCATAATAAGTAAAAAAGTGTGTAAATAGTATGTAAAAATGTGAAAAGGAACATGTGCACCTTATCCATGATGAGTGAAAAGAGTAGATAGGATCCTGAAAAGGTTGAAGAAGAAGAATTTTTCGGGCAATCTCATGCCAAGACTAAGTTTTTTTGGGCAATCTCACACTAGTTACACCAAGTGCGAGATTTTTGGGTGATCTCACACAAAGTGTGGAAGAAGTGTAGGGAGAAAGGTCTAGTGTTATTCTCCAACCTTTAACTGATTCCTGAGATGTAAAAACCATCGCATATGGTGTGTTCAAATCCGATCCATTTCGATCTAGTTCTATCCAACACAAAAATTGAAAAAGATAGTAGAATGCATGCATGTCAATTGCTAAAGGACTGTGTTTGTCCTATAAAATCCACTGTGTAAACTACTATAAAATGTGTCAATTAGAGAAAAAAATTGTAATATCCCCTAGTCATAGGCACCCAAGGAGGGTCAGGCGTGCTCAAGTGTTATTGTCTAGTGTTGGGCACTAGTGTCTATTATGTGTTAAAGACCATAGTCAGATTTTGGGCCACTGCTAAGACTGAAGACTATGTTTTATTGGTACTTAATTGTGTTGTACTATGACTATGAAGTATTGCATACATTGATTGATTCACCTAATGATTCCCCCCTCGTTTGGGGTGCATGTGACATTGCGAGGAGTATGCGGCCCAAAGGAGGACTAGACGTTGTGCTAAACTAATTCCCTGCAGTGGGAGGGAACGTTCTTAGTACAAATTGGCTAGAAATAAGTGTTAGTGTAAACAATATAAAAATGCATGTATTAGAAAATATGTAATATAGCAAGCAAGAAGACAATGTGTAATCTAGCAAGCAAGAAGAAAATGTAGACTGCAAAAAGTGGGTTACAAACATGGGACATCAATCACGATGTTGCAATACAATTGATGACGACGTGGCAAAAATCATATAAGAAATCAAATAACAAACAAGATATCGGGCATAGCCCACAAATAATGGCATAAAATGACAAATAGTAGCAAAAAAATAGTAACAAACAACCATGGTATCAAAGAGTTCCTACAAGATAAATGTTGCACATGATGCACCCTTTAGCATGTTAGAGAGATAAAAAGTATGTCAAATTGTGTATGATACGATATAGTAGTGTGCTAGTAAGAATAGGAATTAGTATAAATCGAAACAATAACACCTATGATGTGTATGAAAGTGGATGCCCCTAGGAGCCTGCTGCAGAATTGGTAAGAAGTACGGTGCCAAGCATCCATGTTGTATGTAATGATCTATGTAAAGTCTATGATCACAACAAAAATTCAATAGAACATGTATGTTTGTATGATATACGAAAAAATATTTCTAACATAGTAAGAAAAGTGTAACATGTGATCATAAGTAAACAAGAATAATGTGTAACCAAGATATGCAATATGCTCTGAGTGTGATAAGATCAATGTGCCCCTCGAGTGAATATGTAAGAGTGTACATGAGATTAGGTCATCTATAAATTCCCCCTCAATAGTTGAGAATGAACCATAAAACAAGACTGTGTAATCGGGAAATGATTTGAATTGTGCGCTAGAAATATAGATTAATGAAGCATATAGCATGAAGTGTGAATGAGTGTGACAAGGTTCATTTTTGACTTAGACCCATAGTAGTCAAGCATGAACTAAGGAAGTAGAGTGCATCATAGGGAAATGGTTTGAATTATGCGCTAGAAATATAGATTGATGAAGCATATAGCGTGAAGTGTGAATGAGTGTGGTGAGGTTCATTTCAAATTTAGACCCTTAGTATTCGAGTATGAACCAAGGAAACAGAGTTCATCATAAGATGGTGAGTTGTGTTGAATGTACGTGAGAAATATGTGTCGTGAATGCATCGAGTGTGTAGTGTTTTGTGTGATGTGATGTGAGGTTCATGAATGTAGTGAGACCTCAAAAGTCAAGTGTGAACCATAGCACAAGAGTGTGTCATCAGGAAATGATGATAAAAATGTATTAATATGTGCAAGACACATATGAAAGACTAAATGCAAGGTGTAGAGTGAAGAAGTATAAATGCGAGACACCAGCAAATGCTAGAGAGGGGGGATAATAAACATGTTTCCCCACAAGTGTGCAGCCGTGAGTATGTTATCTGATAAAATTAAAAGATGATGGTCCTCCACCCGACACTTGTGGAGCTCAAATCATGTGGCCATGCTCTTAGACCGATGGTGTATGAGACAAATGATGTATTGGCGAATCATACCTATGTTTCTGAGACCAATAAGGTGATGGACACTTATGTGAAGGAGATCATGGAGGTGATGAAAATTTATGTGAAACAGAGTGTGGAGGCGATGAACACCTATGTGAAGGAAAACGAGGAGGTGATGTATACCTGTGTGAAGGAGTTGCCTGAGTGGCAGACCTAGACTGATGATATGGGCTAGAAGACATATGAGACTGAATAGGCCATGTGCGAATAGGAAAACTAGGAGCAGATTGTGCTTTATATTTGAGAGGTTGCATGGACCTATATTCTCTAGCGAGTGTGATGGAAATCTCAAAAGGAGGTTGCATCCATGATGTGGATGGTAGAACGCCACTGATAATGATGACTTACCTATTATGAATGAACTTTAAACATAGGTTATTCATGGAAATGATAGCTTGACTAGTATGGAGTTAGGGAAGAATTAAGAGCATGTCACACCCTTTAATTGAAAGAGTTAGAAGAAATGGCACAATCATGGTAAGAGTACCATCTATGATTGGAAGCTTGGCATAACCATATGATTTAAGGACTGGATATGAAATTAACGAGAGTGGATAGCCAAAAGTGACAATAAGTGTAATATAAAATGCACTTATGTGAAATGATGGATCCACCATAGTGTTATTGATAGAAATATATCCAATAGAAGTAGTGATGTGCAAGAAATCATAGGAGAATGTAGCATGATAGTCGTGATTGGAGAAAGAAATTATCGGTGGAGATGCCTCAGCGTGAGCAAATAGAAAATGAAGAGTCCCCTGATGTAGAAGGAGGAACTGTGTGATATGTATGATTAGTTGAAGAGACGGCCACTTGCTTGTTATGTTTAGGAAGAGGATTTTTGAACATATTGAACTTGTGATTTTCATTGATTTTTGTAGATGTCATAGGCTCGGGAAGCTCAATTGCATTGTTATCGATAAAATAGTGAATAAGATTACGAAGTTTGAAACATCGATCTATAGAATTCCCACTACATTGATGATATTCGCATTTGAAATTGTCATTGTAATTATGACCTTTAGGACAAGATGGGTCCAGATTGAGTAGAGGAGGAAGCGTAATAAGATTTCTCTCAACAAGTTATGGCAATAGAATATGCGGAGCACAAGGAAATTTAGTAAACATTTTCTTATGCATTTTCCATTGAATATTTTTAGGATTAGATACAACATTGACAGTAGCTTTAGCTTCAATAGGTTTGGGAGATGTCTTGAAATTCGATTTACTTACAAAGCACATATAAGATAAAGCCTGATCATGATACTTAAGCTTTCCTATAGATAAGAGTTTATTTTCATCTAGCTTAAGAGTATGACATAAATGCTCAAATGATGGATATTTCTCAAAGATAACACTCTCCTAGAGAGGCAGTAATAGAATTTAGACAAATAAATTTTGAATTTCAGAATTCACAAGCATATTGGACATCTTAGCTAATTTGTTCTTATACCATAAGACATAATCCGCTAGATGTTTGTTATATCCTTGTTTAAGTTGTGTGATTTGAGCATAGGATATCTTACATATGGTATTAATAGAGAAATGAGTGAGAAATTAATTGGCTAAATGCGTAAAATATGTTACCGAGTGAACCGGTAGATCATAGAACCAACACATTGCATAATATTGAAGACTGCAAGGAAATATATTTGCTAGTAAAGTGTGATCATCTACATAATCTAGAAATGATACATGAAATGCTCGGAGATTATCTTAAGAGTCATCATGGCCTTTAAAAATGGGAAGCTTGGGGTGATGAAATTAAGAGGAAGCGTATAAGCATAATTGGTTGGTGTGAAAGGAGTATGAAGGAGTAATGTGTAATCCAGAGATGAAGATGCACAAGAAGTGGCCAATTAAAGTTGACGAATTTGAGTTTGTAAATCCTAATATAAATAAGTTAAATCATGTTTTTTTAAAGAAATGTTGGGTTGTGTATTAGAAGCATTAGATTGAATTATGGGAGTCGTAGTAGTAGGAATGGAAGCATTAATATGAAGGGGTTTGGTGGAGGCCATGATAGCCGAGGAAGAACCAACAAGATATGTCAAAGCAACATCATGAGATTTTTTAGAAACAATCAAAGCATGAAGAATATGCAGAAGATGAGTAATATTATCACTTAAAGATTGAAGAAATTTTTTGATCTAGTCTAATTGTTCTTTATCAACATTTTTGTTCTCATCATATGAGTTCTCACTGTCAAATGAATAATTTTTTTCGAGAAGAACTTGCTGAGTTAGTGAATGGATTATCAATTTCAGCCATTGATTTAAAAACCCTACGAGAGGATAGAGGAAGCTCGAGAGGCTCAAACACCCAAAATGACCACTACAGGTGACGAGCATAAGAATAAAACCCTAGAAAAAAGGTTGGAATCGAGCGACAAGATCACCAAATGATTTTTAAAATATTGAAATATAAATGTGAAATTCTTAATTAAGTTACATCGCAATAGATATGCAATAAAATACATATTTGACATAAGAAAGTAAGTTATAAATATATGAAACCCTAAGTGTAAGAGAGAGGGTAAGGTACTTAGATGATTCATAATAAACTTGAATCTTTGTCGAGCTGGAAAAACTGATGAAACAGGAAAGCAGAGTGTCACAAACGAGTCCAAAAAATGTAAGTTTATTGTAAATATCGGTACTGGGGTGCCTGTGTGGGGTCAGGGCTACCTAGGGTGCTACAGACCTCCTTTGGGTGTTTGTGACTTCTCAAAACCTTGGAAACTAAATTTTAGAGGTTCGTGAGATGTTTGTTAGATGTCGCCTTTAGTCACCTGTACTTTTCTACTTGATCGTTGAATTCATCTGAAACCTATAAAGAGAAAGAGCACCTGTAAAACCCCAAAACACATCAAATCCCAAAAATAAAAAAGATGAAAATGGGGAGTCAGACTAACCCTAGTGGTCACCCGACTAAGTGAACTTACAATCTGAGTGTTCAACTACATTTTAGACTCCATGTAGTTATGTGTGTGTGTAGAACAGTGCCTTAGGTGGCTCTTGTGTAAGTTTCACTTGATAGCGAGCAATATTTAGATGTAGAAAATGTAGATAGATGTGTGCATGGAAAAATGAACTTCCCCTCCTATGAAGTGTATGCAGAATAATGCAGTCCCTTTTCCCTTGTGTGGATGTTAGATGGATGTTTTTATGCTCTTGTAATGCCTTTTGAATGTAACCTTAGATGATGACAGTAGATGCTTAGTGTTTGGTCCTTTATTATGGTCACTTAACTTTATATTTATATGATTCCCTTGTTTGAATTTTTTAATTAACCACTAAAAGGATGAACACCAAGAAAATAATATTCCCAACAACTAGACAGGACCAAAAAAATGTGATCAAGATACAAAGAGGTTGGGGACGCCCATAGGGGATGAGGATGCCTGGGCCCTGGCGTCGTGGCTGGGCGTTGGTGTCCAGACTCATAAAAACTAAAGTGTCAAAGTTAAACTAGGAAATAAGGTGTGTAAGATCAAGAAGAAACCTGGAAAGCAAGTAAAGAGGCCAAATATAATGTTCAATTAGTACTTTTCTTACTTAGGAATCATATGAATAGCGGTATGTGATCAGATTCTAGAAATATACCTTAAGTACGTGATTTAGTGTCTACACAGTATAAATGCACATAAGAATTAGATACTCTTGAGTGAAAAATATCAAGCCATTGATATATCTTGTGAACTTCTCTTGGTCTACCTTAGTATGTCCATATCTTATCATGATCCAATAAAACTCATATGTATAGTCCTTGAATGACATCTCTTTTGGCCTCAAGTGTTAAATCTTCTCAAATAAAATAATTTGATAATAAAAGGTAGAAATTTACTCTTCATTTTTATGACCATCTTATCTAAGCACACTATCTTATCCTTTCCTCTTCTTTGATGCTCATTTTGGATTTCCTTCCACCATAATTTTGTATGCTCCTTCAACTTGGTCTATGCCACCTTGAATCTTTGTGGGTCATTAATCTCCTCCATCTCTAAGTATTCATCTATACTTCTGATATGGTCTAATAGTTCTTCTAGCTCAAATATATGTGATAATGATGGTATATCCATCCTTGGTCCTCAAACCAATTTAGAAATATCTCTCAAGATTCATGCTTCTCCAACATCTACTTTTTCTTCTTCTTCATTTGTTTCGCCTCTTGTTGCTCCTTCCACATCTCTCTGAGCATATTGAGCCACAAAGAATCTCCATCGATATTCTTTGAAAACATCTAGCCTAGTCCTTACACCTGATAGTTCATTCAAGAATTGTTTTAGTGCATCCATAAAAGGTGCATTCCCTACATCTCCTTTGGCAACTCTTCTAGGTGGAATCTTTGCTTGACTAGTTTCCTCACGATCAAAGATCTACCAATTCTCACATTTTCTCAACTTCTCTCCAAGATTTGTAGCCAAATTTTGATACCACTCAATGATGGGAAAGTGGAATCAAAATAATTTTGTGTCTTTTGCAGAGCAATCATAATGGAATAAACATCACACAACACATAAATTTCTCTATTGAGTTAAAAATCCTTAACGACCTCTAAAAATTTCTTCCCTCTAATTTGATTGTTACAAAGAGTATAATAGGAATTTGAACTAATGTAAGGGTGGTGCTTCACACTAGGGACTCCTACTGGATTTCTCTGGCTCACTCCTTAGTAGAATTCTCAGCACTCCAATAGCTTTCAACAACCTTAGATTGAGACGTTGGGTCTTCCTTTATATATGCATGTTTCCTCTCCTTATTTCAAATTTCCTTCTAGATACTTCTCCTCATCCTGCTTGAATTCAAATTTGAAATTTTCTCATTAATGGCATTAAGATACTCTTATTTGGTGGTTAAGAACCTTCTAGAAGAATCCTTATCATCTTGTTAAGTCAATGGTTTTTCCAATTGACACAAGGCCTGACTGTTAATCTCCACCTACTCCTTTTTCATTTTCTGGACTTATCCCCTTAATGTCCTTATTATATTGCAATCCTTCATTTTCTTAGTTCCATGCACCAAACTTTGTGAAATAACCTTTGAAAAAACACTCCTCACCATTGTGTGCACACTTCTTCACAATCCCATTGCACACCAACTTTTTCATACACTTCACACTACATATCATTACTCAAAATGTATTGTGCACTATTGCATAATCATCAAAACATTTTATTGTGCATCCTTTACCTTTTTAAAAATTTTAACCTTACGTTCACCAACACTCAGTCAAAAATATGGAGTCTTCTAGCCTTTTCCCATGATGTTCCTGTATCAAGGAAGCTGGAAAATTATGATTATGCCGAAAGGAATTATCTTTCCATTCCAGAAGTTTATAAATCACTTGCCATGTTTTATGCATGCTATTAAGTAGGGCCAAGGATAAGAGTTTGAAGTATTTAGCGAGAAACAACTTATCATGTATATGCACTTCTTCTCATTTACCTTTATAATTAGCACAAGCAACTTTATAGAAAACAAGAAGTTTCCATGGATCAGAAAAATGAATAGCCTGAATAATCCAATCAGAGATCAAAGATTTACCTTATAGCAATGGATCCGTGATTCCAAGACCTCTATTATCTTTTATTTGAATGCATTGTTTCCAAGGAATGCTTTGCATACCCTTACTACATCCCATTTTGCCCAAATTTTTTCATATAAGCTTGGAAAATCCGTTGTGGCAATATTTGGACATAAAACTAGTATGAGGTATGATAAACATACATTGAAACACAAAACTTATAATGAATTCGATTCTACTAGTGAATAACAAAAATTTAGATCCCCAACCATCAATTGTTTTTTGAAATTTTCTCAAAAGTCATTTCCACATTTCCCTAAGTGACTAATCTAATGAGGAGTGAGATTAAAACTAATCATTATAAATTCAATCTTATGAATAAAGAGTTTAGATCTTAAAATATTACAATACAACTCAAGGAATTCCAAAACATTATTGCTTTCTTCTTCATTATTACAAATGAAAAGCATACTATTATCAAAAAATGTGGAATTGAGGGCATAATAATTAATAGGAATAATGGTCTCTTTGATAAGCTTATTGTCATGTTCCCTTTGTAGAAAGGGAGCTAAGAAAATTCACGGCTAAAACATAGAAAAATGGAGCTAGAAGATAACCTTGATGAATAGATCATTAAAGCACAAATTGTTCAATGAGATAACCATCACTTAAATTCTGGATAAAGCATCATTAAATAGCATTTTGATATGATGGATCAGTTTATTTCTAAACCCTAACCAACTTAACTTACTAAGGATAAACTGGCCATTTGATTCTATCATAAGATTTGTTGAAGTCAAATTTAACAAGAAATACATTTTGAGATGTTTTTTTACCCATTATGTTGATTCCCAAGCCAACACCAAGTTGTCTATAATATATCCCCCCCACTAAATCTATTTTGTTCAAGTCTAATAATATCTTGCACCACAAAATTTAATATGTTGAGGAATAGATTCAATAATAAGTTTATAAGAGGGGTTAAGGAGACTGATTGGTCCTCCAACCACATATGTTATCTCTATTATCAGTACATTTAGGAATCAATTTAGTCATCCTTTGATTGATAAATATACCAAGTGATCTTGTTTCTTCAGCCTCAAAACAAACTTGATTGAAAACCCCCAACTTAGATGGCTTTCCAGTTAAATTTTAAAAGGCCATGTGGCCTAAAATATTCATATTTTTCAAATCAATGTATTTAAGATATTTTTATTAGTATATATTAGTAGTGTGCGATGGAATTTAAATATTTCATGTTCTTATAACTTAACATTTATATTCCCATTAACATCCTTTTATGCACGCCATAAAATAGAATTTAAATATTTCTTGTTACGTCGAAAGGTGTTGTATCAAGTACAAATCCTGGGGGGCTCTGACAACAAATTGTAATCGACACCATCCATGTCTTTGGCTATATCATCATCCTCGTACAAGTGAAATCATAACCATCGACATCTTCATAAACTTCCCTGTCAAATTAACCCTTTAATATGGTTTCGGCATAAATATTGAGGATGCCCTTACTCCAAGCACAGATCAGTTTCCTTGGGCTTGACCTTGGTTCAAATCACCACTCCCTGTTTCCTTCACCATTTTTTGGCACGTGATTCTCTTGAGTACATACATCTTCCTAGTATTTTCAAACTCTGGTCTTAGAGTGCGTGGTCAAATGGATTTTTTTAGGTCCAAACACCCTTTCTCAGGCTTTGTTAGCTCGACACTTATTTTGGTCAACCTATGTGTGATGTGAATATGGTGTTGCTTTTAGTAGATCAACCTCGATTTCACTCTACAATTCATTTCAACTTGGTTCTATGTTTTCTTTGTTCATATCATAGGTATATGGTTTTAGCTAGGATGCCATAAAAAATTTTGCTATGTAGATTTACTTTAGGAGGCAAATTTGTTTTTAGTTTATGATCAACCTCTCTGTTGAGCTCAACTTCTTCTTTTTCCTATAAAATATAGTCAAACTCCTTAATCAGCTCCTTTTTTACATCGCTCTTTCTAGATTGACTTGGATCTCAACCTACGCAATACTATTGTTTAGCCTCTTCTCATCTTAGCCAGCTCTACATTAACCATGTTTAGATCTGCCTTCCTTCATGGAGCTTTTTTTTGCTTTGTGTGATTGAAGTTTGTCCTGCCATTTTTGCTTAGCATTTCTTTTACGTGGAGGTAGAGAATATTTTTTAGGTCGACTAGTTCATTAGAGGCCAATTGGTAACTTTCTTTTATTGTTTTCCTAATAACATCAAAAGAAGAAAAATAATCACCTCCAACTATTTTATCAAATTAAAGGTGTGGAGACTTAGTTGTTGATAGGGGTGTAAAACTTTGAGGTTGTGGACATTGTATTTGTAGTTAAATCACCTCCTCTCCATCCCACTAGTCGATCTCCTTGTCAATCTATCCTCGCCACTCATTAAAATCTCCTTGTTACGTGTTGGGCCTAAAAATATTGGCTATGTACAAGAAGGCAGGTGGGCACGCAGGGCCTATATGAAGAAGGGAACACAGGGTGAAGGTGCGTGGGATAGAGTTTTAGAAGGGTTTAACAAAACCCAAGATGCATGCCAAGGAAAAGGAATGGTATTCAGGAATTAACCCATATCTAGTGTCTCCACTAGGAGGCACATGAGAAAAGTGTGACCCGACTAAGCATGTGGAGTGGATAAGGTGCCAACCTAGCAACTCGATGGTGAAGGAAGAAATATTCCATGTAATGGAAGGATCCAGAAAGACATCATTGCAAAAAGTGGAAAGCTCAGATGGGAAGAAGCATGCTCCATTGAAGGGACAACATGGACACTTGAAAAACCAATCTACTACTTTAGGAAGGCATGGCGGTGGATGCTAAAGCTATATATATAGATACTCGGGTAAAAGGAGAAGGGGAACTTTGGAGAAAAGTGTGTGGTCACTGGCATCACATAGCAATTAAAGAGGCAAAGCTCTACAGAAATAGTGATGGGTTCTATGGATTCTCTTTAGGAAGGCTATAGGAGAGATGACTCATCTAGAGGGATGGGTATATGAACATATTTGTAATCTGGAAATCATAATTTAGGATTCTGATGTATAAGTCTTATCTGCATTAAGACATTTGGTCTGTAATGGCCTTAAGGAATGTAATGTGGTTACTGAGAGTAATATTATATGGATTTCTTTTAAAATGTATGCATTGTTCATGGGTATAAATCCTAGTGCATTTTCTTTGTACTATCAGATCTATTATTTGTTTGATAGTTTCCTTGTTATCTAAATAGATGCATTTATATAATAACTCATCCTAAGACCCTCATAATGAATGCATGGATATTTCCCTTCTTTCATCTAATATTTATTCAGTAAGCAAAACTCAAATAAAGGATGGTCTCGACACCCACGCATGCCTCGTGTGAGTGCCTAGTACCCGCTGGGTGATAGGTCAGTGTGCATGGGATTATACTTTTGTTTATAAGGACATAAAATGACTACATCTTGGTTATGTTACCGAGACCTCTTTTTAAAGTTATTGTGATAAATGGCATACATATTGGTCCCTATGATGCGTGATGAAAAAATTTCTGACCTTGGAGAGTATTGAAGCATGGTTCAAGAGCACTGAGGATGAGTATTCTCAAAATTTGGCACTAGACCTAATTTCAATGCATGTAGATGGGTAGAAGAGAACTTGTACCATGAATTTTATGAGATGTTCTTCTGTTGTTTTCTAGTAGAAATATATGAATGGATTTCATCATATGCATCCAGATCGATATGGTACTATAGATCACATGTATGAACCCAAGATGATTACCAGAGGCTACAGGATGCAGATCTGACTTTGGACGTGTATTGTTGATCACTGGTGGAAAGGATTCATGACCAGTGTTATACTCAAGAATACATAATTTCTACATATTATTTCCCATAGATTGCTGAGTTCAAGTTTCTGAGGGAGCCCAGAGGATCATTTTTAGGTTTTATCCCTTTGGCTATAAATATCTTGATCATTACCCTAAGTTTAGAGGCATTTCCTATGGTCAGCTAAGCTTCTTTGAATGTTGGGAAAGGAAGCAAGGGTGGTGAAAGATGACGGAGATTATGGCTAAAAAAAGGGAAGAGAGATGACACAAGTATAGTGAATCTCATGAAAGGGAGATGGCTAGAAAACGTGAGGTTGCATGTGTGATTGATCTATGGAGGTAGACATTATGGGAAGGAGTTGAGGTTCACGCAGAGGACATGGAACTTGAGTACTCTATGCTACCACATCTTGGAAAGCATGGAAGAGAATCCCCTTTAACTTCTGATGAGATTTCATCACATGGAGAAAGGAGATTTTGTTAGCACAAATTTGAACCCACCTGGTGACCAACCCCTGATGCTTGGTTTTCTAGATCAAGGAAGAAGTATTTCTAATCTAGTTGGTATCAATGGAAGTAACCGATATATGCCTAAGTGATATAATTTCTCATTTGGGACATCCATGGTTACGCAAACCATTCCTATATTTGGAGGAATTTTTGGACAAATTGTAAATACACAAGGTTTGGGTATCATGTCTTGAAGTGGCGCAGGACACACAACTGGTAGCGGGACAATATCACAAACCATTAGCAGATAATTCAGTGGGACATTGGGGACACTAGGCATGAACATTGCATGCCATTTTTTGGCTACATGAGGTGGATCTGGTGGTATAAGAGCTGGAGGACTTGGTAGACCTACAGTATATGGAGGATCTGGTGGGTCAGGAGGAACATGACCTGGTGGGTCTAGTGGATCTAGTGGTGGAGGAAACACGGGAGGAACCAAGGTTCTGGGTCAGGTGGAAAAGGGTCTCAGCCACCTCCACAAGTACTTTTGAGATGTCAGGAGAATATCATTCCCTTACTAGGAGAATGGTTACGGGAGAAGATACCACACACCAGAGTAGAGTGGAAAAGGCATGTTCTACATGTCAATCTTCCTCCTCATAGCCTTGACTATGATAAAGAAATTACATTGAATTCTATTTTTTTATGGGTGACTTCTAAGCAATATCCTCATCAACACATGAGCAAAGGTCAATGTTCTCACCTTGGATGCATGGCATCAAATGGGAAGGCCCGCATTACAGCCATCTTCGAATGTGTTGTATATGTTGAACAAGAAAAAGGAAATTCACATTGGAGTCTTGAAATATGTGGTTATCACTCTTTAAGGGGCCAAGTTCACTGAGGACTTTGAATTCTCCGTGCTCGCCAAGGTGGATAATTTCCCAGCATTACTTGGGCACCCTTGGTGTTATAAGATCAATGTCTATCTGCGGTTTAAAAAGGGGCATATCAATTTCGAGAAAAATGAGGAAAGGGTGATCATCCCATTAATAGATGGGAAGTCAGTGCCCTATACTAAGCCCTTAGGAGAGGAATTCCTCAACAAAATCTATGTGCGCTCCATCAGATACCTTGAAATAATTCATCCTACATAAGGGGTTATATAATTTGAAGATGCTCAGTCAATGAGTGATACAACTATCATAGCATGTGATAATTGGGTGCATGGGACTTATGAATTGATTAGGTGACAATTGAGAGGATCTGTAACAAGGGTGATGAAGGAAAGTTTAGTCAAGTGCCTAGGAAGAAAGAAGCTACCAAGTTACTCCAGAGGAGAAATCCCTGATGATTTCTTACAAGAAATGGAGGCTTAGTGGAAAAATGAGGACAAAAGGAGAAGTATGCTTAGTTATAACTTGCTTGGGATTGTAGCGTGATGGTGGGAAATACATCACGAGAGTCTCCTAGAGTGGCATGACGTAAGATTTTCATTCTCTGTAAGATTATATAAAATTAATGTGCCCACTATTATCCAAGACTACCATGGAAAGGAACCCACCTCGTTCTATATCCAAGCTTGTGAGAAGGCCTAGATAGGAAGCATAGAAGCTTTAACACCTTCATTATGGGTGCATAAAGTGTATTCCACTTTAAAAATTTATGCATGCACATGGTATATCCACTCAGAGACATGCCATAAGATGGGAATTGGTAGGAGTTAAAAGCTGATCTCATTCAAGATTTTGAGTATTGAATTACCAAGCCATCAATGGATAAGTGGTTGCCAGTTTTCAAGTGCCTAAAAATGAGAGATAGTGCTATGGCAGAAGATAGGTTAGTGGAGTTTCTATATGAACCATATTTAGAGATGTGTCTCAATGAAGAGTAATCAAAAGAGATACAACTTGATTGCGAGTCTATGTATTATATGGTGAAGAAATGAAAATTGTTGATGTTAACCATTCTGAAGGTACATGTGTAGTCATAGATAACATTGATGAGTGAGCGCACACCTACCATGAGCCCTTGAAAAAAAATAAGGTTAATATTGGGACAGAGACAGAACCTAAAGAAGCTATCATTGTGGACTATTGGTTAGAGAAAGAAGTTTCAAAGATCATTGATCTGTTGCGTGAGTTTCAGGATTTATTTCCATGCAGGTACCATGAACTCAAAGGAATCAACCATTCCTTGGGGGAGATGAGAATCAAGTTGAAGGAAGGTGCTTTATCGGATGAATCTCAAATTTTGTGTATGGGTCAAGGAGGAAATAGACAAGATGATAACATCTAGTATCATTGAGGTTGCGGAGGAATCAGAATGGATAAGCCCAATGGTCATTAGTATCAAGAAGGATGGAAGAATAAGGACCTGTGTTGACTACAAGGACCTGAATGCAGTATGTGTCATCGATCCTTTCCCAACCCCCTTTACTGAAGAAATTCTGGAGTGAGTAGCTAGGTGTGAGGTCTACTCTTTCATAAATGGGTTCTCAGGGTACCACCAAGTCAGGATTACAAAGGAAGGAGAGAGAAAGACAACTTTCACCACTAAGTGGAGAAGATTTTCCTACACTGTCATGCCATTTGGATTAAATAATGTGATTGTTGTGTTCTCGCGCATCGTGGTACAAGCATTCCATAAATTTATCCATAAATTCCTTCAAGTCTACCTAGATGACTGGATGGTGTATAGGCTAGTGAAGGACCATTGTGATAATTTGAGGCTAATGTTTGAGAGATTTCGGCAGTTGAGGATATCCCTCAACATTAAGAAATGTGTTTTTGTTAGTCAATTTGGAACCATGTTGGGACATATTATATGTAAAGAGGGCTTGTTAGTAGATCTCGCAAAAGTTGTAGTTATTGTGGGATTGGGGGAGCCTACTAGTCAAAGCGTAGTGCACAGATTTATTGGGCATACAGGGTACTAAAGGAAGTTCATAAAAGGATATGCCAAGATCGTTGTGCCCTTGGAAGAATTACTAAAGCGCAAGAGTTCCTCTCATTGGGGAGAGACGAAGCAAAAGGAATTTGACACTTTGAAGGATAAACTTGTCACTACACCCATAGTACACTTTCCTTCTTGGGATAATTCTTTCAATGTGCATGCCTCAGGAACAACCATGGGATAGTTACTAGCACAACCTGGTGAGGAGATTAATGATAACCCCTTGTGTTTTACAAGTAGGAAGTTGACACCAACAAAATAGAATTATACCACTTTTGAGCGCGAGGCACTATCAATGATCTATGCGCTACATAAGTTTAGAAAGTACATGTTGGAAACACCGTTTATATTCTGTACAGACAACATGTCGTTGAAATACTTGGTGAACAAATCTATTCTAAAAGGGTGCATATGTCGTTGGGTCTTGTTATTTCAGGAATTTGATTTTTCAGTTGTGGTAAAACCAGGGAAGAGCAATTCATGACCTGATCACTTATCAAGGATTGATTCAAGGGAGGATACACAAAGCATTTAGGATACCATATATTCCCTATAACTATTTAGGTTGCAGCGTGCACCCTTGGACTTGGAATATATTGTGGTATTTCTTAAAAAGTTGTGGCACTGAAAGGGATGAAGGCTTTGGAAAGGAATGAGTTGGCTATACATGCCACACCTTGCATGTTGATTAGTGGAGATATGCATAAGTTAGGATGTGATGAGGTTCTATGTCGATGCGTATTAGAACATGAGTGTGTGGTAATTATGGGGGAACCACATAGTAGGATTGTTAGAGCACACTATGTAGGAAATGATACCATGTGGAAGATTCTAATGATAAGGCTTTGGTGGGAAACCATCTACCAGGATTGTATTGAATTTTGCAAGGCCTGCGACCATTTTCAGTGCCTGGGAAAACCTGGAAACAGGGATGAGATGCGATTAGCGCATGACAATTATGGGGGAAGCACATATTGGCATTGTTTGAGGACACTATGCAGGAAATGCTACCACACAAAGATTCTAATGGCAGGGCTTTGGTGGGAAACCATCTACCAGGTTTGTATTGAATTTTGCAATGCCTACAACCATTGTCAGTGCCTGGGAAAACCCGGAAATAGGGATGAGTCTTTGGTTAGTAAGGATTTTTGCACACCAGAATGTTGTAGAGGGTTTTTTGCACAAGATTAGGTGTGTGGGTAAGGGAGCTTAAAGTCAACTTTAGTGGAAAATTCTACATTTAATGCTAATTACGTTGGTAGATGGCATAACATTTACAGCTAGAAAGGAGGAAAAACCTATAAGTATGAGGTCGAGTGAATAATTAGTTTACCTTATGATTATGAAGTGGAAGAGCTCTTGCAAACTAGGGCATCCAGAGAGATTTTTGCGAAGGAAGAAGAATCATATAGATCTAAGTGTGTGACTATGGTTGGTCTGCAAATCAGAGTGGAAGGAGTACATGGGCATGGGGAGAGTTATTATGAAGTGCGCCATCTTGTGGAAGGGTTTTCCTAGTTAGGGTTTGGCATTTAGGGCACGGAGGTAGCAAGATTCTTCACAGAGTTGAACCTTAGAGTTGAGTAGAGTAGTACAACAAAGCAAGCAGGAATTTAAGCTTTAACCTGACAAGTAGAATGGCACCAAAGAAGGCAACCATCTCACCAAAAAAAAAGGGAAAGGGAAAAGGAAAAGAAACTACTGTCATCACTATTTCCAACGAAGAGTGGTATGCAGAAATGCAGTACCCATATGGAGTGTTACTAGGGAAAGAGTGGGGATCGCACTTGAGGAAGATGGTTGTAAATGACTTCAATCATCACATGATCACTACAGAATAAGAGATGGCAGTGGAACTGGTTTGTCTAACTAACAAGAGGACACTAAAAGAATTGTTATCTACAACAACGAAGTGAAGGTGAAGTTGGATAAGGTTGTGTTATTGCAACTATATGAGTTTCCCTATTTTGGCAAGCTTGAGTGGTTATACCAATGGTTGATGTCGTGTGTGCACGAAGACCACTTCTATTTTTTAGGCCAAAAAATACACATAACTCCTCAACTCATATCAAATTTCACTATCCTAATTTGCGAAGGAGACTCCATAGATGACGACTTGGATGATAAGGAGGCCATCAAGGAAACTATGGAGGCTTATGACTACAAAAATGGTTAGCGCTAATTCGATATCTCAGATATCCCTGACCCTATTATGAGAATGCTTATGCGCTTGGTTACCAAGCTGAATGGTCAAGAAAGGTGGACATAGGTGAACAAGGAATGGCTAAATGTATGCCGAAAGATCTCTGAAGGCACCATCTACAACTTATTTTCCTACATTACAGATGAGATCATTAGCACCGCGTAGAATGGAGAAAAGATATTAATTAGCAACATTATCCTCACAATAGTCTTCTCATATATTGGAGTGCTTGAAGGGCTAGAGAATTTCATATGGGATTATCTAGAATAAAATCACTCACCCATGAAATTTTTTGATAAATATACTTGCGATACCATGATGGTCATTCACAATATGTTCCTGGAAAAATTGTACAAGCGGATGCATGATGCATTCGAGGTAGAGTGGAGGATACATGAGAATTTTCCCACGCTCATAGATGGGTAAGTGGATTTTTTTGTATATTAGCATTTTTGTATTGGCCAGTTCACTTTAACATGTGGAACTAAGAGTCCATGGTGCAAGCTACCATTTTCCTTCACCGCGTAATACTTCCAAGTAGGGATTAACCATTTTAAGGAGGCCAAGAGACTAAGGTTTGACCTTAGTGAGGTAGATCAAGACCACCACAAGCTGCATTGAAAGGTTGTAAATCTAAAAAATCACGCATATGTGGAGAAATATGTCTCTCATGAAGTGCATATGATGAAGCCTTCAACATTGTCGATCACCGAAAGGACTGCAACAAGGGTATATATACACATAAGGCCAAAGTTTGAGAAAGGTGCCTACTTGGAAAATGATATCTCCATCCCAAAAGACTCCACAAGAAAAAAAAAAATTGTTCCAAAGAAGAGGGAAAGAGAAGAGGTGTAGGAAAAGAAGGCACCAAGTGTGAAGAAAACACAACCTATGGGCGCACCAGAAACAAACGCTAATCCAAGCACTTATGTGCATAGGAATAAGTCCCTGGTCAAGGAGAAGACCCCAGAAGAAGAGATACCAGAGCAAGAGGATCCCCTCACAAGATAAGAGTCACCAAAGAAGGAGTCACCTGTTGAAGAGAAAGAGAGGAAAGATTCTCCTATACTGGAATCACCAGTTAGGAAGAAATAGAAGGTGATGGAGAAGGAAGAATCAGAGGAAACAAAGGACTTGGAAGCCTATAGGGGAAAGAAGGATGATGATGAGGATGAAGAATTTCATAATCATCCCATGTATGATATACACAACTTAGAAGAAGAAGGAAGCAAAGGGGAAAATGGCAAGGAAGAAGTAGATGCTCAAGGCAAGGGGGTGAGCAAAGAAGTAGACACAAAATATCATAGGACCCCAAGCATCACCAAGGAGAAGATAGAGGAGGCCATGGAGAGAGAAGTGGCAGGTATCATCTAAAAGTTAGTAGAATAGGAAGTAGAGTGCAGCGCAGATGAAGTGATGAAGGATATTGAGGAAGAAATCATTGGAAAGGAGTATGGCAGCATGGGTGGAGACCCTAGCCTAACAGTGAGCTTTCCAAAGGATGTGCAAATAGGTGGGAAGAGGATGGTAGCAGCCTAAGGGAAAATAATGGGTTGCATCAATTATCCAAGCAAGGTTCTATGTATGCGCTTCTAGAGCACCATGCCAACATAATAACTTTTGGCCATACCCTCATTTGATGTAGAAGGCGCATACCCACGAACCAAAAAAATGTTACCTTGGGAATTTGAATCCCATGTCGATGAACCTAAGTTCGAGGTAAGCCAAGGGGTACTAATGAAGATGCCATAGACAAAAGGGATAAACCCCTATGTTAATAATCAACAATTTTCAGATGAGAAAGTCTGTAATGCATTCAACAAATTTTTAGCCAGACTTTTTTGGAGGAATGATAGGGTGAGATTCCTAGATGTAGAGTTGGAGAAGAAGGAGGAGGAGATTCTCAAGAAAATCCAGGACCTGAAATAAGAAGAACTGATCAGCGTGCAGTTAAGGCATGAAAGGAAATAGGATAAGTCAAGGGTGCACATATTACACAAGAAAATTAAAATGATTATAGATGCTATTGTTTTAAATCATCATGACCTGGCGCCACATGAGCAAAAATATGAATCAACCTTGCAGTGCCTAGAGGATTTGAATCGCATCCTCACTATGAAGAGGCGGCCACTCACCTTAGAGTCTATAGAAGAAGCATTGGCATGCCAAGAGATAGAAGAAAAGTTGAAGTTCATAGGGATTGTTTCTTATTATACCAAACTCCTTGTCGATGTGAAGGCCATCGCGTAAGTTTTTGAAGCTGTCTATGATAATTTTGCTACTAAAGATGGAGTAGCAAGAATCTTGGATGCTACACATGAGATGGAACTCAAGGACTTCCATGTGAATAATAAGGGGAATAGAGCAGAGTGGGATAGGATACTGGTTGAGGTGGAGAAGAAATCAATGGCTATCAAGACCTTGCAGGGCTCAATCAAAAACAAGCTGAAGGAATTATACCCCCAGACCACCCGCAGGATGAACGCCCTCAAGGATTTGGGAAAACAACTGGAAGGAATTATTGAAATAATGAATGCCAAAGGGGAAGGGTTAAGCTTTGAGGAGGTAATCACCCTAGTAGATAACCTCTGTCAACAAGTGTAGAATGAGGTTAATGCCTAGGAGAAGCTAGAGGTAGATATAGGGAAGGATTTCCCTCTCCTCCTTCAACAAAGAACATGTTCTCCTTCATTTCCCCATTCTATCATTCTTTCTCCCAATTCTTCATTCCTTCATTCTTTCCTCAACTATTCAGAACCCACCATTCTTTACTCATTAAAGAGAAGTGTTTCTGAGGGTAGAGAACAAGTGTAGTGTGGGGTGATGTCAGGTCTTAGAATATTGGCTAAGTACAAGATGGTGCATGGGTGCGCAGGGCCTATATGAAGAAGGGTGCGCAGGGTGAAGGCACGTAGGATAGGGTTTTAGAACTGTTTAGCATAACCTAAGGCACACATAAAGGAAAAGGAAGGGGTTTTAGGACTTAGCCATATTCGGCATCCTAGGAGGCACACGAGAAAAGTGTGACCCGATTGAGCATGTGGAGTGGATAAGGTGTCATCTTGGCAACTCGATGGTTAAGGAAGGAATATTCCATGTGATGGAAGGATCCAGAAAGACATAATTACAAAAAGTGGAGAGCTCGGATGGGAAGAAGTGTGTTTGATTGAAGGACCACATGGACACTTGGCAACTGATCTACTACTTTAGGAAGGCATGGCAGTGGAGTCTAAAGCTATATATAAAGATGCTCGGGTAAAAGGAGAAGGGTGTCTTCAGAGAAAAGTGTGTGGTCACTGGAATCACATAGTGATTAAAGAGGTGAAGCTCTGCAGAAATAGTGATGGGTTCTAGGGATTCTCTTTAGGAAGGCTATAGGAGAGATGACTCATCTAAAGGGATGGGTCTATGAACATCTATGTAATCTAGAAATCATAGTTTAGGATTTTGATGTATAAGACATTTGGTTGTAATGGCCTTAAGGAATGTAATGTGGTTATTGAGATTAATATGAATATATGGCTTTCTTTTAAAATATATGCATTGTTCATGGGTATAAACCCTAGTGCCATTTATTTGAACTATCATATCTATTATCTGTTTGATATTTTCCTTGTTATCTAAATGGATGCATTTATATAGTAACTCATCCTAAGACCCTCAAAATGAATCAATGGCTATTTCCCTTCTTTCATCTAATATTCTATCAGTACGAGATGTATTCTCACAAAACTCACATAAGAAGGGGCTCAACACCCACGCGTTCCTTGGGTGAGCACTCAGTGCTCGCTGGGTGATAGGTTGGCATGCATGGGATTAGACTGTTGTTTCTAAGGACATAAAAAAAATTACTACATTACGTCGAAAGGTGTTATCTCATGAAGGGGTTAAATTTGACACCTGATTAGATGTTTTTTGAGTTTTTAAATGTAGAAAATAGTCAAATTATATTTTAACCTGTATCACAAGATGGGTAGGTTTTTCTACAACCTGTCATATTGACGTGTATTTTAAAAAATCAATTGTTTTAAAAATATATACCATATATTTATATATGTCTCATGTTATCACGCTATAGGATTACATGCTACAACCATGGAAAGTTGGCTATCAGTGCTCATTGGTCACAGTTCAGTTGTGTTACGTTAATGTTATACAGTATACCATAACACCATCATCAATGTCGATGTCACCAACACCAAGGAAATACATATACAAAAAACATGAATGAGATAGCTAGCAATCAATGGGAATGAGGTAGCTAGAAATGGGAAAGGTTTTGGAGGTATAATGGTTTTAGTTAAAGAAGTGGATGGTAGAAAGATTCAACATGTAAGAGAGGACACAAACAAATAGTTCATTTGGTTTAGAATATCATAAACCGAGAGTAACATTAGAAAAATAGCTTGTTACTTTTCACCTTAGGTCTCAAAAACATACAAATAATGTGGGCTACATGGGAAATATCCTCGTACAGTTCTAAAGAAAGATATTTCATATTTTTCTCAACAAGGGGAAGTTATTCTTTTTGTTGATTTCAATGTGATGGTTATAAATGAGAAAGTTAATACTTGGAGTAGTAATGAGAACCATAATACGTTATGGCTCATGGAAGAAGATAATCAATAGTGGGCAAGATGGTCGAAAGTGAACAGGGACATTAATCTTTTTTATGAAGAATTATTAACTCTTTGTGTCATGTTTGATTTTATTTTTGTAATGGTATGGAAAGATGGCATAAATCTATAAATTTTACTTGCAAAACTTACAATGGGGCAAGTGTTGTTGATTATGTAATTTTCTCGCAAAGTTTAGTTGGTCGAATAAAAGAAGTGGAGATTGATGATTCTATCAAGGACCTAAACTCATATCATAATTTAATTTCCATAGTGGTAGATTGGTCAAGAAAGAATCATCTCACAAAGAAATAACAATCTCAACATATTTTGGAAAAAGGAAGGATTCTTGTAACACAAGAAAATTGTGATATCTTCAATGTGGTGTTGAGTCGCTTAATACAAGAGGGGAAAGCAAGATCGCAAGGGTTTAAAAGCTATGAGTTAAGAAACATACTTAATAATGCCCTTACAAGTGGTAAGAAAACAAAAAATAAGAAGAATAAAAAAAATCCGGTAAATAGATGGTTTGATGAAGATTGTAAAGTGGAAAGGAGGGCTATTAAATAAATAGGAAAAGAAAATTTGAACTCAAATTTGTACAGACAAGTCATAAAGAAAAAAAACATGAGTTCATGACCAGAACGAGGGAAGAGCTTATACACTTAGGGAAACATGACCCAAAATCATTTTGGAAGGTGCTTCAAGAAAATAAAAAAAACATATAGATGACAACAATATCACAACTAATCAGTGGTTTTGAATTTACAAAACAACTTTATGAGTAGCATCCATAAGTTGAAGGCCCCCCTTTGGTCAACACGACAACAAATATTTTTTATGCGAGAATTTGAAGAGGGTATTATGAAATTGGGGGTTGGAAAATCTAAATACTTGGATGAGTTTCAGGAAGAATATTTAAAATGGGGGAAAGAATTTCTCGCTTCTCACATTGTCAACATATTCAACAACATCATTCAACATGGTTTTCCTAAAGATTGGACTACTACTCTTGTGATACCTCTTTTTAAGAGTGGAGATGTTAACAATTCCTCTAATTATAGAACCATCATGATCAAACAATTATTTGCAAAAAAAAATTGGTAACATGGTGGAATGCATAATTAGTAAGTGGGTAGAAGAAAAATGTAAGAGAGAAAAAGTGAAAGCATGGTTTAGACCTAAGTATTCAACAATAGATCATGGTATCACTTTGAGGAACATTATTTAAAAAGTTTGGAATGATAAAGATGAATCTTATTGTTGTTTTTTTGACTTCAAGAAGGATTTTTGCATATTTCCTATGAACAAGCTATGGGATAAAATGAAGGAGCATGGTATTCCAGTGCATCACAGGGAATTTTTTCATAGACTTTATGAAAAGGTACCAGTCAAAATTAGAACTCAAACTGGTATCTCAGAAATTTTCAGGAGTGATATTGGGGTTAAACAAGGATCTCCATTATCACCTACTTTATTTGGCCTGTATATTGACAAACTTGAGGAATGGTTAAATATGCAGAGTGAAGATGGTTTTCACCTAAGAGAGCATGTTTTAAGACTTCTCTTTTATGCTAATGATCTTATCTTGATTTATAGGTCTGTTCAAGGCCTTCAAAAGCATTTACGTGCACTTGAGAACTTTTGAAAAGAAGTGGGGATGTAAGTAAACACCAATAAGACCAATATTATGATCTTCTCCAATAGAAAGAAAAGAACTCGACATGATTTCCATTTTGATGGAAACATTTTAGAGGAAGTAATGGAGTATAAATATCTTGGGTTTGACTTTAATAACAAGCTTAGTTGGGATATTTGTAGAAAAAAGAGAGTTTTAGAGGGTGGAGATACTTTTATGCTTTCCAAAACAAATGTAGAGATGCAAAATTATGGGATTGGAAAACTATGCAGAATTTGTTTGGGCTTTTAGTAACTTCAATGGTGTTTTACGGATGTGATATTTGGGATAGTAACATTTCAAAATCAAATTGGAAACAATTTGAGAGGATTCAAAAAATTATGATTACTAACAAGCTCAAATTAAATATCTTGGTCCTATATGGGATTCTTCTAGCTAAAATGGGGGTTGTACCGCTAGAAGCTATTTTTATGGTTCGTCTCATAACATATTTAAAAAGTATTAAAAAATTGAAGATAGTAGATGGCCTAAGGTTGCCCTCAATGAGTTTTTGGAGAAAATAAATAATGCATGGATGAATCAAAACAATAAATGGCTTAAAAATGGAACATTTACTTGAATGCATGTCCTAATAATAGCCAAGAGATAAAAAAAACTTTTTGATAGATAATTTATCCAAGTTATGTGGGGAAATCCATTAGGGAGAGAATATGTATTATTTGGAGGAATTCAAATCTACATGTGATCATCAATAAAAGGATTTTATAGGGGCTAATATCTTTTGGAAAGAAATTATCTTTATAGCTCAATTGAGAACTAATTCACATCGTCTTCAGTTTGAAACATGAAGATGGAAAAGACATAAAGAGGCATGGGAAAAAATAATATGTGTCTTTTGTACATCTAGTGCAGTGGAGTCATAGAAACATTTCATGTTGGTGTGTAATTCTTATAATGACATTAGGGCCCAATTTTCTAGCGCAGTGGCTACTACATCCTTTCAAGATATTTTTAGTGATAATATGGTTGAAAAAATAGGGGAGATGATTATCCAACTCACCAACAAGAGATCTGAATGCCAAAAAGATCTTTAGTGAGATTTATTGTCACATAGGTTATCTTTGGTAGCCTCGTGGATGTTAAAATATCTTCTTCTTCTTCTACAATAATACACTTATCAGTTATGAAATTATGAAGATATAAATGGAACCATACTTACTCACATGATGGACAATATGTGGTAGGAGAATATCCACTAAGCATTTTGCAGCTTGTGGGGTATGTAAAAATTTAAATTATAAAATGTGGTACATGGATGTACAGTCCTTGGAATCCATACCGAATACAATACAAAAGTAAATGAATTTATAAATTGTTTATTAAAAAACACCATTTCTTGAATATTTTAAAATATTTTAAATCTTAAATTCATTTAGTCACATCACATTTAATGTCCAAACGCCAAGAGTAAAATGTTGAACTTTTGAAATGGTGAAAGTTAAAGCTTAAAGGATAAATCGGTAACCTATTTTAGATGCATCCATCGAATAGAGATGAATGAATCGACTACTTGATTATGTAATAATACAAAGTGGAAAATGTTGTTGGTTTTGGTGTTGTTGTGTGGGCATTGGATGATTTGAGATTTTGGGAGATTGAGTTTCAAAGATAGGATTTGATACAACCTACAAAGAGTTTGTGAATTTATAAAGCTGTATAGATTTGACAAGAGCCTTCACTCATTCCTCCTCTTGTCTTTATCCATATTATAAGCATATTTGGTAAGAAGTCGACTTAGTTTTTTTACCTTGTCCCAAATTTATCAACATGTATCATCTTGAAATTTAAATTAATTCATTATTTTCTTATTTCTCTCTCTCTCTCATGTTTAAATGTAATGTTTTTCTCAGATTAAATAACCAAAGTGGAGGATTTTGTTTTTTATTGATAGAAGATTATTTTTATAAATCTCTCAACTATAGGTTTTCACAGTAATGACCTAAGATTATTAAATTTGTGAAAAAAATTAGCTTTATTAAATAAGGGTTTTACAAAAAAACATACATATATTAGTTTATTAAAATAACAATCACATGTTTTCCCTCTTCAATTGCATTTTAATGATCAGAGAACACTTGACAGAACTCACACAAGAAGTCCACATGGGAAAACAGGCCAGGTTTAAGGGTACGAATGGACAGGAAGAACCCACGTGTGTGGAGGGCAAGTTCAACATTCAGGACTTAGCTGATTTTGAGCATGAAGACCTATTTTTAGAAGATGGCATGCGGAACACACCAACGATGTAGAGACGTGTGCACCACACATTGTCTATCTTTGGAGGATCATTCGAAGTGTTTTGCATGGAGATGAGCTAAGAATAGGATTGCCACTTCAGTTAACTGAAAGAGGTCTATAGATAGCACACTTGCATGTGTGGCTATGCCTGTAAATGGCATGTGGCTATTAATAGCATGCGAGCCTATTTTTGGAATAGATAAGCGGTGAAGGGAAAGTCCCCACCCTATATATAGGTAGTGAATTACCTAAGATAGAGAGAGAGATGAGAGATATATAGATATATAGGTATATGCAGAGTGTAAGAGGTAAGCATAGAGAGATATGTGCATATGACTAGATTACTATATTAGATCCGTGCACGCATCGGTATAGAATGCCATTATTGTAAGGAGCTTCTATGTTTATTAATAGATGGAAGTTATTGGCTAAATCTAAGTGTCAATCCTGTGTGTAATTGAGTAGTGCATGTTCTTGATTCAATCATGATTATTGTTTAAGCTTGTTCTTTCTTAGATCTGAATATGGCATGCTAGTGTAGAATGATGGATTAGTTATGGATCTATATGTTTCTTCCTTCATCACACTAACATCTTGCTATACAGCAACCCTAAAGAGGGACCTGGTACCTTTACGTGCTTCGGGTGAGCACTCAATCTAGGTTGAGTGATGTGCCAGTGCGTCTAGGGTGTTATCTGGTAAATTCTAGGCTATATCATTGGTTCCATTGTCTGGGACCTCTTTTTCAGTTGTTTTCAGGATGGTTCACGATGAAGATGTACCGGTTAACTCTAGCAAGTATTGAGGAGTGGATACATGATCTGGAGGAAGAATATGCACGATGGTTCAACATTGGATCTGAGTTTAACGCACGCAGTTGGGTAGAACAAAATCTGTATGACAACTTATATGAGAGCTTTTTCACCATCTTTCCAGTAGAATTATACGAGTGGCTGATTGCTTATGCATCTAAGTGGAATTGGAGGTATCATGCACTTGTCTGGACATAGGAAGAATTTCAGGCCCTTTATGATGTTGATCTGATCTGGACTCACGTGCTGTGGATACGTGGTTTCGTGGTGTTCTAAATAGTTATATTCTGGAATATTCAATTTCGACGTATTCTTTCCTGGAGGTAGCTGAATTCCAGTTTTTGTGGTATCCTAGAGGAGCATATTTGCAAGGCATCCCACTGGAGATCAAGATCTTGATGGTAACTTTGAACCTGGAGAGTAAACCGATGGCTAACTAAACCTCACCACGTGAGGGCAGGAACAGGTTTGGTGAAAGATGGCAGACCTAGCGGCAGAAAGGCAGAGAGAGGAAAGGCGGCTTAAGTATAATGAGGCACACAAGAGGGAGATAAAGAAGAAGCGTTCTGTTGTAGAAAGTATGGCATTGAGGAGAGAGATGGCTCATGAAGGATTTACAACTCACGTAGAAGATGTGGAGCTAGAGCATCAGGAACTCCCCCATCTTGGAAAACATGACAGAGATCCCCCCTTGGCCTCACACAGAAGTGCACTAGCAGAGACTACCTGGGCCACGGGCGCGCATCTTAATCCACCTGGTGACCTAGCCCTTGCACTTGGTTTTCCAGTATCTAGTATGACAAGTAACCAGTAGGCTAACTTGGGAAGTAGGAGAGTAGGAGTAAGTCAGGGAGCAAGTACATCAATGGCAGGACAGATGGCTTCAATGATATTTGGAGGAACATTCTTAGGCACATCATCCACACAGAACATGAGCATGTAGAATGTTGGATTCACCTCTGGAAGTGGAACTACCTCACAGAACTGTAGGGGTTCAGTATAGTACTACTATGTCAGAGCACATGGGGAGTACATCTATAGGTCCTATTCCAGCTACAAGTGGAGGATCAAGAGGTATAGGTGGTTCTAGTTCTGGTGGATCTGGTGGTTCTAGAGGTAGAGGAAACACAGGAGGTTCTGGATCAGGTGGTTAAGGCCCGTAGCAACCACAGAATATCTATATGGAGATGTCTCTTCATCTCCCAGAATATAGAGGTATAGAGGATGCTGTCAAACATGTGCATATGTGTGAAATATTATGGCACGTGAAAGGGATCATGGCTTCTGAGCATAAGGAAAGTCAATTTACTACTACATTATAAGGACATGCACACAGCTGGTATAGGAAGTTTGACCCTGATCAAACTTGCGTGGATTATGCAGCACTGAAGGATGCATTCTTGAAAGAGTTCCATATCCCTGAATTTGAGAAGAAGAGTATAAGTGTGCTCAAGGATATCAAGCAAGGCACTACTGAGAGTGTACATGAGTATGATGCTTGCTTTAAGACACTTCTATCTAAGTTGTCTTATGATATTCATGCCAGCTAGCATGCACAATGGTTTGTTGGAGGATTGATTACACCATTCAGAAGAGCACTGTCACATAAGACATACACTGATCCACGTGAAGCACTGGAAGCAGCTTTGCGTGCTGAGGCAGTTGGGAGCATTGACACTAGTGTTAGTCCATTCTTAGAGGCACAGATTGCAGCTATGGAAAAATAGTTAGAGAAGCTATCAGCCAATTCAGCCCATGAAACATGCTCAGGGATTTGGTGTACAGATTGTGAAGTGGAAGGTCACACCAAGGATAGTTGTCCTCATAGAACAGTACGCTCATTACTATTGGACTGTGAGATATTGTCATTTGAATCATGATGCTAGTCATTGTCCTTTGTTACAACATGCGATAAGGAAGAATGTATCTTGTTACTGTAAAATTTTCTAGGTCCACGACCCATGATACTGAATATTGTCGATTGATTGGTCAGATCCAAGATGCTATAGACATTGGGGTACGACAGACAAGTGTAACAGATAACTCTAAGAACAAGAATGAGCACCAGGATTGGGATCATAATCAAACACGCTATGACAGGAATGAGGGGTGTTTTGAAGGAGGTCGTGGAAGAGGACGTGGATATCATGGTGGATATGGAGGATGAGGCCATGGTGGAGGAAGAGGTGAGTTCCCTCATGGAACATGTTATACGTGCGGATCTCCTGACCACTATAGGCACGAATGTCCTCAGAATATTGCATGTTCTTTCTGTGGAAAGAACCATAGCTATGAAGAGTGCCCAGACTTATATGAGCATCTGAGTAAGCAACATAAGCAAGAAAACAAAGGTGTCTAGGATGGTTAGAATCCAGCGCATGGTAGAAGATCAGTGGATGCCTAAGATAGCACCAGGGCCTGAGGCATTAACAGTGAAGATTACTACATGAGCTGAAGTGGCGCACGTAAGAGAGGCATTGCACCAGAAGCCTACAATCACCAAGGAGGAGGTTTTTCATGCAAGGTACCCAGATCCTGCTCATCAGAAGGAAGTTTACCAGGATACCATGGAAGTGCTAAGGAATCTTCAGGGTGAGATACAATACCTAAAGGAGCAGAAGAAAGCATCAGAGACAGTCCAAACTGATATCGATGATCTGAGAGAAGTGTGCAAAATGTTGCGCCAGGAGAACATCATTCCACTATTAGGAAGTTGGTTAAAAGGGAACACTCCATGCGTAAGTATTGAGACCAGAATGGTAGATCCTACATGCGAATCTTCCCCCTGATAGCATTGACTATGATAAAGAGATCACTCTGAATGTTGTTGTAGATGGATGGTTGTTGAGCAATATTTTGATTGACACAGGTGTGGAAGTCAATGTGCTTACATTAGATGCATGGGTACAAATGGGGAGGCCTCCATTGCAGCCATCATCTAATGTGTTGTTTATGGTAAATAGGACTAAGGCCACTCCCATAGGAGTGTTGAAGGATGCATCCATAACTATACAAGGGGCCAAATTCACTGGGGATTTTGAGGTATTAGCACTTGCAGAAGCAGACAGTTTTCCAGCCCTGCTTGGACACCCTTGGTGTTATGTGAATAATGTTGACTTGAGATTCAATAAGGGGTATATCAGCTTTGAGAACAAGGAGGAAAGAGTTGTGATACCTCTAACAGATGGGAAGTCTACACCATATGTTGAGCCTCTAAGTGAGGAGGACTTAAACAAAATTTATGTACGCACTATTCAGGACCCAGAGGTCAATGAGCCATCAAAGGAAGGCATCCTACAGTGGGAGGATTCTCACTCTATTAGTGATACTACGAGTATTTCTTGTGATAATTGGGCTCATGGTACATATGAACTAGTAGGACGCAAGGTAAAAAGTGTGGTTGTGTAAGAATGGACTTCATTCTGTTCGATGGATAGGTAGCGCAGTACCTTGGTATACAGGAGCAGAAGATCTTCCTGTATTCTTACAAGCCATGGAGGCACAATGGATAGACCAGGTCAGGAGAAGAGACATGTTAGCATATGTCTTGTGCAGGACAGTAGCACACGCTGGTGGGTAGTTCATAGAGATAATCTTACGGAGTGGAAGGAGATCAGAGTCGCCCTATCTACTAGGTTTGTAAGGAGTAATGCACCTACGTAGATCTACACTTATACTGGTGATCAACCTATTCAACATCATATTCAGTAGTGTGAGAGACTCTAGACAGTGGGACAGGAAGCATTACCACCTTCACTCTGGGTGCATAGATTGTACTCTACTCTACAAGGATGCACATGCACCTGGTATGTATATGCCGAACTACATCGAGAGACTGGGAATTGGAAAAATTTGACTGTAAGAATGATCCAGACCTTTGACTACTTTTCTTCCCAACCTCCAATAGAAGAGGCATTAAAATTTGTTAAGTGGTTAACCATGGGAGATAGTGCAAAGGTGGAGGAACTCATACAGGGATTATTTGGCGAGATAGAATCAGGCACGCATTTTGAAGAAGAAGGAGAAGACTCCATATTACTTGAATGTGCTTGCCTTGAGAAAGAAAAAGGAAAGATGGTTTACATCATGGATGATGAGGAAGTTGAGAACCTAGATATTGAACATTCACAAGGGGTGCACGAGGTCTTGGACAGTGCAGACAAGGATACGCATGCCTATCACGAACCCATGAAGACAAAGAAGGTCAATATAGGATCGGAGGCTGAACCTAAGGAGGCCATAATTGGAGACTATTGGTCAGACTCGGAGGTGGAAAAGATTATTGAGTTACTACGGGATTACCAGGACTTATTCCCTTGAGGGTATCATGAACTTAAAGGTGTGCATGAATCACTTGGGGAAATGAAGATAAAACTTAAGGAAGGTGTGCATCCAGTGAGAAAGAGACCTTACAGAATGAATCCTAATTTGTGTGAAAAGGTAAAAGAAGAAGTTGATCAAATGTTGAAATCTAGAATTATCAAGCCACTTGATGAGTCAGAATGGGTTAGTCCAATGGTGATCAGTATCAAGAAGGATGGTAGAATTTGAATATGTGTGGACTACAGGGAGCTAAATTCCACATGTGTAACAAACCCATTCCCTATGCCATTTACTGAGGAAATACTAGAGGGAGTTGCAGGGTGTGAAATCTATTCCTTTACAGATGGGTTTTTCCAGGTATCATCAGGTTAGGATTGCTCAGGAGGATCAAGAAAAGACAACTTTTACTACTGAATGGGGTAATTTTTCCTATACTGTGATGCCTTTTGGATTGAAAAATGTGCCTATGTTGTATTCTCATGCATAGTTGTTCAGGCATTCAAATATTTTATTCACAACTTCTTACAGGTCTACCTCGATGATTGGACAGTATATGGGCTTGTTAAGGATCACTGTGACAATCTGTGCTTAATGTTTGACCAGTGTAGACAATTGAGTATCTCTTTGAACATCAAGAAGTGCATATTTGCTACACCTTTTGGAATACTGTTAGGACACATAATCTGCAAGGAGGGATTACTTGTTGATCCAGCTAAGGTTGCAGTCATTTTAGGGTTGGAGGTGCCTAGCAGTTCAGAGTGAGGTGCGTGGATTTTTAGGTCACACAGGATATTATAGAAAATTCATCAAGGGATATGCAAAAATTTCCACACCTCTGGAGGAGTTACTGAAAGGAAAAGGTACATTCTATTGGGGAGAATCACAAGCAGTGCACGTTTGAAACATTGAAAGAGAAACTTACTACCACGCCTATCCTACATTTTCCTTCATGGGACAAACCATTTCATGTACATGTGGATGCCTCTGGCATGGCCATTGGCACTGTGTTAGCTCAACCTGGAGAAGGTATTATCGATCATCCTATCTACTTTGCTAGTAGGAAGATGACTCCTGCTGAACAAAATTATACAACTACAGAGCATGAAGCTTTGTCCATGATCTATGCATTGCACAAGTTTCGACAGTATTTGCTAGCTACACCATTTGTATTCTATATGGATCACATGGCATTGAAGTATTTGGTGAACAAACCCATCTTACAAGGGCGCATATGCAGATGGGTACTCCTATTTCAAGAGTTTGATTTCACAGTTATGGTGAAGCCAGGGAAAAGTAACTCTAGACCAGACCACTTGTCTAGAATTAACTCAGGAGAGGAAGCACAGACAATTGAAGAAACCATGCCAGATGCACAGTTATATAGGTTACAATGCACGCCATCAGAATTAGAAGACATTGTTGTCTTTCTATGGACTGGTGTGGCACCAAAAGGAATGAAGGCATTAGAAAAGAAACAACTTACTATACGTGCGCAACACCATTTATGTTGATCAGTGGTGACCTATACAAGTTAGGCAAGAGATGAAGTATTACGCCATTGTGTATTAGAGCATGAGTGCAAGGATATTATGGAAGAATCCCATGGTGGTATTATAGGAGGCCATTATGTAGGTGATATGAACTACCCGGAAGATCCTACTTGCTAGATTATGGTGGGAGACATTGTATAAAGACTGTAAAGAGTATTGCAAAGCGTGTGACCATTGCCAGTGTCTAGGTAAACTAGGGAAAAGAGATGAGATGTCATTGAGACCAATTACTAGTGCCGAACCATTTGAGAAATGGGCCATTGACTTTGTAGGACCTATTTCACCAGCCACGCATAGGACTGGATCACGTTATATCATTACTTGCACATATTATCTCACATGGTGGGTAGAAGAAGCACCTACGAAGGACTGTACAATAGCTACAACAGACTAGGTTTCTATGGGAGAATGTTCTTACAAGATATGGATGTCCTTTAAGTTTGACAAGTGATAGGGGTACACACTTTTTAAATGAAACCATAAAGATCCTATTAGATGAGTTTATGGTTGCCCACCATAAGACTACACCTTACCACCCTCAGGAAAATGGAACTGCTGAGGCTTTCAACAAGATTTTGAGCCAGACATTGACAAAAATTTGTGATGTTGGAAGAAAGGATTGGGATGATAAAGTGTCAGCTGTTCTTTGGGCATATAGAACAACTTATAAGAGATTGAACAAAGCCACACCATTTCAATTGGTGTTTGGTGCAGAAGCCATTCTCCCTATAGAATTTATGTTACCTTCTTTGCACATTGTGCACATGGAGGTCTAGATGATGAGCAGGATTTAGAAGAGCATATTGAGAAGATGATTCAATTGGATGAGTGATGAGCCATAGCACGATGGAGTCAGAAGCAGGAAAAGGCTAGGTAGAAAGCATGGCATGACAGGAACATAAGGGATAAGAAGTTTGAGATTGGACAAATGGTACTCCTCTATGACTCTAAGTTCTTGTGCCATCCAGGAAAATTAAAGTACATTGGTTGGGGCCATATGTCATCACTTACATACTTGAATTAGGTGCTTTCCAGTTAGAAGCACTTGATGGAACACGGCTACCCAGTTACTTTAACGAGAGTAGGCTGAAGCCCTACTATAAATAAGTCTTCTTGGTGTTTGTAATAAGGTAGTATTTCCATTTAGATTAGGTTTTCAATTTTTTCTTTCCTTAATGTATTTCCTTCATTGTCGTTATGCTTTGTCAATTTAGTTGTTGTTATTGTGTAATAAGCATGCTTGCATGCATGAAGCTAATTACTATGTAAAGAATGTTTATGCACAGAGGACTGCACATAATTTTAGTGTGGGGTGGTTGTCATTATCCAAGAACAAGACTGTGGGAATTGAAAGGTGAAAGGAATAAGCTGCTATGGGTGTGCTTTAAGTCAAAAGAATATTGCTTCTCTAAAGTGACCAAGGATGGAGATGAATGAAAGGACAGTATAACGCGAGGTAAGTAGAGGCCATGATAACTACCAGGAGAAGGCATGGTGATGAGGTACTCGGGTGCAAGTGTGCGCGCTGAAGAGAATTCTGTGACTAGAGGGTAGGAAGGCACGCTAGAAGGTTATAGCTGGGGCACGAAGATGTACCATGTGGAACGAATGAATTTGGTCAATGAATGAGAGGATATTTGGTAGGTGAAGGAGTAATAAATGCATCAAAATTTGAAAAATTATATAAGGATGGGATGTGAATTCATTTTTACATTGTGACTAAGAGTATTTGAGGAAAGAGCTAAGTGTGAAGAGCCAAGTGATTGGGTTAAGGTGTGAAGGGTGTGAAACCAAGTGTGACAAACAGATCTATGCAAAAAGAAGCTTGCGTCCCCAGTGGTGAAGGGTTTGAGCGAAGTAAGGTGACAGAGAGGAGTTGGGGCATGAAGTTTCCACCTAGGGCATGATTGAATCAAGCTAGGGTTTGATTCACAAATTTTAGAGGTAAAGAGGAGATAATTGTAAGGTAAAAATGGCACCCAAGAAGGCAGCTGCAGAAGGGCAAAAGGAAAGAAGAAGGTGGTCGTTGAGGAGGAAGAGATGGCACCTGAAAGCAATTTTTCAGAAATGCAATATCCAGAAGGATTCATCGTCAGCCAAGAATGGGATTCACACATCAGAAAGAGAAAAGTAAGTGAATACAATCACAGGACCTCAGAGAACAAGAAGGAGCTCAATTCCTTTCTCACTACAAGGACAAACAAACATACGGAAGATGACATGCTCGGTTTATGATGATGCAGGCGAGAAGCTTCTGAAGAAAATTGGGGTCTACCAATTATATGAGCTTCCATATTTTGGAAGTATGAGCCCTTGTACCAGTGGCTCATGAGAAGGGTGCATGAGGACTTCTTCTACTTTGCAGGACACAGAGTTAGAATCTCATCTATGCTTATCTCATCAGTGGTACAGGTTTGAAGGCCACAGGAGAGGATATAAAGAATGATCTCATAGATAAATCTGTGATCTTAAATACCAGACAGGAGTTGGGGTACCTGAAAGGGTCTGTGCAGTATGGATATAGACAAATTGAAGAACTTTCTGGTTGTGCAAGCAGCAGCACACCTTGTTACAAAGTTGAACGATCAGGAGTGGTGGTCACAGGTAAATACTATGTGGTTACATGTTACGCGAAAGATGTCAGAAGGATTAGTCTACAATATTACAGGCTACATCATAGAGCAGATAGTCGAGGAAGTGCACATAGGAGGTAAGATTAGCTTTGGGGCTATTCTATTATCACTAGTATTCATGGAAATTGGAGTACCAGACAGGCCGAAGGAAAAGGTATGGGAATACCCAATGGAGAATAAGTCGCCAGCTGAAAGGTCAAGCAAGTACCTATGTAAAGGGTCCATAACAGATGACGTTAAGAAAAGGGTGGAGAAATGGTACAACAGGCTCTACGCAGCATTTGGAGAAGAGTGGCAAATCCTAAAGGACCTACCATCAGTAGTGGGGAAACAAGTCTAGTTTGTTATATATCAACATTTCTGTATCACACGCTTCCCAATGAGAGATGGAGTCTAGAGCCCTTGGTGTAAATTGCCTTACACATTCACTACAAGTTATTTCCAAGCATCTGTTCACATATTCATAGACACATGCTAACTGGTATTCAATGCAGATAAGGTAGACTATGACTACCACACATTGAGGAAGAAGTATGTGTATCCAGGAAGAAGTGCCTATGATGAGAAGATCTTTTCAGAGGTGTTGAATATTAAGCCAATAAGTCTGGTTGTAGCAGATGTATGGGAATCATTAGTATATCTTCAGCTAAAGCCCAAGATGGAGAACAATAAGTATGTGGAAAATGAATTCACGCTCCCAGGAAAACCAAAGGGTAAGCACATAATGGAAATCATATCAGCACAAAGGCCAACAGAAACTGTTGAATTAGAGGATGAAGAAGAGGAGAGTGAAGATAGTGGAGGCTTGGAGCACTGAATAAAGAAACCATATGATAGAGAAGAGTCACAGCGCATGACCACTCCACCTCAAGGATAGGATGAAGAGGAAAATATGGAGGTTGAGTAGGGGGAGCACATGTTTAAGAAAGTGTTCAGATGCACAAGGACTCAAAGTGGAACCCAACAAACGGTACGGAAACCACCTCGTCTCTCTCCACACAAGGATACCGCTGAACCAAAATAGAGGAGAAAGTTGAAGTTAGATGAAGAAGTGGAGGAATCAGGGGAGAGCGCGCGTGCATCTCTTACCCCACTTAAGCAAGAAGATGAGCCACATAACGAGGGAGAGAAAAAATATGAGGAGATGAAGGACATAAAAGAAATTGAGAAAGAAACCTCCATATCAGCACATGGGACTGTTCAAGGCATAACGAGATAGGCTCTTAACCTTGAAGCCATAATTCCCAAGGGTCCTAGATTGAAGAGGATGAGTGGAGAGAACATTCCACCAGCCATGGGGTATGCGGAGGACATAGGTAAAATTTTCCGCGCCCACTTCCATAACACGGTAGTAGAGAAGGATTTATTCAGCTAGGAGCTAATGGATGAGGATATGGTGACTATGCGCACTCGAAAGAAACTATCATGGTCAATGCATACCCACATGGATGAGCTTGATTTTGATGTATGTGAAGATTCATGCATTGGTGAAGGTTTCTACTGAATTTTCAAGAAAAAACATAGACAAGGCCACAACAATCAGAGTGCGTAGAGAAGATGAAGGATGTAGATGATAGCACACCTAACCCAAGAGAAGAACTTGGAGCAGAAAAATAATAGTGCATTAGTTGGCATGGCAGAGGCCATTGGAGATCATGTGATGAAAGAGCACCCGCATCTGAAATCTAAGGTACCAGGAACAATTCCCCTCAGTAATGCATTATGTTAGAGCTTTGGTGGACTTGGTATTGGAAGAGAACACAATCAGAATGCCAAACCAAAGAATCCTGAAAAAGAGGCAGAAAGGGCTAAGGCTGCAGTACTCAAAAAAATTGCTTCATACGAAGGCCTACTGCAAGTGCTCCAATAAGAATTGAAAAAGGTGGATCATGTTTTAAATATATGCACAGCTCCATAGGTGTTGATCAAGGTAAAGACTCTGAAAGAAGATAATGCAGTCCAGAAGGCTATGAAGGATGATACCTTGGGCCACGCATAACAGTTAACACTCGTAAAGAAAAAGTGTGAGGCCCTGGAACCAGCACAAGAGCCACACAAGGAACAATTAGATGAGCTTGGGAAACTCATCGCACAAAATATGGATGCATTGGAAGGAAAAAATACTGAAATGTCCAACATTATGTTGGTATTGTAAAATGAAAAAGGTAAAGTTACCCAAGATGAACTAGAGTCTATTATTGTGGACATACCAGAGTAGGTAGAGAAAGCATTCACCGAGTGGCAGGCCTTGGAGGCCAAAATAAAGTAATAATATCCAAAGTTTATCCTTCACTCTGATACAATGGAGGCTACCTCATAAAACATTCTTTAGTCATCTACATTCTTTCTTATTATTTTCATTCAACATTATTTACTTCAATTTTTGGAGATACCCATTATCGGGGTGACAATGAGATTAGTGTGGGGTAATGTTGATCAGAGAACACTTGACAGAACTCACACAAGAAGTCCACTTGGGAAAAAAGACCAAGTTTAAGGGAACGAATGGACAGGAAGAACCCGCGTGATGAGGGCAAGTTCAGCATTCAGGACTTAGCTGATTTTGAGCATGAAGACCTATTTTTAGAAGATGGCGTGCGGAACACACCAACAATGTAGAGACATGTGCACCACTCATTGTCTATCTTTGGAGGATCATATCAAAGCATTTTGCATGTAGATGAGCTAAGAATAGGATTGACACTTCAATTAACTGAAAGAGGTCTATAGATATCCACACTTTCATGTGTGGCTATGCCTATAAATGGCGCGTGGCTATTAATATCATATGACCTATTTTTGGAATAGATAAGTGGTGAAGGGCAAGTCCCCACCCTATATATAGGTAGTGAATTACCTGAAGAGAGAGAGAGAGAGAGAGAGAGAGAGAGATGAGAGATATATAGGTATATGCAGAGCATAAGAGGTAAGCATAGAGAGATATGTGCATATGACTAGATTACTATATTAGATTCATGCGTGCATCGGTATAGAATGTCATTATTGTAAGGAGCTTCTATGTTTATTAATAGATAGAATTTATTAGATGAATCTAAGTGTCAATCATGTGTGTAATTGAGTAGTGCATGTTCTTGATTCAATCATGATTATTGTTTAAGCTTGTTCTTTCTTAGATCTGAATATGATATACAGTGTACAATGATGGATTAGTTATGGATCTATATGTTTCTTCCTTCATCATGCTAGCATCTTGCTACAACAACCCTAAAGAGGGACCTGATACCGTTACATGCTTCGGGTAAGCGCTTATTCTAGGCTGAGTGATGTGCCAGCACGTCTAGGATGTTATCTGGTAAATTCTAGGTTGCATCAACTATCACATGTTTTTCCTCTTCAATTGTATTTTATTAATTTAATTAAATCTAAATTAAATCTAATAGAAGAGTAACTATTATATTAAATGATCTAAAAAATCTAAAATACAGTAATGACATTAGCAAACTAGCATGTAAAATATAAAAAACCTAAGAAAGAGAGGGAGATAGAAGGATTTATCTAATTTTCGAGGGAATAGGAAATGATCTAGGCAGGGTAAAATGTTAAAAAGACTATAAATAGTGTTGCAACTACTCACTATAAATTCTAGAACTCAATAACAGATTTGAACTAGGGTGCCTAGTATAGGGAAGAGGTGCCTAGGTGTGGATGACTAGACCTGGTAACTGGTGACTATAAAAATGCTCAATAAATGATGTCTTTTATCTCGCAAGGTCTTCATTGTTGGATCCTATCTATCATTTTATATTTTCTCTTCGATCACCAAAGGTACCTGTAACCTTAAAAAGAGAAGTTCACTTGCACATACCCACAAATCACATCAAACCTAAAAAGTAAAAATACATAATGGGGAGTCATACTGACCCCAAAGGTCACCTGAAGAGTGTACTTATGATTGAGAAATGTACTACATTTCAAACTCCATGTAGTTCTGGTGTGTGTGTAGAAATGATGCCATGTGCAAGTTGCACTTGATAGTGGGTTGTAGATAGAATGCAACAATGTAATAGTATGTGTGGATGGAATAGAATAGACTTCCCCTTCATATGCATTGTATGCATAAGTTTGCATCCCTTGTCCCTATTGGTTGGATATTTTATCAAAGACAAAATATGAGGTTCAACCACAATATGTGGGATGAATTGCCTCCTCAGATAAAGGGGAGGCACCTTGTTTATTACTAATCTAATACATGCCAAAGAATATTTACAATATCTACACTGATCTAACGATTTGGGGTTGGGATCTCTTCCCAGTAGATTTATTCTTATTGGAAAGGAATGTGTGTAAATAAAGAGGAAGAAGATAAATAGGAGTAATTTCATAAGAATAAGAAGAGAATATATAGGAATGTGCTTTTACTTAAGAAAATGCAGATCAAAATATAATCACACATGATGAGATAGTAATAAATTGCTGTAGACTCAATAAACTAGATATTAAAACAAAGAACTATTTAGTGCATTGAACTTAAGAACAATACCTCAAATGAAAAGGATACATCGACAACACAAAGTTTGTAAAAGATATATTAATATTCTTCCAATAGTGAAATAGAAAACAAAAAGTTTTTTTTGCCTCTTCAACTTCAAAATATAATTCATGCAAAAATATCCAACCCTTTGTAATACCACAACATTTTACATTTATAGAGAAGGGGAGGAGAAAAATAACGAAACAAATAGAACTACATACTAAAAATAGTAAATATGAATTAAGAGTTCATTTGACTAGTTCTTGTACAAAGACCTAGTCAACTTTGCAAATTTAGAAGATGTCTCGACATTTTAGAAAAAACATCTTTAAAGTATGACATGATTTATCTTTCAATTAGACTTTTCTTTTTCTTCTTCAACTTTGACTTGCTTTGACCAAAATTCCTAGAATTTATTGATCATCTCCTGAGTTTCCTTTTCATATGTCCCACAGGAGTATCAATTTAACATTCCACAGGTCTCAATGACATCACCCACTTTCCCTGGAAGATTCAAATGCTTCTTCATCAATTTAGACAAGTTACATAAGAAATTTTCACATAAAATCAACTTATCAATAGTTCCCAAATCAAAATTTTCCTCCGTAGAGGACTCTTTTTTAACCAAACCTTCAAATTCTTTAAACAAGACATCAGCAGGTAAAATATTCATACTGCCATCTAAAAATTTGTTTAAAACCTTGAACAATACTTCTTCCAAATCATTAGTAGCATCAACCTCCTCTTCCCTAGATTGTTACAGTTTGTCACAAGATTCCTGGAGAACTTTAACTCAGAATTCAATAGCTTTGCAGAATTCAAATGGCCTATTAGCATCCTCTATAATTTATTCTTTAATCAAGATGTCTAATTTAAGCTTTTTGAGTTCACTAAGAGCTTTCAAAGTTAGTTCCCAGTTACCATTTTCTTCTAAATTTTCTCTATTCAATTTATCTACCTGCACTTTGGTATTCTCTACATTGTTATAGGAATCTATAGTGTCCTTGATTATCCTTTTTCCCTACAAAAGGAGATGTTGAATCCAATCATCCACTGCTCTACCTTTCAAATTCATTTTCTCCATTTTGGGTATAGATGAAAAATCAAAATGGATTGGAGCAGTAGTAGGAGACGGGATCTGGTTCAGTGTGGGCTTGGAGATCTTGAGTAGAACATATGTTAATTGTTTGACCTTTTCTTTCATCTCGTCCTTAGAGGATTTATTTTCTCTGAGTTTTCTACAAAGGTTGTCCATAACAACTTGTACATCCTGTTAAACACCTTCAGTAGTGACCTTCCCAAGATCTACTTTTGGCATCTTATAATTTGAGGCAGTAATGTTCTCTTTGGTTTTTTCGGTAGTGGGAAAAACAATCTTTATCAACCTTTGGTTGGATACATTGATGGTGATATGCGAAATGGTCTTAGGTTTCTTGGTGGATCTTGAAGATGTTGGCTTAAAATAAATGAAGATGTGAATCCCTAATTGTTCCACAGTTGTCTTCAAGATGATCAGGTTTAAATTTCCAATTCGTGCCCAAATATTTTTTTAAAATATTGGTTAAATGTCTAATTATATCATGTTTGAGCATTTACTTGCTTAGATCTACGTTTCTGCATCTGGTTTCAGTTTTTTTTCAGTTTAAATATGTCCTATATGAGCTTATTTTAAGTTTTCACACAGGTTAGAGTTATTTTCGACTATGGATCCGAAAGATCTCTTTAGATTTAGTTAGTTCAACTAATTTAAATCTTCCCCGACATTAAAATATTTATTTTTTGCCAGATTTTTTTTTCCAAAGCCCAATCCAATAATTAAGTACCAAGTGACTTCGTTGTGTCAATTTTTAATAGATATTTTCATTTTCTACAAAGTTCTGCTACTGCGAAGCTCAATCCAATAATTTTGCACCATCTGGCTTTACACTGTCAGTCTTTTTAATAGACCTTTTCATTTTTGTGTATCCTAAGCCAATCAGAAGGCTCCACCTTACTTTTTGTTGTCAGATTTTTCTTTATTTGATTGTCAGTCGTGAAACACGAGCCAATAAGGGCTTTACAAGTTTTTTTGCGTTGTCAAACTTGGGTTAGCTTTCCTCTATCATTTGTGAAATCTGATCCAATAAGAAAGCCCCAAGTCACCTAATTCTTTGCATTTTCATTCTTTTGTTAGTTTTTTTTGTCTCTATGAAATCCAAGCCAATAGGATTTCTCCAAGTATCTACGTATTTTACATTTTTAGTCTTTTGTTAGTTCTTTATGTATTTCCAAAATCTGAGCCAATAGGATTGCTCTAAGTAGGTTCGTATTTCACATTATCAGTATTTTGATTGCTTTCTTCTAACATATGTGAAGGTTGATCCAATAGAATTACCCAAATTATCTTCACATTTTGCAATTATCAGTTCCCTTTATATATGGTAGTGGTTATCTAATAAGAATTATCCACTCATGATAAATCTCTAGATTTGCATAAATAAATTAAGCAATAATTAATTAAAATCAACACATGAAATGAAAACTACAGAAGATAGAAACCAAATGTAAATAGAATGGAGCAATTTCTATTGAATATGAGAGGGCATTTCATACAATTGCTTGCTCCTAAAATCATGGAGTCAAGTCTTATCATTTTATCCCCATATCTCTCATTTATTCCCTAGTATTACTCTTAATCCCAAGATATTCTCACACATTTTTATCTCTATGAGTTGTGCATGACAACTAATTATGCACACTCATATATTATTTTATAAATATTAAAACCTATTACTACCAAATAACCCAAACCACTCCTAAGTGTTCACACTATGAACAATATTTCGGTAACAGTCACCCCTTAGTGTGAACATGAGGAAAGTTATCTCTTGTACCTGATCATGATCTACAAAGAAATGAAGGTTTTCAATGAGTACCAACAACTCAAATAATATGAGGTTTTCAAAGAGAACCTCCAACTCAGAAAATGGTTTTCTAGTGGAACCAGCCACTACATAGCAGCGTACATTATTTTTCTCACATCATTGTTTCTAACTTAGAGGGATTACAAAATAGAAACTATGCTCACGCAAGAGATTTGAATAGGAATATTACTTTTGTTCATTATTACAATGGAAATCAAACACACCACACAACTGAAACAAAAGGTCACCAATACAATGAAGCAATCTCTTTGTTGGTGAATAACAAGAGATGCCAATTTTCCTCCATCCTCCTATGCCTCCATCCTCCATCGTGATGTTGCTAACTCAGCTGAATTTATCTTTGAGGATCATTTTACAATTATATTGGGTGTCGGTTCAACTGATAATGCACCCTTACAATAGTAACGAGCTTTATATTTAACCAAAATAATAAAGCATATCAGAGTTTTATTGTTGGAAATCACTCACTATTTTTTTACAAAATAATTAGAAATGTCAGAATTTTTTCCATGAATTATCTTAAAATATGAAATGAGTTTCTGTAAGATTTTGATAGAAGTTTCCCATAATACAAATAAAAAAACCCAAAAAATTTCAGAAAATTCTGAATCTGGGTTTTTGAGAAAAACACGAATTACCAATCATTTTTTTTAAGATCAGAATCCAAAAAATGGTGATGAAAGCTTTAAAACTCTTAGATCTGCATCCTTGAGGATGCGGTTTTTTACCGCAATCACTCTCATAAATCTTCCTAACCTGCTCTGATACCAGATGATGATAAATCTCTATATTTACTTAAATATATTAAACAATAATTAATTAAAATCAACACATGAAATGAAAACTACAGAAGATAGAAACCAAATGTAAATCGAATGGAGCAATTTCTATTGAATATGAGAGGGCATTTTATACAATTGCTTGCTCCTAAAATCATGGAGTCAAGTCTTATCATTTTATCTCCATATCTCTCCTTTATTCCCTAGTCTTACTCTCAATCCCAAGATATTCTCACACATTTCTATCTCTATGAGTTGTGCATGACAACTAATTGTGCACACTCATATATTATTTTGTAAATATTAAAAACTATTACTACCAAATAACCCAAAACACTCCTAAGTGTTCACACTATGAACAATATTTCGGTAACAACCATCTTTTCGCATTTTTTAGTCTTTGTCATTTTTGTGAAAAGTGATCCATTAAGAAGGCTCCACGTGTGGTTAATATTTCCATAGTCATTTTGGTAGCACTGCATAGTATGAACCAATTACATTTAGAAACATATATTATTTTTTTGTTGTGTCAGACTCTATCTTTCATGGTGTCAATATTTGTTTTGGCTGAGCTACTAAGATTATGACACATGTCGTTTAATTTCAGACCCAAATTTTATTTTAAAGTTTGGCATATTCTAAGTACTTTAATTCTTCCCAAGGAAATCTATTTAAAGTTTGGCAGAAAGCCACCAAATGTCTAGTCTTTAGTCATTATATTTTAGACAAGTGGCATTGTTTGACTAAGACTTATATTCCACATTTTATTCGTATTCTGTCAGAGTGCAAAAAAAGTGAACCAATTAATTAAAGACACGTGGTTTTTGGTTTTGTTGTCTATTTTTCTATTAATTGTCTTATGTCTTATCAGTTGCACTGTGAAGTGCAAGCTAATTGAAAAGTGACACATGTTCTTAGATTTTCGTAGTGTCATATTTAAATCTATTGATGCATGCTTCTTTTTTTTGTCACGGTTTTTTAACCCTGTTGCGGACCCAAAAATGCATTGACTTTAATTTTTAAATACTTCACATCCGTTATAGGATCTGTCATATTTTTATGATCTCTTTAAGCTCTTAATTAATTAATTGGTTAATTAATCTGTTAATAGGATTGTATCTTGACACTGACTAAGATATGTTAAATTGATCTTAAACTCGATCAAAGTTAGTTTTTTTTGTTAATTTCAAGTTATTTGCATTCATATAACTAATAAGAAGATTTGTAGCTAGTTTTTTTCCTCCATTTGGCTTCCTTGATTCGTATTTTTTAGTTGTATTCATTGTCATTACTATCTGAGCATTAAAAATGGCTAGTTCTGTAGGTTTTTCATTAGATAAGTCTCAGTTATTAAATGGAATGAATTATAGCATTTGGAGATTTTGTTTAAAATCTTGTTTTATAGTCAAGAAGCTATGGAATCTTGTGATTGGTGTGGAAAAATGATCCACCAGTAGACAAGAAACCCCTAAAAACCTTAGCTCCTTCTCAATGAGATCAAAGGAAGCTTTGTCCATCCTTTTGCAAAGCATAAAAGATGAATTTTTTGTGCATATAGGTCATATGGACTCATTTACTGATGCCTAAAGTAATTATATATTATGCATGAAGGCAGACATCTGTCCAATATAGTTAAGTGAGTTTTAGAGTTGTTTACAACTCCCATGAAGTGGGATGAGAAAATAGTTAATTATTTAGCTAAAATTGAGAATATTAAAAATCAATTAGATGGTTGAAACTATGAATTGTTTCAAGATAAGCTTATGTACTTCATTATTCTGATAAACATTCATGAAAAGTTCAGAAATTATATCTCTATTCTTAATTCTAAGTATCAGAATGAGAATGGTCTGCATGATTTAGACACTTTATCTTCTCTGTTAATTCAAGAAGAGCGTGTAATTCAAAATAAATCACTTCTCAATATTTGTTCTCTTAGAATCATAAGTCTACTCACAATAATAAAAATATTAATCCTAATCATAATTCTAATATCAGATCTAGATACAAATCCAATCTTAAGTGTAATTCTACTCAAAATAGTCAGAAATTTAAAGTCAAATTTAATGGAACTTGCAACAAGTGTGGAAATTTTGGGCATAAATATTATTATTATAGAGTAAAAACTAACAAATAAACTAAGAATGCTATGAATAGAAATCCTAATAGTCAAAAGAAAGCTCATAAGAAAATCATGTTAATGTTGTTGAGCAGCCTATTGCCCTGTATACTACCCTGTCAGCTTCAAATGAAAATGAATGGATTCTTGATAGTGGTGCCTCTAGGCACATGACTTGCACTCCTGATATCCTCTCAGATGTAGTTAAATGTGAGGATAATTAGGAGATAATTGCGTCATTACATCAGAAAGTTGTGGGAATGTTAAATTGTCAAATACTGTAATTAGGAATGTTTTGTTTTTTCCTCAACTGAAAATGAATCTTTTGTCTTGCTCTCAGCTAACTAAATAAAATTATAAATTTGTTTTGCTGCAAGATAAGTGGTATGTAAAAGATAAATTCATTAATTTTATTGCTTCTAATATTCAGAAAAATGGTTTGTATATCTTAGATGGTTGTGTCTGAGTCTTTATTTTCTTCTTCTTCTAGGAATGATATTCAATCATGGCATGAAAGACTTGGTCATGTAAATTTTAAAAGCTTGTATGAAATGTTTAGATTGAATCTTGTTTTTTGTCTTCCAAAGATGAATTCAGATCATGAAACATGTGAAAGTTTCTTGCATGGTAAGAAACATGTTGAACCATTTCACAAACTTCATGATTTTAATTCTTCTTAGTTATTAGAATTGATTCATGGTGATGTAAAAGGACCTCTTGAAGTTCCTTCTCTCAGTGGTGCCTTATATGTTATTTACTTCATTGATGACTTCTCTATAATGACTTAGTATTATTTCATTAAGAATAAGTTTGATGTCTTATCTAGGTTTCAGTAATTTAAATCTTTAGTTGAGAATGCTTCTAATCTGAAAATTAAAATAATTGAGACTGATAATGGAGGTGAATATGTTAGCAAAAAGTTTGAAGAGTTCTATGTGTCATTTGTGATTTAAAGAGAGATGAATACTCCAAATTCCCCTCAGCAAAATGGCATTGTAGAAAGAAAGAATATGATTTTCTTAGAAATGGATAGGACTATGATTCATGCATCTAACGTGCCTACTTTTTTATGGGAAGAAGCCATGAAAACTATTGTTTATATTATTAATAGAGTGTCTACTAAATCTCTTCATCAAGTTACTCCTCATGAAGTTCTTGATTTGGACTGAGCTCTACAGAATTATAACACAACAATAATAATAATATTGTAACCTTCACTAATAATACTCACTGTATATATATTTCACATAGTAAAATGGTTATTATATAGCCAAAATTATAACCAAACCACCTCCTAATAAATAGGGAGGTGTTACAACAAATAACCTGAAATAATAACCATGGGTAAAACATACTCTGCGAATAATATATTGTTGAAACAATATATTATAACAAGATAACAACCACACAAACTATAATGTAAACATTAATTTCCTAACATTCCCCCCCTTAATGTTTATATGGTAATAAAATAACTTTCACACTTCCTCTGTAGCCTTCCGTCCATGCTTGCTCATGATCTTGGTACAACACTCAAACTGAAGGTAGAAGAAGGAACACATCAACTTCTTATCGACCATGCACTGTCGGGAACACATCTGACCAATGAGAATGGGAACATGCTCATGAATCATCTACTTATCAACTATTCACTCTAGGGAACACATCTGACCTAGTATTGTGGGAACTCAAGTAGGAACACATCTAAATAACCTTCAACGGTTTTCCAAAGGCTAACCAAAAACCTAGGTATGAATAGAAAAACATCTGACTGTCCAACCTCTTCAAGACTCATGATGTTGCATTTCACTGTGATATATGTTCTTCACTATGTTATTACATTAGGGAATTGTGTAGGAATACTCACATATACAAGTGAACAGGAACATACAGGTATTCTTATTTTACATACCACACCAGAAATATGAAAAGCTAGAATCCACGCCACACAAGTAAAATGGGAACATTACATAATTGGACATCAAATAGTCACACCACAAGAATGCCACCACACCTGATATGCGTCCTTGTCATTGGTGATTGACCAGAGGTCACTGATTGACCTCCATCCTCTGATGCCTCCATCCTCTATCCTCTAATAACACGTTGCTAGCTCAGCTGATATTGATTTTGAGGCTCAATTGTTTCCACATTGTTTATTATATCTTCCCTCCCACAATGTGAAATAATTTATTTTCTGGACGGTGGGTAACACCGAAAACGCATCCATAAGGAAAAAAAATATTTTTGGACTTTTACAATGATTCCTTTTTTTGACCCTTTGACACACATGACTATTAACTTGGAAAATATGACAATATAAAATACAACAATCACTAGACACTTGGAATATTTAAAAAGTAATAATTTGTGATTACTTTTTAAATATGACTTATTATATACTTTGACAAAATATCAAACCCCCCTCCTTATAGGACCTCAAAGTATAATAACAAACTACAAATAAAAAGTAATAGAGTGTAATTAATTTTTCAACAATGATTTAAACAACTATAGACTATACTTAATGAATGAGACAAGAAATCATATGCTAATATAAGACTTTGAAATCTTCACAAATGCCTAACCTTCAAGTTTTGAGGAGATTCATTGTGACATATGTCACCTCAAGCCTTCCTTCTTAATGAAATGCTCTGTAAAAGCCTTGGTAGTATGCTTCTGCATAGAAAACAACTCGAGGCTATTGTCTTCCATATTCCCCTACTTCAGCAATCCTTTGCATAAAATTTTCAAGATTCTTGATTAGAAAAGGTCTCCTGCGTAATATCTTCTGAATATAAAGAACAGACAGTAAGATACTCTACCTTGCAGGTTCATAATTCAAAACAACAAAGGTATGTTAATTAACATTCTTCAAGCTTTATAGTACTAGGCTATGTGTGACCTCTAGTAAAGACCACCTCAAAAAATAGTGTCATTGTATCTTGAGAAGTCGATTTTTAAAAATTCAATACTCTTGGCAACAAGTTCTAGGTCACCCTCATGATCAATGTAAATCCCCACCACTACATCACCAAATGCTGCAGGGTCCAATTGAGCTACAATATTCCATTTTTGGATCTTAATCCGCCCACCTCTAAGAGTGGGCTTCTCCTTTGAGCTCATAAAATACAACTAGGAAGAATCAAAAACCTTACTCTATTCTAAAACGTATATATTTACTTAAACTCCATAGCCTCGTGAAAATCCAAATACAAAAACTTGTATTTGTTTAAGAAAGGCTTTGATCAAATAATTAATGCAAAGAGAAACTACATCAGGTGAGGCAATACAATGGTTTTCCCTTCACAAATCAATTCTCCATATCGTACTTGCTCTAAATATTGGCTCTGGTTTATATCAATAGATTCACCCGCTATGATACCAAATCTCGATTTGGTCTTATCTCTGTAGAATTATAACACAGCAATAATAATATTAATATTAATAATGTAGCCTTCACTTATAATATCCACTATATATATATTTCACACAGTACAAGAGCTATTATATATCTAAAATTATAGCCAAACCACCTCCTAATAAATAGGGTGGTTTTACAACAATAGAACCCAAAATAATAATCACGGGTAAAACATACTCTGCGAATAATATATTATTGAAACAATATATTATAACAATATAACAACCACACAAACTATAATGTAAACTTTAATTTCCTAACAAAAATAATTATGGACATAGCAAAAACCATATATTTCTTACTTGATAATATTTAGTAGCCCTACTTCTATGTTTATTCCTAAAGTTAATAGGAAGAAGCTTGATCCAACCTCCTATTCTTTATTTTTTGTTGGCTATGGTTGTAGAACTAAAGGTTAAGAGTCTATGATCCTTTCAAGCATGACATAATAGAAAACATAGAATGTTCATGTCTTGGAAAATACATTCTGTGATGCTTCTCATGAACCCTTCTTTGTTTCTCCTGAGATATATCTTGATAATCCTTCTCCTAACATTATGGAAACAGAAGTTCAAGGGGCTGATTATCTTGATCTAGACATGATGGATATTGAGAGTGAGTCATCTCAAGTTGTATTGCATCCTAAGATTACTTAATGGGCTCAAAATTTGGTTCAAGGAGTCTAATCCTATTAGTATTAGAAAGGTAACTTGTAGTCAGCATTCTTATCATGCCTTGATGACCCTCTATGAGGTTGAACCAAAATATTTTGAAGAAACCCGTCAAGATGATAGATGGATTTAGGCTATGAAAGATGAATACAATGCTTTGATTGAAAATAACACTTGGGAACTAGTCCCTCCTTCTTATAAGAGAAGCATTTTAGGGTCTAGGTGGTTATACAAGATCAAGTATAGCTCTGTAGGAGAAATTTTCAATTTCAAGGAAAGGCTAGTAGCTCATGGTTTCACTCAAAAACCTGGTCTTGACAATGTTGAGACTTTTTCTCCTATAGCTAAGATGAGCACTGTTAGAATTATAATTGCTTTGGATACCCAGTGTGGTTAGGAGATTCACCAAATGGATGTTAAAAATGCATTTTTGAATGGTGAAAAATAAGAAATATACATGAAGAAAAAAGGTTTTAAAGAACCTATTAAGGAACAATATGTCTGTAAGTTGAAAAAATAATTATATGGTCTTAAGCAAACTCATAGAGCTTGGTATGCTAAAATTAATAGCTTCTTTCAGGATCTTGGTTTCTCTAACTATTGTTCTGATAATAATTTATTTGTTAAGTTTGAAAATAATCATATTATCATTATTGTCTTGTATGTTGATGAACTTTTGATTATTAGCAATGATAGAAATTTAATTGTTAGAATCAAAGAAAGGTTAAAAAATGTTTTGAAATGACTAATTTAGGTTTGTTAAATCATTTTCTTGGCATGATTATATTTCAATATCATAACTCTATTGTTGCATCTCAATATCAGTATGTTGTGAAGTTTATTAGAAGATTTAACATGTTTGATTGTAATCCTATTGTCATTCCTATTGAAGTTGGTGTCAAGTTAGATCGTAAACCAACTTGTGCTAAATTTGATCCTACTTTGTATAGACAGCTAGTTGGTAGTCTAATTTATTTGACTATTACTAAACCTGATATTTCTTATGCATTAGGAGTAGTTTCAAGATTTATACAAGATCCTTATGAGGATCATTAGAAAATGGAAAAAATAATTTTGAAATATATTAAAGGAACAGTTAATTATGGCTTGGTTTATTCTTATTGTAATGATGCACAATTATTTAGCTATTGTGATTCTGATCATGTTGGTGATGCTACAGATAGAAATTCTACTTATGGATATGTTTTCAAGTTGGGTGCAGGTGTCATCACTTGGATTCGAAAAATGTAACCAATAGTGTTTGTCTCTTCTAATGAAGTAGAGTATATAAGTGTTATGGAAGCTGCAAAGGAAGTTATGTGGCTAAAAATACTTTGGATGAACTATACATGGGCGTTAAAGGGAGAACTACTCTTCTATGTGACAACCAAAGTTACTATGTTATTACAAGAATACAATTCAACATCAAAGGAAAAATCATATTGAATTTGTTATGCACTTTATTCAAGAAAAAGTCTTGAATGGTGTATTGATCTAAAGTTCTTCTCTACTAAAGATCAAGTTGTAGATATCTTCACCAATCCATTGTGTGTTGTGAAGTTTTACAAGTTTTGTGCCTTGTTGGGCCTATCAAAATTTCCATTGAGGTCGAGTGTTCATGACAATTCCACCTCTTAGCGGTTATTTTAAACTTGTTTTAAACTTCCAATACTTCCTCCATTTTATAATAAGTAAATTTAAATCCCAGCAAAGCTTATGGATATGCCTTAGTTTATAAAAAGCTCCATAATCTTATGTGAGTCTTCATATGTAAAGAACTTGTTTTAAGAATTAATGTATGGGTAGATCTGTAGGATTTCCCTTGTTTAAATGCTAGCCTAAATCATCGTTGATGATTTATGGATATGTAAATCCATTTGTAGAAAAAGGTAATTTGGCATGTTTTATTTTTTGTATATGTTCCTTTGCATTGTGACTTTTATGGAAACCTTGGAACACTACTTTGAACCACGGAAAAATAGTGTCTCATGGTCTCATTAAAATCTGCAATGTGTTTCCATTTTTTTGCAGCTTGCATAAGTTTGCAAGACATTGCGGCAGTGTACTGTAGAGTTGAAAACCCCACAAGACTCTGCTTTAGTGCACCGCGGAACTGCAAATCCACGGAAAAAAAAAAATTCTGGTTTCTCAAATCACAATTTGATTTATGGAATTAGGAAAAAAATTTAACATGTTTTTGCAGGTTTCCCCACTTAACATTAAGGGGGAGTGTTGGGGTTGATAATGTCAATTGGGATATCATTTGATAGACCACTACATATTTTTTTATAAGAGCTAAAAAATTATTGAGGGGAACCTACCCCAAACAAATTCACAGCTCCATGAGAGCAAATTAATACATTAAAAAACCATAGTATAAAAGTCCAAAGTAAACAGGATCCCCCAGGAGCAATAGAAAAGAGTAGCTAAACAATAGAAGTAAAAAAACATAGAGGAACTAACAACAGTGTATAAACTAACAACCAAAAATATACAGAGACAATAAATAAAACAAAACACCCCTCCCCAGATCATTTATAGGATTTTTCAAGCCCCTACAACACCTTTTCCCATTCCTTTTCTAGAGCATATATGTTACCAACCAAAGACACCAAGTTGAGACCTTTGGGAGTCACCTTTCTTTTCCTACCCTGACTATCCACAGCACTATAATCATTAGCGAGCTGACCCAGAGTCTTAAGATGCTACAGAGTAGATTTAACTGTGAAAACACTCCACTCCATATAGTTGTGGAGAACAACATGAAAATGGTCCAACTCATTGGTTATGAAACCATAGTTAGCTTTTAAAACATTGATCTCTCCATCATGACCATTGCTAACTGCTTTCTCAACCTGTGCTTTCATCTTATACCAGTCATTAAACAAAACTACACCGAGCTCTTGGTGAGTCTCATATCTCCCTTAAGTTCTTCAATGTCCATCGTCATCTTAGCCAGATGGTTCTCCCCTTTCACAAGTCCAACATGCTCCATAACCTTGAACTGTTGTTCTAATTACACATTGATAGGAGCTAGATATTCCTATTTAGTAGAACCCCCTTTTGTGTTCAAAGGAACACTAGGAACCTACTTGGATTTCATCTCCCTAAGATTATATGCCACCACAATTTCAACATCATCTTTATCCTCTTCTGAGTCACCTTCCTAAGAATCAGATTCTTCACTCTAGTCTTCTTCCTTTAAGTCCGAGTCGACCCCATCTGCATAAGTTTCTAGGGTTTTAGTAAGAGAGATAGACTTGTCAATATACAGATCTTCTCTTTTGACAAGAGTGAGAATAATGCCCTGATGGAGTGGGATAGAGACCCTTCTAGTTTTAAACTGAGAGATAAAAGCACTCAGTGAATGAAAAAGAAAGTAGAGGAAGTTAAATCCTAGCCACTCCTGAAATGATTAAGCATAGGAAGGTGATAGGCGTAAATGCATTTTTGATGGACCTCAAGAGTGAGAAATTGGATTAGTGTGAGAGCCACATCATCAAAATGTTTGGGTAAAGACACATGAAGATAACGAGCAAAGTGGGAAGTGAGATTTTTGTTACCTTTGAGAAATAGGTTCAGCTTGTTAGAGGCTTCTTTTTTGGGTTTATAGACCTCCCTCCCAACAGTAGGAAGACCCATCACTTTGGCGACCGAATCCACATAAATCTCAACGTTAATCCCTTTCATTTCAACCGCACCTTTTTGTAGTTTTCCAAGTGCTAAAAAAATATTTAGTAATATTTTCAAAATGACCTTTGAAAATTTTGAGGAATGGAAAAAAACCCTTACTATCAAACAAATCCATGGCTTCAGGCATCACCCCTTCGAGATCAGCAGGTTCAGTTCTAACCAAGTCTCCACTAATTTGACCACACAAAAAACCATTCACAAAAAGCTAGAATTATGTAGCCAGAGGATTACATGCAAGCCCAAAAATATTATTTCTCTAGGTACGGGAGGCAACAAAGGCTTTCAAGACACATGAGCGGATCCTCTCCCAGATCTTTGTATCATTCAGAAATAAATTCTCACTATTCCTATGGCATATGGCCATGATGACTTCAACACACCATGAACTGACATTATTTGTTGACGTGTCCATTTATGTCATTACGTAAGTGTGCTCACACCTTAGGATCAAGATATTCCATTTCATTGATAAGTGTAAACTCATCACAATTAACCCCCAAATTAGTAAAATAATTCACAAAAAAGTTAGCCTCCCTATAAACATGCTTGAAGGTAATAATTTCAAATGAATTTAACATTTCCATTATACTCTTTATAGAGTTTTTTATGGAAATTGAAATGGATCCTTTCCCAGTAATGTTGTTAATTATGTTCATAGAGTCTCCTTCCACCTCCAAATTGACAAAATTATATTGGAGAGATATAGACACCCCCCAAAAAAACCCTGTTGCTTCAGGAAAATGGTTTGTTTGAGTTCCAAGATTGTGATGGTACCCAAGAATAAATCTGCCTTAAGAATGACGGAACACCCTGCCGCAGCCAGCTCTACTAGGGTTTCCTTTGGAAGCGCCATCAAAGTTCAACTTAATACACTCCTTGCTAGGTTTCACCCATCCTTTGAGTCTAACGTTAATAGTAGGGGTACTAGTTGATGAGGATCCCAGACCCCACTTTAAGGAAAATCTGGCTTCATTCTGAAAGATAGTCTTCTTTTGAGGGTTCAAATTAGAGAAATTATCCTGAATGGTATTAACACAACGGGCTCCAAATTTCTTGATCTACTCTTTCTTACCTTTGAAAATTCTTCTATTTCTCTCCTTCCAAATCTCCCAAGCTAAATGCATAATAGAAAATGTCCACAAATATTTTAAACCTCGACTCTTAAAAGGACTAGACCATTGACACCACAGTTGTTTAATGGAATTTGGGAATACCCAATTGACTTCAAAAATATTAAGAATAGTCTTTCTAACCGAGACTAGATAGGGATAGCTGAGAAAAAGGTGTGAGGAGTCTTCACACTCACTTTCACACAGCACACACTTGTTAGCCATATGGAAATTTCTCTTGTTTAGGTTGTTGATAGTTATAATCTTATCATGGATAACCAACCACCAGAACATATTAATCTTGGGGATTAACTCTTTGACCCAAACACTTTCCAAATGGAAGTTTTCAGTTTCCCCCACATCAAAGAAGAAAGAATTGTAGGCACTTTGAACCAAGAAAATTCCAGTGTCCTCCTTTGACCAGTTAATACTATCATCTTCTAATATCTCCTTATTAACAATAATGCCTCTTAATTTGTTTTTAATAGAAGAAATATTAATGTTTTTAGAACCATCCAGTTCTATAGTTTTCCATTGGCCAAGGGGCTCATCAAAGTTGAAATAATCTCTTACCTTGGTCCCATATTTGGCTATAGAATCACTATAGACCATGGGGTAAATGATCTTAAGAGGAAGGCCCCCTAACCATTTGTCCTCCCAAAAATTAATCATTTTCCCATTGTCAACCATCCATTTGCTACCCTCAGAGACAACATGTTTTTCCTAGTTTATCAATTTCCAGAAACAGAGAAGAACCATTTGAATCTTGGATGCAGAAGCACCATTCATTGGCTAAAAGATTTGGCCAATATATTCCCCTGATAATAGAATTCCATACACTCTCTTCCTTGACCATCTTCTAGCTCATTTTAGACATCATTGCTTTATTCATTTTGGTCAAGTCTCTAATACCTAGACCTCCAATTTTTGGGGGGGAGCAAACCTTTTCCCAAGTAATAAGAGGAATTCTATCTTTGGGTTCTGAGCCACTCCATAGAAATATTTTTTGAATACTCTCCAACTTACTAGCAATTGAGGAGGGTAACCTATAGATAGGCATCGAATAAACAGGAAAATTCTGAATCGAGCATTTGAGGAGGACTACCTTGTGAGCTTGGGATAACATAGAACATTTTCAGCCTTTGAGTTTCTTCAAAAACCTATCAATTAAAAATTTCCATTCAGCATTCTTAGGTTTTTCCACTCCAATAAGCATACCTAGATACCTAGTCAGGAAGGTTTTAGTCACACAACCAAGAATTCCAGCTATTTTATTACATCTTCTTTCTAGAGTGTTGATAAAGTAAACCAAAATTTTCCCATGATTTATCAATTGGTTTGACGCCTCCTCATAATCAATCATTAACTGTTTGAATTCCATAGCCTTCGAGATAGAAGCCTCACCCACCAACATAGTTTCATGCACAAAATGTTGGTGAGCAACACTATTACAATTAATAGTAGGAGATATACCTCTGATTCTCCTTTCCAAGGAAGCCTTATTAAGGGATCTACTAAGTGTATCAGCCATAATTATGAAAATAAAGGGAGAAATAGGATCACCTTGTCTTAATCCATGCATGTTGTTAAAAAATCCATAAGGGGTCCCATTAATAAAGACCGAGAACTTTTTTGTAGAAATACATGAAATAATCGTCAGCCTGAAGTCTTCACCAAAACCAAACCTAGTTAGAACCTTTAAAAGGGAAGGCCAAGAGACTCTATCATAGGATTTCTCCATATCAAGTTTAATAAACATGGCTTCCTTCTTATTCTGATTAACCGTATGAAGGGTCTCTTGAATAGTGACTATACCATCCTGGATATATCTTCCCATAAAAAAACATCCATATTGGTCAAAAATGATCAAAGGCAAGACTAGCTGAAATCTTAAAGCAAGGATTTTGGAGCACATTTTATAAACACAGTTACATATGCTTATAGGTCAAAAATTCCTGAAATCTGTATGATCATGATTCTTAAGGATTAAGGCAAGAAAAGTATTTTTTAACTCTTGAAGCATATTTTTATTCTTAAGAATTCTTGAATAAAATTGCAAGTATCTTCCTTAACAATCTCCCATAAAGTTTGAAAAAAGAGAACCGGAAACCCATCTAGTCTTGGAGGTTTGTCTAGATTTAGGGATTTCAGCATAAATTCAATTTCTTCCAAGGGATTTTTGTAAGCATGTTATTTTCATATTCATTAATCAAACGAGGAATACAGTCTAGGAAGTGCTCTTCCTTAATGATGTTGGAAGTGCTAGTAGAAGCCAAAAGCCTGTTGAAAAAAAAAACTAGCATCTTTTTGGATTTCCTTAATGTCATTGATCAACACTCCCTCTTCATCCCTTATACATAGAATTCTATTAGAGATCCTTCTTTTTAAATTTGAGATATGAAAGAACTTCATGTTCTTATCACCTTCTTTAAGCCATTGGACCCTCCATTTTTGTTTCCAAAAAATTTCCTCCTTCAAAATGATATTATGATAGTTAGCTAATAATTTCCTCCTTCAAAATAATATTATGATATACCACTACATATGACCCCTTAGGAAAAAGGTTATTTAATAAACTTATTCGGTCTTCATAGCTGTGAAAAGAGTGAAACGGTATGACCGTTCACCCATCCTATATATAGGATGATCCCTCACGATATTGGGACAAATTAGAATGATTAATTGTAATTATATACTCAAGTTATTTTGTATATGAGAACTATATAATTTTGAATATCTAGTGTGTAATTATCTTTGTGAGACCGAGGAGTGAAGTGGAAGTGTTGGGTTAAATATCTAATCAATTCTATATATAGATAGTGCTTTATTCAGTGGGGTTTTTTCCTTCGGGTTTCCCCACTTTAAATTTGGTGTTCTCTGCCTCATTTTATTTCTTATTATTTTCTTTCAACTCATGTTTTTTAAGATTGGTAATCTGTTATCTATTTTAAGATAAATACTTGTTTAAATTAGCTACATAACATAATCTATAATCTCAGGAAATTTATCTGTGGATCTATAATTTCTAAATTGTATTTCCTGTCGTTTCCCAACATGATCATCATATTGGAACTTGGATAAGTGAGAAAATTAGTTACCAATGATGGGGAGTGGAAATAATGGTGGTGATAACGGTAGAAGATGGAAGAGGAGGAGGAGGGACAGAAACTGAAGTTTCGGGAGTGGATGAAAGATGAGTTACTTGTGTAAATCCCAAATTCATACCCATTCCACTCGAAAGAGGTGATAAGGATGAGAAAACACTTTCCATGAAATATATAAGAGGGGACGAAGCTAATGTATGTGAAGATGGAGAAGAAAGGGTGAAAATGTAGAGGGTGTTAAGATCTGCAAGGTGGGATGTGGAGGAGAAAAATGGACGTGAGAGGGAGAGGAAATAGAATGGGCCACTTGAATTTGTTGAGTAACAATAAGGACCAAGGAAGTGATGGGAGAGGAAGAAGTAATGGGCTGGGTAACTATGGTGCTCACTGGTGCTTCTTTGGCATGTGAAGGATAAGGAGAAATGATCACCACCACAGATGAAGTAGGGATGGCAGATGATGAATGATGGGGCTTAACTCCATTGATCACAAACTTGAATTTTACCTTCTTATGTGGGCTTCCAATTTTATCCTTTTCTCCATGGGAGGGGTTTTCTTTAGACATGGATGTGACAAGTAACTTTGGAAATTGTGGGACCTTGGGCTTAACACTCCATGTATACAACCACACATTATTTTGAATGAGGATTTGAGAAGCTCTGTCCTGAATAGATGAGGGTTATTTGATGGGCCAGTTGATCGAAGGAAATCACGCATTATCACCATCCATTTGTTTGTACATATCCTCCACAATATTTTTGTCATTAATGGCGTCTTTAGGAATATTGGTAAGATCCAATGTTCTTATCTCATCTAGAGTCAATCGAATGTTATCTTTTCATCTAATTTCCACCTCATTCCTTTAGTTAATCCATATATCCTCAGGGTATGGAATGTGAAGTTACATGGTTCCATGAGATTTCAGCAAACCTCGATAGTTAAATCCTAGCATTGGAGGCATGGTCCTCTTAAGCTTTCCTTGGATTTCACTGGCCACATTCTTAGCTTTGATGATGGAGGAACAAGTATACATTCCAATAGAGATAGGGAAGGAAACTACATCCTTAGGTTTTCTCTATTATAATTTATGAAATCCAAAATTTGCCTAACCAACTACATGAGTATCCATTTGTCACTTGCGAACATCGGAAGACGCATTGGAGATCCTTAGAACACTTTGGCTCATAGATGTGTGAATTTCTAGAATTACAAATAGATGCAACCTCATTTTGACATTGTGTTCCATATAAAATCTAAGACCCTTTTCTTTAAAATATTGGGCTCCAATCTATAGATGTTGTCATAAAATAAAGCGTCATTAACTCTCCTGAAATGTGTTTGAATTTTAATGAAAATTGAGGATAGACTTTGTAAATATGATCAGAGGACCTTGAACCTGCTGTCTTCAGACCATGGTAATGCCACATTCCAATTGTGGCATAGGTAACATATGACATCATATAAAATTTTCCTCTAGTCAAGACTTATTTCATTGGAGGTTTCACTAATATACGTTCCCCAATCGAAGAATTGTTCATTCTTCTTTATGATTGAGATAAACTGATACATCCATTCATGGAATTCCTTAGCATCTAGGAGCCCAAACACTCTACTAAGGAGTGTGATGATTTCATCAATTTTAGAAAAAAATCACTCCTAGGAACAATCTTGGGAAACCTGGATACAGAAGGATTTTCCTTTAATAAGCACTTCTTGTTGACATACTTGACACATTCATCCAAGTCTTGATCTCAGACCTTTTGAGCAGATTGAGGGTTTATCTTGACATATTCAAAGAAATTAGGGATTTTAAGGAGCTCATCAAATTCATTTGTATCTAGCTTGATAACCACCTCAACTTCTTGATTTCGAACAGACCTTGTGCCTAAATCGTAGTGATTGACACACACAAAAATAAATTTTGGACATTGAACAGAGATCAGGAAGGTGGTTGCTAGAGGTATCCCTATTGCGCAAATGCTCTGCATCCATGAATCTTTTGAATATCTTTAAAATCTACCTCAAAATTCATCCTTGTTAATGTGCCCATCTTTGTGTCTCTGATATCAACATTAGATTCAATTCTAGAGGGAGGTATAATTACTTGATATTTATACTTCATTTCCTTCGATGATACCTTTTGTCCCTTGCCTTTTCTTGAATCAGACATGAGGAATTGAAGAAAAACAATCAATAAATCCCCCTAAAAACCTGTAACATTCCTATTTTAAGACTTTAGAAACAAGGGAAAAAAATTTTACCACAATGTTCTCTGTTCTAAATAAAACATCATTTAGAACACACATTCCATGCCAATCAATCTCATAACAGATAACCATATGCAGCTGTAATGACTCGGTAAATTACCGATCTCTCATTTCATGACTCAGTTACTAACCGATCTCTCATGTTTGTCTTAAAGTATAGAATACTTTATGTATACTACATATACTTGGTTTTCCTACCCTGATCCAGGTACTGAGTGATCTGTTCAAAGAACCTATCTGAATATTTGTTACCAATATTCATCTAACATCACGTTTCTTTAAACTAGGTGACATAGGACAACACAACCAACAGCTTGCGATACTTTGGCCAAATATTTTCAACATACTGTTCATGTTACTATTCCTAGATGACATACTCATCAATTCAAAATACATCTTTCACCTCACTCTACTGTTATCTAGAATGGTCTTTACTAACTTCTTTCAGTCCACTTGCCCAAGGTTTGACCCTAACCCAGGTTAGCGACATAATTTGTTATAGGGAGACGCTCATGATGACTTAGGGTATATGGGCATACTCGACCGACCTAAGTCATCTGAATGTGCCTAGGTACCCTGAGTCATAGAAAGCTACTTCCTATTCTAATCATGCTACTAACTTGACCTAGAGAGAAACTAAGTTCAAGTCCAGATGTGTGTAGATCTAGATGAACAAATACAGAAGGGTGTTGCCACATGTCAACTGCAACACTGTATCCTTGAGAATCCCTTAGTCTTCTCAAAGGTACAGTCATGCAGTTGGCATGTGCCAACATCCATTAGAACTGCTTCATCATGATGTACACACCCCTTGGTGGTCATTACTTCATAATTAAATTTGGATTAAGATTCAGATTGCAGCAACCATGCCTAACCCTAATTCCAACATTCATTAAGTTCTTTATCCATAATTAATCTGATTTGATATTAATAACTTCATTAACTCATGTTTGCATTTATGTTCATTAACTCGGCATAACAAGCAGTTATCCCAAAAATAGGGCAGAAAACATCAAACGGTTAATTTTAATGCAACTTAGCTGTCCAAAGAAGGTGTATCATCCACCTAGGTTCAACTAGTGTTTACTTTATATAAAACTAAGTACAAAGATTAAAGATCATAACCACCATTCCTTTTATTTTTCCTTCTTTTGAGAGAGGAAGAGTCTTCCTCTACATGATTAGATGTTAGGGTTAACATAACCTTTTTATCATTCACCACTCATATAGTTTAATTTTATGTCCAATACATATTTCATTATTATACTATAATTGTTTAGATAGAGAACAACATCTTATACCACTTAGCAAGTTACACTTTAGTAAGGGAGATTGAACTATTCCCTTAATCCAACTTATTAAATGATAACAATAATAGGTATACAAACAGATATAAAGAATATCGACAAGATAACATTACTATTTCCTTCATACAAAGTACAAGAGAATTTACACCACAATTTTGAGTCAGTCTCCAAACTTTTCAATTCATCATGATAAAATATACACTTTACAAGACTATGCATTTCAGGCATACTACATGTCAATCAACATTAAGATCATAAAAGAACATAACTTTTCTTTTTCAATACAACTCAAGAATGAATCGAAATTCTTTACAAAAGAACCAGACTTTAAATCAGCCAATACATCATAAAAAAAATTTTGCCTTCTTTTATCACTTACAAAGTCCATCTGCAAAAATTGCTAGCACGGGTCAGTTCATTGAACTGAGCATGATAAGCACTAAGCATTAAAATGAAGTGCATTCCACTAATTGTTCCATTAAAACAACTTTGCTTTAATGAAACAATTAATATATCATACCAATAAGCATAAGTAATAATAACCATAAAAGAAGTACAAATAATAAGTCTGAAATCACTTTTAAGAAAAGAGCATAATATAATCAGCAACTACTGCATTATATCATATAAGAATTGACCCAATCAATTACTTATTTAAAACAAACAACAGATCTTGTCGTCTAATTATTTCATAATTCTTTCTGAATTGAAATACAAAATTTAACTTTACTATGTAACGAAAAGAGTTACTTTCAGAACCAAAAACCTTATTGTTCATTTTACCAAGTTTCTAGAATCATGTATAGACAAATTCAATTCAGCATAGTACATATTTAGGATGATTCATCCTACAACTTAAATAAATAAGAAGAAGAATCAATACAGACTATCCACGATTCACCATTCATCTAAAAGATAGAAAACAGGTTCAGAAAGTACATAACTGATTACCTACATAACTGCATCAATCAAGGAAACCAATAAAAGGATTCACCATTTAAGAGACAACATCTGATACAAGAATCCCAAACCAATCCGAGAAGGGAGAGAATCAAAACAAGTCATCATCCTACTTGTAAGCCTTAAGTATATTCTACATTATAGAAGATATCATTCAGAGATCTGAAACCATACGTTCCAAAAGTCAAAGCAAGACTTACACAAGGATTATCTCTTACTCGTGTCCATCCAAGGAAGATTCATAATATTATTGAGTGCACAGAAAGGAGTCCATCCAAAAACAATATCCTAATGATGCATGACTCATTCATTCAAAACAGTCAGTCTAGAAGTGATTACATTTTCCCCTTTACAGGATAGACTCACTTGTACACTTCCATTCGACACGACCATTGACTCTATACAAGTTAGCCAAGATCAAGAAAGAACAAATGGGGACGATTTGGTTTTCCCAGTACCAAAATGACAGTCCCAAAGTTGCCCGAACATACAACTATTCCCATGAACTTTCCACAGCCAACTAGTAACAAGTTAAACTAAACAATCCACAAGGAAGTTTCCATTTCTTAAGAGTGAGTTCACACTATTTCATACAAGATAGAAAGGGTAGAAAACTGAACTCAGGAAGTCAAATAGGCCTAGGATAGTAATCACTCTACAACATGGAAGAGAGTCGATCTACAGAGAAGTTCAAACAACTGAACTTAACTTTACAAAAGTTAAAGGAAACTCAATAGAAAGGATCCGATCCTAGGTTTCATTCACCAGTGTTTCATCAATTAGAATTCCAAATCCCATTTAAAACCCAAAAGTTCTTTCGATAGTTCTCAAAAGAGAATACAAAACCAAACACAATTTTTATAGAAAACAACACTTCTATTTTCCTTATGAATTCAAACCTTATCAGAACAACAATATCAACACTAATCCCGGTTCATCTATTCAACGTTGTTTGAACACAAGTTCAAGTTCATTCAACAAGAAAAGTAAACAGTTACAGTTTTAAAGCAGAAGTACAAATCTTGGAAAAACAAGATACATTCCACAAGAGTATTCAACTCCTATCTCCTTTAAAAACCATAAATCCATTCAAATGGATCTGAAAGAGAATACGAAAACCCAACACAAGTTTTAAGTCAAACAAGTTTCAACATTACTCACAAACTCAAATGTAACCAAAATCCCAACTAAATAACTTTCACAGCTCCATCTAGCACATAAAGATCAAAGTCAGAGAAGGTAATTGTTCCAATCAAATAACACAAGTAGAAGTACGAACACAACACTTCCATATACTTCAAAAACTCATTATCGATTCTTTCAAAAGAGTTTGAATTCACACCGAAGGGTAAGTAAACAATACAGTCTCAAACCAGAGGTTCTATATCCTCACAACAAGATACAGTTCCATAAAAGGTCCAACATCCTTCTATCAAAACAATCAAAGACTTTCAAACAAGACGCGGGTTACCCAGAACAGAGGAGAGTAGAATATCCTCAAACATTTACATGTTATTACATGTTCAAAGTAAACGGTACAGTCTGGGATGGAAGTACTACAACCTTTCCAAACTCAAGATGCATCAAGGAGAAGATTTCAAAAGAGACTACCAGTTAAAACTCAAATCAAAACCATTTACTCAAGCTCTTTTCGAGTAGAAAGTCCCGAATACAAGTCCCGAATACGAGTTCTAAAAAAACACAAAGCCTCAAATACGAGTTCTAAACAACACAAAGCCTCGAATACGAGTTCTAAACAAACACAAAGCCTCGAAATTTCCATATGCGTATCACCATTGAACTTGCGCAGAGAGAAACATCCAAAGACTAACATTATCATGCAATGGATTCATATCCAAAAATCAGAGAGATTCATTCAATCATGAAAGTAAATAACCAGACAAAACATGTAACCATTTATCTCATGAGAGTAGAGTTATTTTAATGAAACATTTAGAGGAAAGTAAGAAATCTTAATGGGTAGAGCCTATCATGCCTGATAGTGCTTCTGCCAATTCGAAGGATACTTCCAGCCGAGCTTCCAACTCTTTTTCTCCTCCAAGAAAGATCAAAAACCAAACATCTCTTTCTCTAATGCCTCATATACTTTCCTTAGATCAAAAATAGACCAAGGAAACCAAAAATAGCCACAAAGTGAAAGTCGAACTACTGGTTCGAAGAACCAGATAGCTCCATGCAGAGATCAAAAATCGCAAGGCATGCAAGACCAAACAACCTCCAACAAATCCACCCTCATTGTTTCCAAGATGGTTTGCTCACAAAACTCGAGGTTCATTAATGTCATTACTCCCCAATCTCCCACCTATCTCTCCTTGCCACCGCCTCCCAAAATTGGCAAATGTTATTTCAACCTCTGCATGCATTTCTAATTTTAACTATGATTCCACAGTAAGCTTCCACCAAGTTTACATGTCTCTGCCAAAACTGGCAGTACTTCCTATTTATTCAAAAAAGTCAAATCAAATAAATTCCTTTGGAACCGTTCACCAACTTGCCATGTGACCCTAGGTCCCTTTCATTAGTTTAGGATAGATTTCCATAACTTAGGTTATGACCTTAGGTTAGTCTAGAAAGTAATTACCTTAGGTTTATAAACATTGCCTTAGGTAATTTTCTAACTTAAGATAGGTTATTATTCAAACCAATTTAGTAGTAGGTAATAGGTTAAGAGTATACCTAACATCACCTTAGGTTTTTCCCATCCCAACATAGAATATGAAGCTTAGGATAGATTGTCACCCAAATAAGTAGACATAGCTTAGGAAATAGTTACATTTACCTTAGTTTAGAATACCGTTAGGATAAATCCCATAGGTTTAGGACTTAGATTCCCTTCATAGTCGTGAAGCAGGCTTCAATCCACTTAACGTCATTAAATGTCCTGAAGAGATCAATCCTAAAGATCCGAGCACAAAACATACAACCGAATGCAGGCACAATCTTACAAGACCAAAAATAATTTGTAAACATACAAAATCTCAGTCCACTATGTCTCTCAACCTATGAATTTCAGTTTACCATTCAGACTAGTAAGGAGATTTAAAACATTCCTTGGATCAATGGAATTGATCCAAGGATGAGTCAGTTAATAGAGATAAGTTTGCAACCATCTTAACCAGATTACAACTCACCTATCCAAAGTGAAAATGGATTATTGCAAGCATCAGCATTTCAGTCTAATGAATCCAAGAGCAGAAATGATTTATCCCTGGCAAGCATGATTTTCAACAAGCAAAGGAGCACACCGCATCAAGAAAATCACATGTCAACGCTTGCAATGCAAAAGAGAAATATAATAATTTGTCAAAGGTGTTACATACTTCCCTCCTAAAAAGAATCATCATCCCGATGATTATCTTATTTTGACCATTACATTAGGGAAAATCAGTTTATTCACTTTCTTATCATATGTTTGTAACAATATCATAATTTTAAAGTTCCAGAAATCAGCATTCACATAGTTGTTTATTTAAAAATAAATAGTTATCTGCCCAAAACTGGAAGACTTATTGTCATATAAAGATAAAATCACAAATGTTTATCAGTCATCTAAATCAATTGTGTTCAAATAAATATGGAAAAGCAGCTTTCATATCTTCCATATTTTCCCAAGTTACACTTCTTCGTTAAATTGGTCCCACTGGACCTTACATTGACTTATTTCACGATTTCTTAAATGCAACTGGTGATTTTCCAGCACTCGTATGGGTTTAACCACGATTATTCCTAGTTCTTGGACCTACAAGGAATTCCAATTTAACAAATGTGATAAATCTGAAATGTATTTCTTACACAAAGAAATATGGAAAACATCATGCATTTGTGACAAAGCAGGAGGTAATGCTAAACGGTAAGCTACATGGTTGATTACTTCAACTATTTCAAAAGGTCCCACGTAATGAGGTGATAACTTGGCAGCTTTGCCAAAATTTATAGAACTCTTTTTCGGTTTAACTCGAAGAAAGACCATCTCACCAAGTTCAAATTTCTTATCAACCCGCTTTAAATCAGCATAACTCTTTTTCCTATCTACTGCTTCTTTCAAGTGTTCACAAATCATTTTAACTTGTTGTTCTATTTCCATAAGGATTTCAGGTCCAATTACCTCTCTATCCTCAATGTTGTCCCAACTAACATGGTTTTTGAAATTTCTTTTGTATAATGCTTTGAAAGGTGCCATCTTAAGAGAGGCATGATATGTGTTATTATAAACAAACTCAACTAGTGGAAGGTACTCTTCCCACTTATATTGTTGATCCATACAATACGTTCATAACATATCCTCTAAAACTTGATTAACTCTTTCAATCTGTCCATCCATTTTTGGATAATACGTAGAACTGAAATTCAACTTAGTTCTTAGAGTTGCATTAAGTGTTTACCAAAACCTTGAAGTTATTCTAGGATCTCTATCAGATATGATTAATTCAGGTACTCATGTAATCTGAAAATTTCATGTACAAATCTCTTTGCCAAAATAGGAGAATCATCTTTCAGATTACCAGCAATAAAATGTGCTACTTTTGTTAGTTTATCAACAACTACCAAAATAACATCATTCTTATTTCTTGACATAGGAAACCCTTTTACAAAATCCATGCTTATTACTTGCCATTTGTACTGCGGTATGCTATGAGGATACAATAAACCGGCTGGATGCATATGTTCAGCTTTAACACGTTGACATTCTAAGCAATGTGTCACAAAATCAATAACATCCTTTTTCATACCCTTCCAGAATTATTTTTGTCTTATATCAGCAAGCATCTTTGTAATACCTGGGTGTCTAGAGAAAGGTGGATTGTGAAATTTTGTTAACAATTTCTTTCTTAAATCATTTAGTGAAGGTATGTATACTTTGTTTTCTAATCTTAAGATTCCTTCATTGTCAAAGTGAAAACCTTTATACCTCACATCATTTGGATCTATAGCAAGCGTTGTTTTTACTTACTGAAATTAAGAATCAGATTCCATAACACTTTTTACTTCATCCTTAAACTGAGTTCTCAAGGTTATAAGAGTAGAAATGTGCTTCCTATGACTTAGAGCATCAGCCACTATGTTTTCCTTACCTTTGATGTAATTTATGTCAAAATCATATTGAGACAAAAACTCTAACCATCTTCATTGTCTTGCATTTAGATTTGGCTGAGTGAAAATATACTTCAGCCCAAGATGATCGATTTTTAATTCAAACAGTTTACCAAGCAGATAATTCCTCCAAACTTGTAGTGCATGAACAATGGCAACAAGCTCTAAATCATGTGGAGCATAATTCAACTCATGTAACTTTATTTTTCTACTTTCGTAAGCTATGACATGATCATTTTGTAACAAAATATCTCCTAGACCTTCCCCATATGCATCTGTTACAACAGTAAAGTCTCCATTAGGATCTGGTACCACTAGAATAGGTGTTGATGTTAACTCCTCCTTCAAAGTTCAAAATGTAGATTCACATTTCTCATTCCAAACAAACTTATTATCCTTTTTCTGTAATGAAGTTATTGGTGCAGCCACTTTAGAAAAATATTTTAAAAATTTTCTATAGTAGCCAACAAGACCCATGAAGCTTCTAACTTCATGTACATTCTTTGGTGCAGGCCACTCAGTTATAGCTACAATTTTAGAAGGATCAACAACAATTCCATTCTTACTTATTACATATCCCAAATAGTGCACTTTTGTGTCATAGAAAGAACATTTAGATAGCTTACCCTATAACCGTATCTTTCTCAAAATTTCCAAAACTATCTTCAAATGCTCATGGTGTTCCTCAATACTTTTAGAATATATGAGAATGTCATCCAAGAATACAAGCACAAATTTGTCCAAGTATTCTTGAAATATATTATTCATTAAATTCATAAAAGCTACGGGTGCATTTTTTAATCCAAAAGGTAAAACTATGAACTCATAATGTCCATACCTTAGTCTAAAAGATGTTTTATGAATGTCCTCATCCTTAATCCGTAAAATCTATTCTCACTGCATGACTGATGGATCTTAAAATGTCTTCTCCATAGGGAGTCAAATATACCATGCATTCGTTTCAGTTCTCTTCTCTTAGCCCATAACAAAACAAGGTCTCCAACCTAAAAATCTTGATGCTTAGCTTTCTTATCAAAAAATATCTTGACCTTCTCCTAATCCTCCATGATCCGATTAACCACTTTGGACCTACTTTTCTCCAACTCTCTCAATTACATGATTATTTTTCAACGAAATCTTGGAAAGTATCATCTTGAATCAATTTGGCCAACCTCAAGGCAAGAAATTCCAAGGAGATAGGAATATCCATATCAACTCCATACAACACTTGAAAAGGTGTCATCCCAATAGCCTTCTTTGGATTAATACGATCAGCCCAAAATGCATCGTACAATGCCTTGTGCCACGTTCCTTGATTTTTCATCAAATAGCTTTTGATTATATTCACCAAGTTCTTATTACTCGATTCCATGTGACCATTTCCTTGAGGATAATAATTTGAAAAGTGAGCCAAAGTAATCCCATAACCATAGAAAAATTTAGTGAGTTCATAAGACAAAAAATTAGAAGCATTATCAGCAATAATCTTATGAGGAACACCAAACCTAACTATGATATTTTCTTTAATGAAGCTAAAAACAACTTCAGAGGTGTCATGTTTTACCGGGATGGCTTCTACCCACTTTGTGAAATAATCATTTGTAGTCAAAACATAACTATGCCCAACACTAGACAAATATTCAATGTTCTGATAAAATCAATTCCCCATTGTTGAAAGGGTTCCTTAATTACCACTGGCCTTAGGGGAAGTGCTACCAATTTTTGACAACCAACAAACTACTGGCAAGCTTCACACTTTTCTACCCACATGGATGCATCTTGAAAGAGAGTGGGCCAATAGTACCTCTCTCATAGGATCTTGTGAGCCATAACAGATGATGAGAAATTCCCCCCACATGCTAAGCTGTGAAATGCTTCTAGAAGCTTACCTTTTTTAATTTTATCCATGCAGCGAAGGAATACTCCATCAATTCCTCTCTTGTACAAACCGTTATCCCAAATCACATATTTAGCTGACCTTAACTTGATCATTCATTTCTCTTTAGGACAGATGTCTGGGGCATTCTCCATAGGTTAGAAAGAAAGAAATATCTGAATACCACTCATTTTTTGTACTTACAAATAATACTTTGGGTACTTCTTCATGGTTTTCCTCGACTGCATGAGTTTCTTCCTTGGGGTTGTTTTTCAGTGATTAATTGACACAAGCCTCTTCCATGCATGAGCTTTGTGGGTTTGATTTCTAAATAATATTCATGTACCTTGGCAGTCTAAATACATCACTGACTACCTAACTCTTGCTGAGTGAGGATGGACTTTATCTCCATATCAGGGACAAGAACCAACATGTGAGAATTTTGGATGTAATACCTAAAATGTTTTACTGCTTGAACCATGGCATAGGCATATTTTTCAATCTAGTACATCTTGAGCTCATGATTCTTCAAAGGGATACTCATAAAATCAATTGGAGATTCAACCCCTTCAGCATTATTTTTCATTAGTATAATAGACATTATATGATTTCATGCATAGATATACATTGATAAAATCCTTTTAGAAATATGGGTATAACCAGAACAGGGGCATGAGCTATGGCTTCCTTTATTTCATCAAAGGCAACTTTTCCATCAGCATTCCATCGAAATGGAAGTTTTAACATTCATCATCTTGATAATGTGCCAAGTCTTGTCAGCAAAATCTGGAACAAACTGTCTCAAGAAATTAACCTTCCCAAAGAATGAATGCACACATGTTTTTACTTAAAGGAAGGGTGAGATTTTGTATAGATTTAACCCGATCAAGGTCAATCTTAGTTCCTTTTTTCATCACGATATGTCCCTGTAATTTCCCTTCTGTGTACTCCAAACATAGATTTTTTAGGATTCAAATAAATTTTGTATTGTCAACACCTTATCATAAATCGTTCCAGATGATCAAAATGATCATGCCTATTCTTGGAAAAAATTGTAAGGTCATCCAAATAAACTAGAATTATTTTCCCCATGAAGTCTCTAAATGATAGATCTATTACCATTTGGAAGGTAGCTCTGGCATTAATCAACCCAAATGGCATCCTCCGGTAAGAAAATGTACCCCATGGAGTAGTGCATGTCATTTTATGTCGATCTTCTGCTACAACCTCAACTTGATTGTATCTAGAAAATCCATCTAGCATAGAAAGCATTTCTGACCCTGTCATTGTTTGTAGCACTTGATCCATAATAGGTAGAGGGTAATTTTATTTCAGCAAAGATTGATTGATATTTCAAAAATCAACGCAGATACAAATTTCTCCATTATTCTTGTGTACAGGGACAATGTTGGCCACCCATGTGGAATGATAAATTGGAAAAATAATCCTTTCATCCAACATCTTTTGAATCTCTACAAGAATGGTTTCAGAAATATTGGGTTTGTAATGACGTTGTTTTTACTTGTACAACCGAGCATCCGTCTTAAAAGGAATAATGTGTTACACATTTTTCAGTTTGAAAGATTTTAAATCTATGTAATACCACGTTAAAATGTCTATGTATTTCTTCAAAATTGCAATGAACTTCCTTTTTTCCCTAGGAGAGTAACATTTTCCAATATTTACAATTTGCAGCTACTCATCAGATCCCAGATTAACATGCTAAATCTCAGCATAGGAATTAGCTTCAGACTGTGATCATGTTTGTCAAATATTCCTTCGAGAGACACCAAGCCTTTGGGAATGTTTTCCCCTTCAATTAAATAACTTCTCCATTTATTTCTTATTTTAAATCAGAAATGGATTCATGGAAATTTGATTCAAAACCTTTAAAGTAGAGCTCGCTGAAATTATCAGACTTTTCTACAAAATTCAAAAATTGTTGATCATCATTGAAGACTTGCCAATGCAAATAATTTTAAGGGACCCTAGGCTGATAGACTATCTCAATGGTATATTTTCCTTCCTTGAAATTAGGATGAGAAAGGAGTAAGAAATCATACACCACAAGGGAATCCACCTTGTCATTGTGATCTCTAGGTACTAATTTTATCAAAAAGGCGTTGAAATCTTCAATAAAGTCCCCGAACCTATTTCTATAATTTCTCAACCAATCTTTCTTCACCTGATAGATGTTCCTAACTTGATTCACAATGATCTCTACGTCCCCTTATGCTTTGAGATTCTTGATCCCTTTTTCTCTCGACATCCTTAACCCTAACAATAGCATCTCATATTCAACATTGTTATTAGTATTATCAAAATTTTTGATGAAAAGATCTTATATTCTATTAAATGAAATATGATACAAGATTCTCTACACAAAAATGTGGGTGGTATGAGAGCATGCCCCAAAGCAACAAACCCACTAGGCCATGCCTAGGAAGCAACACAAAACTACAAACTCTTGAAAACAAAACCATTCAATGACGAAGGAACATAAGGACCATGAGAAGCGAAGTACCCCTGAGAGGAAGGAGCAACAAAGCACCCCTTTTTCTCATTATATTTCATCACAATAGTCCATGGAGCTTGCAAGGGAGCCAATGCAAACAGAGGGACTGGGCGAGGACTATCTGGACTCAAGTCAAAATTAGAAGACTTAGAGATATGCGACTGCTTGGTACCACCGTAAACTGAGGGAATCTCAACACTCATGTTTTTAGAATTTTTGAGAGGAGAGCATGTGTTGAATTCCAGTGCTGAAAATTGTTACCATCCTTTAGGCTGTGGAGTAGTCATTTTTTTTCTTTTTTTGAGACTTATTGAGCACACAATCCTCTTACAAGTGACCAGTTTGGTGACATAATCTACATCGGAAGGTTGTTTTCTCATAATCAAGGATTTGAATCCATTTGAAACCATCATGAAGTAACTCCAACATATCATGAAGCCCCTTTTTGAGGTCCACCTACATGTGTGAATAACCCTTGTTTGGACCGTTCATCATATGCCTTAATTAAATGACCAATAGAGTTACCAATAGCTTCACAAACAGCAGGATGCCAAAAGGGGAGAGGAAGATTAGGGAGGCGTACCCAAAATGGAATTTTAGAGAATGTCATAGTAGAAGGATCCAAATACTCCAACCATAGAGTGAGAAAAAGGCCAGCCCACCCCAAAACCACGGGCCATCAGAAAGCACTCATCGATAATCAGTAGGAGAAGAGAACTGGACAATAAAAAACCCTTTTGCAAAAAGTTGAATCTCACATGCACTTATGGAGATACTCTATTTGAGGTAAAAATCCATTGAATCTACATATAAGAGTAGAAGATTTGAGGACATAAATAGAGGAAGCTACCTCGGGCATGGAGAGCTTAACCACTTGAGTGTCTGTTAGGAATATTTATGTTGTAGTGTGAACATAGAATATTATGTGAGTGATTATATTATCTAGGATAATATAATATGTGTTGTAATAATTAATTACATTATTGTAAATGTAATTATGAGTGGGTGAGTAAATATTGTTATGAGTTGTTGAGTAAACAACTCATTAACAATATTAGTTTTGTGAGAAAACAAAATCTCACGTAAAATAACATGGAATTGTTTTAGGAGTTATGTGTGGAGATATTTATGGAGATTATATCTCCTTAAATATAGGAACAACATCTCCTATTTAAATGGATGTAATATCAAGAATAAAAGGAGTAAGATTTTGAATTTAATTTATGCAATTCTGATATAGTATTTTCATTTGGTACTAGAGCAGGTTTGATGCAGGAAATTTCAGTGTTTTCTTGATCAAATCCATCTCAAAGAATAGCTTATATATTTTGTTTCCATATTTGGGTTTTTCTATAATTTTGTACGCAAAACCAAGTTTTTGTCAAAAAATGACAACAGAAATTTCAGCAAAACCCAGTTTGTATTTTTGAAGAAATATGGATTTAACTATGAAGCTAACAAATTCAGCATATCAATTCTTCTACTGAAAATTTTCTCCAATTTCCAATAATGCTTAATTGTTAATACAGAGTCTTGGCTTGGTTAGAGGTTTGAAGGTATTATATATAAAAAAATTTAAAGTACCTGATTCAATTTTGTATTCTATATATTAGAAGGAGTAATCTCCACATTACTTTATCAGAGTAATTATGAAGAAGTAATGTATGTACAGAATAAAGCAAGTACTTCATCTAAGAAAGGAAAGTTCAAACCAAAACCTTTCCCTTTTAAAGGTAAAATGAAATGATATTACTGTAATGAATCGGGACATGTAGCCTTGAACTGTAAAAAGAGGGCAAAAGATCTACATGATGACAAAATAGATCAAAAAGCTCTTTTGGTTGAAGAAGAAACTGATTGGGATGAATACTTTAAAGATGAGGAACTTTCTTGTCCTAGTGATGAGAAATTATTATGGTAAATAGTTCACTTTTTGGAGGAATGAGGCAATGGAGGAAGGAGGACAATCAATGTCCTCTCGTCATTCACCAATGACAGGGTCGCAAACAGATGTGGTGATGTTCTATTTCAGTTGTGTGGTGTGTTTATACACAAGGGGGTGAAACTATTTCATGTTTTGATTTTAATGTGTTCACATAGACTAACAACAGTTCCTGAGTGTCTATTTGGTGTGGAAGAAGCAAACTGCTTGACTCAACTTACAAGGGCAAAGCATCTACGTACGATCCTCTGACTGTCATATGGTCCTCTGACTGCCATACTTCGGTGGAAGGTACTTCGTTGGAAGGTGATCAGTCGATGAAGATGTTCATACAACAAGGATGATCATTAGCAGCAAGATCCAGTAGCAACGGCTACTTCGACAAGTTCGATGTTTCTAGGAGCTCTCACCCCATTTTCACACTAAGGGGGAAAATGTTAGGAATATCTATGTTGTAGTGTGAACATAGAATATTATGTGAGTGATTATATTATCTAGGATAATATAATATGTGTTGTAATAATTAATTACATTATTGTAAATGTAATTATGAGTGGGTGAGTAAATATTGTTATGAGTTGTTGAGTAAACAACTCATTAACAATATTAGTTTTGTGAGAAAACAAAATCTCGTGTAAAATAACATGGAGTTGTTTTAGGAGTTATGTGTGGAGATATTTATGGAGATTATATCTCCTTAAATATAGGAACAATATCTCCTATTTAAATGGATGTAATAGCAAGAATAAAAAGACTAAGATTTTGAATTTAATCTATGCAATTCCGATATAGTATTTTCATTGTCCTCAAATTTATCCACAATGTAGGGCATACCTGAAACATGTTGAGCCCCCAGAGAACCTTTCCCTATAACCACAACCAGAAACAATTTTCCTGGAATAAACCCTTGGGTTTACATATCCACCATGACAACGGAGAAAGGAGAGGCAATTGTGGCAGACCGAATAGAGGCATGTGCGGCCTTTCTTGAAACCCTAGCCATGTTTTTCCTTCGTTGTTTTTTCCTTCTCTGCTTCGTTCATCCATTCTTTTTTCATTATTCTTTTGAGAACTATGTCCTATTATTAAATTGCAATTTGAATGAAAAAGTAAAATTTTCAAACTCAGGAGAAACCAATACCACACATGTGCCAAATCTAGAAGTATTGAAACTACCATCGAACTCTAAAGTCCATATTTTATTGAATTTCACTTTTGTAACTGAAATAGAAGTGAAATGTTGATTTAAGGTCATGAAGTAGTTCCTTGAACTGGAATCTTCCAAAATTATTTAAGCCTTAGGATCGTCAGACTTTGTGACCAGATATTTCTCTTGAGCTTCAGGTTCAAGAACACACATGGTTCCATTAACTGATATTTTATCCTTTGTCCAATCTATATGAATTTCTTCGCCTACATCCCTGAAAAAAAACTTATCCAAAATTATCTCCTCAAGGTTATTTTGGCATTAACAAACTTTTAAAATGGACTTATCCATTTTTACAGGTCTATAAAAGTCAAACAACCGTCAAATTGTACTTCCCAAATGCACTAACCATTGGTATTCAAAAACCTGTGGGGGCATAGCTTAAAAACATTGGCGGCTTGGTTGTAAAGTTGTCTGGTGTTCATTTTCCCATCAAATTTAACATCAGCGGTCAGCGGGAAACATGGCAGAAGCTCATCGGTCTAAGCCCATAAGACAACTGGCAGCCAACTTCAAAGCCAAAAATTTTCTAAGTCCCCAAACTTAAAAAGTGATACGTGAAGAGCTACGTGGTGCCATTTCATTGGTTCACCTTTTGCAGCTTGACAAACGTGAAGGCTTAAGGAAAATATGACATCCCGAGGTCACATTAAGCCTTCTCATTAGCTAAATCTTTTGCAATTGTCAAAAGGACATCAAAGAAAGGTCTAACAGGGAATCATGGTGTGGAACTTCCTCATTAGCCAATGGTTCATGGATGTCATAGGCTGGAGATCAAAAGGAATGACATGCAAAGTGTAGGGATCCTTCTCATTGGTTTGCATTTCGTAATGGTCAGTCGAGGGGAAAATTGCAAAGAAAAGTGGTTGTTTCTTATCGGTTCATGTTTCTAGGGGTCTGACAAGGTCTTAATTGTGAAGGAATGTAGATCCCTTTCATTGGTCCATGTGTCACAGGGATTGACAAAGGAAAATGACAGTCTAACATCTGAAGGAACATGGCAGAGTTTTATTGGCCCGTATTTTCATAAAGGCATCCCGGAAAATGTGAAGGACAAGGACAGATGGCAAGAAGGGAGGTAAAGCTTGATATTGCAAACCAGTGGTAGAGGTCGATCCTCGAACCAATCAAAGGCTGATACATGTCAAATTTTTGTGCCTCCCGATAGGTAAATCTTCAAATGGCCATATCTTTTGATCATGATCCCCAAATCAAGAAAATCTTATATCATTGGAAAGCTCTCATCGATCCCTTCAATTTGACATCATCAGAATATGATTTTTGAGGTGTTTAGCGGGTCCAAATGGAAAACATAGCTTTTAGATGTAGAAGAAGACTATTTGGGCACACAAATGATCAAATCAGGTAGCTCAACCACCAAAATTGATGAAGCATGGCTTCATTTACTTATGTAATATGAAATAGACTGACTGATGGCTCTGTAAGGTGCCCATGTGATTTTTAGAGGATTTTAATGTAGACCGTTGGTGGTTGAAGTCTATAAAATTTGTGCCCCTTCTCTCTTCCCTCTTCTCTTTCCTCCTCTTTCATTCAAGCTATATGATGGGTTGTTGTGTTCTCTAATCATTTAACTATCATGTTCCTTTACTAGTGTCATTATAAAACCAGGGCTTTGTGGCTAAGGATATATGCAATGAAGCTCTATACAATCAATTATGGTATTTCATTGGGGGGTTTTCTGTTAGATATCCCTTCATTTTTTACTAATCTACGGAAACTTAATGTTAAGCTATAGAAATGACATTGCAGTAATGAAATGCATTTACTAGAACTAAAATGCACAAAGTAATTAATATAACTAAATTCAAATAACGCACACTTGAAACTGAATTTACATAATTGAAACAACACACTCTAAATGGAAATTGCAATAAAGGAAATAAACGCTCTGAATGGAAATTGCAATAAAGTAAATAAACAAATAATGATTTATCAGAAAACCACATTCATGCATAAACGTAAACAACCTCCAGTCACCTTAGTTAAGTGGGCTCTTGCTCTTCCTTGGGATAGAGGTGATCTTAACAGCACAAGATACTCAGAATGATATCCACTTATATCGACTCAAATAAGTTCTATGGCATATTTAGTGCATCTCAAAAGTAAATACTAACTGTTACGAACTATATTACAAATTATCAATATTATCAAACTACTAAATTGTTCCGTAAGAAGATGTCTGTATATAGACACAGTGAGTTACATATCATGCCAAAATGATAGGCACTAAGTTCTTCCACTAACATCATTTGATTAAGGTTCATAAAATCCTAAAGAACTTGTTAGAAACAAGACCCATGTTTATAGGATATTAATGGAAAAATTCCTCCACGACTACATACCAACTCTAGACTCAAGCGCCTTGACAGTACTCCAAAACTAGTAGTAAATGTTCATTATTACCCTATTCATATTACCACATTTCACTCACAAAGTCAATTAGTAGGAAGTTATACATTTTAACAAGTTGCATGAACAAGAGCAAGGAAAATGCATTAAAATCACTCATATATAACCATATAAAGCATCCTCATGCACTAGTAAATTATGTTTAAATGACAAATTATCAATCTTATAAATGATATAAATTAGTCAAATAATGTACTCATCATCTCCCCTGCACTTTACCTATTTCATGTCCCAATGCAACTCATCTTTTTCATGCTCTTTGGCTAAGCTATTGAGCCATGTCATACTCCTGAAATTGATTGGCATATTACTGTCTGGTTTCCTTACATCCCTGAGTGTTTGAAATTACTTCTACCCAAGCTGTGAAAATCTCGTGTGAATGGGAAAAAATATTTTTTCCAAGTTCTAGTTGGACTCAGGAGAAGAGGTGGCCTCACCTGCAGTCCTACCCATCCATCATTGTATTGTTTTTCATTCTTTTCTGATAGTTTCTTAATTATTGTGATGAGTGTATCACTTCATCTCATACTCCAACTCAAATTTTAAGGAGATAAAACCTCTCTACTTTTCAAGGGTAAACTCAAAGTATCCCACCTTTTATCACAAGCCTGACTTGCTACCCCCAAAATACTACTGACTGTGGGCCTCAAAATCTTGCACGCATTTCAGTAGAACTTTGGAAGTATAATCCATAATACCGACTTGATAGTAAAGAGACCTGAAATTATTTCACATGGCCACATCATTGTGATGAGTAGGCCTAATGTAGAAATTGATGGTGTGAGATGTTTGATTGAAAATGTCCATTTTCTCTCCCCACACAATTTGATTCCTAAGTAATGACTGGAAGGATTTTAACTTAAAATATCCCACAAACAGGTTAATAAAGAAGTCAGGAACATTGGTGACTAACATATTGTGGAGGTAAAATTCACATAGCTGATTTTGTATGTCAGGGGGTATTATCTTGATAAATTGATAGAAAGGTGTTACCATCAGGAGCTTCATAAGGTTCTTGACTACATAGTTTTAGTAACTTCCAAGAGTAAAATTGTTCTTGAACAAACATACTATAGGTAGAAGAAGGTTTCCTACATGCCACAAGTTTACAGGCCAAAGGACAAACAAAGTCCAAAAGATATTGTAACTTCCTTTTCTCATTTGCGTTGGCTTCCAACTCTTCCTTTAATTTCCTATTTTCATTTTTTAACTCTTTATTTTGAAGAGATAATTGATTGAAATCATCCAAAACTCTAAGGCCTATATCTTTTTGTCTTTTAAGGTTGCTAACTTCTACCTGTAAGGAGGAATTTCTCTAACTTTTTCTACCGTTCTCTATGTGAATGTAGTTTGAAAAGATAAATTTGTTTCTTGCATACCTTTCAGTTTTTCCTTGAGAGAGGAAATTTCTTCCAACTAACACTTTGGTACGTCATCTTCACGTAATCCAAAAACACAATTCTCCATCACAACTGGTTCTGGAGTTGAGGTCTACATTTCAGGTACTGAGGGTATTTCCGGAGCTATTGAGTGGGTTTCTGAAGATGTAGGCATATCGAAGCTTTGTGTGGCATGGATATCTATGGTGAATGCAACATCATAAGATTGGTCAATAGGGAAATTTGAGGTATCGGCCCTTTCCTTCTCTTCCTGAATGGGAGTAGAATTATCCTCAAAAACTTCCGAATGGGAACTTCCAAGTCTGTGCAAGGTACATGACCGCCTTGGCCTTAACAAAATAGAAGAACAAAGTCGAAAAGTTCTCTTACCCTTAGAATTGTAAGGCTTAGAAGATAGGTTCCCTTGATTACCAGGTTCCTCCACATTCTCTTGTGAAGGGCAAGTGGCTGACTTGAGCTTAGCTTGAATTATGGAAGATGGCCCCTTTTTGAGTTTCCTTGGTTAGAAACCATCCCCCGCACTTATATGTTCAATCCTTCTCTTTGTTCTATAGAAACCTTGATGTGAGAAGATAAATTAAATAAGCCATGGATGTTTTTGCATTATCTTACCACCTCCATTCTTATATTTTTGTCTAACTTTGATGACTGCATTGACTAAATATTCAGGTAAATTTACCCTAAGTGTAAGGTTTATGCAACCATGCTTTAAATGAATTATAATTTTGAGTGAGTCCCCACCAAGAACATATGGATTGTCTATCACAAATGAAGTATTTGTTGACCCACTTAGCTACTTCTTTCCAAATGCCAGGAAAAATTTCTCTCCTAATCCCCTTTTGAACACCATTGGAGGTGAGGATTACCTCTGGAAAAGCTTCGCCATCCTCATGAAATAGCGGAATCATGTCCTTAAGAGGAGCGTATGTCATAAATTTTAGATCAAAATCTGGTAACCCAGATAGTTAAAAAATAACTCGGCTATTGATTTCTACTCACTTTCCCCCAATGCATGAGCAGGTGGCTTCAAAATTTACCAGGAACTCATCCACTAAATTTTCATCAAAGCCTTCGAATTTACTAATGAATTCCAGCCAACTGACATCATAAAATACCTGGGAAATTGTAGCGTTATGGAGAAATGGATTTGGAGAGACTGATTCATATTTTTTCTTTTTCCCCATAACATAGACGAACCCAGATAGTAGAAAAGACAGAGACAAGATTATGTTCAGACACACAGAGTAACAACAGGAAGCGATAAGCGAGTCACAATTTGAAATACACCAAAATATTTTAATTGTCTGTAGTCGGTGCAAATTTTGGCGGCGTAAAAAGTTGACAGGACCATGTATGTGTGAGAAGTTTTAATGCATGGTACGACACATATCCCATCATTTTGAATAGCAATGCCACCTGTCCTTCCTATAAATCAGTGCATCCTCTTCTTAAAAAATCAACACATGTGGTTTCCTCAATAATTATGACTCATTACACCCCACTCTATATCTTAAAATTTGGAATGATATCCACAATAAATGCATTGAATATTGTGTAGTGATTTAATCATGCTAAGTACATGTAATGGGGAATTTATTTAGAAGGAAATATCCATAGTGAAGTAAAATGCACTTACCCTTGCCTATTTAGCTTCCCGATATCCTTAGATTTTCCACATCCTGCACTCTGCGATAAAATGTGATTAGTGTTCATTCAAATAATGAATATTTCTTCCTTATTAAAAACAAAACATCTAACTAAGGGAAGAAGATTGAAAGCATGATCATCTTCACTTATTCAAATTCAAAAAAAAATTACTCCTGACATGAGGAGCCGAGCTTCTCCATTGAATCCATTTCCTCACATAGTAGCATATCTTTGTTGAAGATCCAGAGGACACTGATACATCCTTAGTTTTTTTTCCATTCACAAGAAGATTTCTTCTATCTCCATCAATTGGAAATAATCACACAAAGCTGTTATCAAACACTTTTTCGATCCAGTATGGTCCCAACCATCTTTTCCTCAACTTTCCTTTGAACTACTGATACTTTGAGTCAAAAGGTATGAACCAATATCCCTCATTGAACTTCTTGTATTTGATATGAGCATCATGTTGCACTTTTCTTTGATGTTTAAAGAATATCAGTTTGTTGTTGTGCCTCCATCCACATTTCATCCAGCTCATTCAAGTGTATTACTCTCTCACATTGTGCTTCATCCAAATCTATGCCAAATTCCATTGTTGTCCTCCAAGTCTATAATTTGAATTCAATGGGTAATAGTGGCTTCTTCCCATACACTAGTTCATATGGGGAGAAACCAGTAGTGGTCTTCTAGGTTGTATTGTAAGCCCAAACCAACTCTGGTATTTTTGGTACCCAATTTTTTCTGTCTGTATTGACCACTTTGGTTAGAATGTTCTCAAGTTCTCTATTGGTGACTTCCACCTGCCCATTGGATTGGGGGTGATATGGTGATGATTTTTGGTGCTTGATTTGGTAAATTTCCAGAAAAGCTTTAATCATGTTAGACACAAATTGAGGGCCTTGATCTGATACAATTGCTTGAGGGGAGCCAAATCTTAGCATTATACAATTGTATAGAAATTCAACAACAACATCCTCATTGGTGGATGCTAGTGCTTGAACCTCAATCCATTTCATGACGTAGTCAGTGCACACTAACAGGTATTCTTTCCCAAAGCATGGGGGATCAAAAGGTCTAACAAAATCAATTCCCCATTTCTCAAATGGTCCTAAGACCAGCTGAGGGTTGAGAGGCATCTCCATGGATAGTGTGGGCTTCCCCATTCTTTGACATGCATCACACTGCCACACATACTTCTTGACAGACTTGTGAAGAGAAGGCCAATAATACCTAGCTCCAAGGACCTTGTGAATTTTCTTCTTCACTGAGTAATTTCCTCCTCTAGGCTCATCATGATAAGCTCGTGGTATGTCATATACTTCATCCTCACGAACACACCTACAAAGAACCATATCAGGACAACATTTGAATAAAAATTCCATTACACCACTTATATGTTGCACTATTCTTAACTAATCTTCATTGCACTCTTTATTAGTAAAATAGGCAGGAAACTTCCCCGTAGTTAGATAATTTGCAAGCTCAAAAAACCATGGTGGTTGATTTGATACTACAAAGAAATGTTCATCCAGAAAATTATCCTAGACTACTTCTTCATCACCTGAAACATTCAATCTTGAAATAAAATCAGCAACAACATTAGCTTTTCCTGGCTTATCAATAATGGTTAAATTAAATTCATGTAACAAGAGTAACCATCTAATAATCCATCCCCCAACTACTAGTTTATTCATCAAATATCTTATGGTTGAGTGGTCAGTATAAACAAATATTTTGTACCTAGTAATGTAATGTCTGAATTTATTTAGGGAGTAAACAACAACTAAAAATTCATTTCCTGTAGTGGTGTAGTTTCTCCCCGTAGGGGTCAGATTCTTGTTGATAAAATAAATGGCATACATCTTATCGTTCTTCATATTTTTGTCCAAGATTAAATCCCATGACTGTATTAGATGCATCAACGTGAATATGGAAAGGTTGCCCCTAATTTGGTCCTCACAAGACTGGAGCAGTGGTGATCTTCTCTTTGATAATATCGAATGCCTACTAACATTGAGGAGACCATTCGAAAACACAATATTTTTTCAGCAAAGAAAACATAGGTGCAACAATTTTACTAAAGTCCTTGATGAACTACCTATAATACCCTGCATGTCCAAGGAAACTTTTGATGTCAGTCTGATTGGTTGGTGTAGGCAGCTAAGTAATTACTGCAATCATTTTTGGGTTGACCTGTATTCCTTTGCCAGAAATATGGTGACCTAAGACAATTCCTTGATCAACCATAATCAGAGATTTTTCATGACTCAAGGAGAGTTGATGTTGTTCACATCTAGTTAATAATTTTTCAAGATTATTCAGAGATTCATCAAAAGTGGAGCCATGGACAGTGAAGTCGTCCATGTAGACTTCAACACAGTCATTTGTAAGATCTACAAAAATGGCCAAAACTATTCTCTGGAAAGTAACAGGTGCATTACAAATCCCAAATGGTAATAATATATATGTAAATGTACCCTAGGGGTAAGTGAAGGTGGTTTTATCCTGGTCAGCCGGTGTAATACTAATTTGATTATACCCACTAAACCCATCCAAGAAGGAGAAATATTTCTTACCTGCAAGATTGTCCAGAACCTAATTAATAAAGGGTAGGGGAAAGTAGTCTTTCTTTGTGGATTTATTAAGTTCCCTATAGTATACATAGATTCTCCATTTACCATTTTTCTTTTGAACTATAACTAATGGTGATACCCACTAACTATCAGATATGGGATAGATGAATCAAACCTTCAACAATTTTTCTATCTCATTTTTTACTATCTCTAAGTGTTGGATTAATTCTTCATTGAGGTTGTCTTATGGGTTTAACATCCTCAGTGTAGATATGGTGTATGCATATGCTTCAATGAATCCCCTTCTATCAGTATAATCCCAAGAAAAAGTGTGGGAATGCTTCCTCAAGATTTCTAAAACCCTAGTCTCCTGGCTGACCTCTAAGTTATTACCAATGGTCATCTCTTTCCCTATGTCAACAGTCACTTGCTTGGTATCTTTTAAAATAGTGAACTTTGCATCAGAAATTAAAGAATTCAAGGGAAAAACATGAGGCTGAAGCATGTGCAAAATAGTGACATTGTCAAGAGACATAATCTTGGTTAAAGGACAATAGAAATCAGTGACTGCACATTTTGCATTATAAGCATAGGTATATTTACAATATTCATTGAAAATGTCACTTACCAAGGTAATAGTATCTGATGTGTTCAGAACCAATGGTTCTGTAGCCTTAGTTCCAATTTTTGTAGCCTCAGTGCTGATTTCCATAGCCATAGTTTCCTCTTCATCAGACATCATGTATGACTCAACAATTTATGTCATGTGATTTTTCACTACAATGGTGGCCAAATAAGAAGAACTCAGAGGGTTAGTATCGGAATAATATACCCATACATGTTCACAATCATACACATAGGGTTGGGCACATGGATATAATGAAATATTATTTGATTTTTTCCCATTTAAAATGGTCATTTTTCCCGACCTACAGTCAATATATGTAGCAACAGTAGCCAACCAAGGTCTTCCTAAGATGACTAGATATCCCAACTTTCGAGCTTTAGGTTGTAAGACCATAAAATCGATAGGATACTCCCAGGATTCAACCATGTGACCATTATATCCTCAATCACTCCATCTGGTAGAACAATAGATTGATCCGCCAATTGAAGAACAATATTGGTTGGTTGCAATCCTGTTAAAGACATCAGATTGAACATATCTATTGTTATAACATTGATGGCAGCACCAAGATCCACCAAAATGTTAGATATTAACTGACCATTTATACAAATAGTAATGACAGGACTCCTAAGATCCCCATATTTTGGGGAAATAAGCTTTCCAACAACAAGATCAGCTAGATTCCCTTCCACTTTGACCGTTTTTGGGTATTTCTTCTTCCTTCGTGGTGTCTTTATACACTTGTTTTTAATGGTTTGGTTTAATTCATAAATGTCCCTTATTTCTCTCAAAAGTGGGACCTCAATGTTCATCTTTTTCAACTCTTGGACTAACATTGTTTCTTCTACAGTTCAAGTTTCCTGTAATCATTCTGGAAAAGGAGTTGCATGCACATTCTTATCTTTTACTTGACCATTCCTAGTGTCTTGCATTTGTGGAACATGTTCAGTTTCGTCATTTTCCTTGAGTGTCTTTTCTTTCTCACTTTCTGCAGGTATTTATATGATAACAATAGGAGGGTTCAATGTTTTCCCAAACCTTAGTCACAAATTATTGATATTATTAACCTGAATTATATCACTAGGTCTTGCTTCATTAATTGAAGTTGTCTGCTGATGTTTAGGGTTCGCTACAGGCTGGGGTTGGAAGTTGATTTTTTGTTGTTTTCTCGTGTTGTTAATAGTTTTTTGGTGGGGCCATTAAATCCTATTGTGGTTGTTGGAACCTCCTCTATTGATTATAATTCTGTTGAGGTGCCCATTATTGGTTTTGAATAGAATTATGTTGAGGTTCCCATTGTTGGTTTTGTCATGGATCTGCATTGGGGGTGGTGTCCAACCCTACTAATTGTAGGGAGTCATCCATGGTGGTGGATGTGGGTAAGCCATCTAGTTTAGTGGTGTACACTCAGGTTGTCCCGAAGTAGGTTGAGGATCCTAACTAGACCATGACATCCTCCAGGGGCTCTGAACAGGTTGAGGAGCATACACATCCTGATTATTTTTCCTTTGAACAAACTTTACTTCTGTATCAGCGTGAGAGACATCATTCAATATTTCTTTCAATAGAGGTAAGAAAGTGTAATGCTTAGTATCGTGATCAACAACATCATAGATCAAACACATGTCTGTGACATCCAAAGGACACTCTCTCAAGGGATTTCTCTTTCTGTATTTAGGGCAGTATATGTCTGATGAGGCCATAAATTACCATTATTTTTTCCTTCCAAGTTACCTTTGAAATTGGATTTAAATGTAATCTAGAAACTTATAGTTTTCTTAAGATAGAATATAGGATATATATCTTGTTCATTCTTTAGAAATCTTTTGTTATCTATTTTTTTGACTAATCTTATTGATTATTTGGGAAAATATGCAAAGTCTTGTGTATGCAGACCATAAAGAAAAGATAATGTTAGTATTGGAAAAAGTGTAATTGATCATGGATGGTATATATAACTCAAATCTGATTTTATATTCAGATTCCTCTCGAAAATTTATGCAATTTCAAAAAAAGAATCATCTCAATCCGAGATCATATACAAAAGTTATAGTTGTTTTAAGTTCATTCCGGAACTCATAGAGTTAGTTCTGGAACTCAAAGAGTTAGTTCTGGAACTCGCAGCTTTAGTTCCGGAACTTGCATCAAATGGGGACTATGAATAATTAGAGAATCAAATGGAAAATCAGAGAAAGGTTTTTATTCAAACCAATATTTTTAACATAAACCTCATTCATATTTCTATAATTTTTTCCAATGAAGAGAAATCTAACTTTCAGTAAGCTGTAGTCCAAGAAAAATTATATCAGATGAGAACTAAAAGTTCCATAAATAGAAACAAAAAAGTCAAATGGAAAATATGAAAGATGTTTTTGTTCATAGAAATGTGTTTAACAAAAACCTCATTTAGATTTGCTACAGGTTTTACCAATGAAGAGAGATATAACTTTTAGTGAGTTATAGTCCGAGGAAAAGTGTATCAGACAAGTGCTAAAAGTTCCATAAATAGAAATAGAAAATTCAAATGGAAAATATGAGAGAGGTTTTTGTTCATAAAAATGTGTTTAATAAAAACCTCATTTATATTTGTTACAGGTTTTACCAATGAATAGAAATTCAACTTTTAGTGATCTGTAGTCTGAGGAAAAGTGTATCAGATGAGCGCTAAAATTTCCATAAACAGAAACAAAAAAATCAAACGGAAAATTTGAGAGAGGTTTTTGTTCATAGAAATGTGTTTAACAAAAAAAATTATTCATATTTATGAAAATTTTTACCAAAAAAGATAAATATAACTTTTAGTGAACTGTAATTCGAGGAAAAAGTGTATCAGGTAAGCGTCAAAAGTTCCACAGTCAAAAACAACAAAGTCAAATGGAAAATCCAAGAAAGGTATTTGGTCAAAATCATATTTTGAGAAAAATCCTCCTTCCAATAATGTATGAGAATAAAATCATTGCGATTCTTGTTACCAAAAAGCAAGGAGAAGATTTGGGAGCAAATCTTCCTAAAATAAGTGAGATAAGACTTTGACTCCAATAATATATCTCTCTCCATATTTTGTGGAGATGGAGATCTTAGTTGTTAGGATTAGAATAAAGATAAGATCATATTTTATCTCCCAAAATAAGGAGTTGGTTGGACACATAAATTATAAATGCAACCTTCCACACTCAAATATGTAATGTTTTACCACCAAGAAATGAATTTGTTATTTTCTCTCTAATATTCTGCAGTTTTGAGTTAATATCTCAAGGCATGGTTTAAATCCTATTCCAAGGAATGAGTTGGCCACTCATTCTAAGGAAGATGAATCTGTATATTTGTGTTTTTTATTTTGTAATAATTTGTGTTTATTTTCTTTTCTGTAATTATAATCTTGTTGTGTTGTTCTTCTCTTTGTATTGTAACATTCAATCTGTTATACACTTGCAGTTGTTTCATTTAATTTTTCTTATTTCCAATTCAAAAATTTCAATTTATGCAAGTGTGTTTTATTTCTGCAATTTTGATTTCCTTTATGCAAGTTTGTTTACATTTATGCAAGTGTGCATTTAAATTTCCACATGTGTGCTTTTAATTTATGCAAGTTTGGATTGTGTTTAAGTGAGTTTTTTTCTAAGAGCTTATTATCTTAATGCATACAGCCTTCAGACACAAACCCAGATTGACATTATTAATGGTGAGGATTGACAACCCTCATCAATGTCCAGAGGTTCTTTTGCAACACTGGTTTTGGCTTTAATCCCATATATGGTTGATGTCAATTGTGACAAGATTTTTGTTTTCATGTTAGCCATTTCGTCCAGAAGTTCTGAGGTACCTAGGGCAAGCTTGGATGTTTTTCTTTTCCTTATACCTCCTCGTGTTCTAGAGTAAATTTAGCAAAGCTCAATGATTGGTTCCATACTAAGTTTTTACACATCACCTTCTCCCATAAGATGGAGGTAATCCTTGGTCTCCTCATCAATTCCTTTAAGGAAAATTGTCTTTGTGATTTTTGCATGTAACTCATAACCACTCCTCCTATGGAGAAAGCTAAATCTGTCTAGATATTCCTCTATGTTTTCATCCTCTTTTTACTTTATCTGGAATAAATCTTCCTTCCTATCGCTTCCCCTACACTAGTCTTGATATTTATCTAGAAAAGCTATCTCCATGGCCTCCCAAGAATGAATGGAGTTAGGGGACAATTCCATGAACCACCTCATATCAGATTCTTTGAGAGTTGAGGGAAATAGTTTGATTTTCTGATTGTCTATTATGTAGTCATATGTCTGGAAAAGAACTTTTAATTCAAATAAGAATCGATAGGGGTCTTCTGGAGACATGCCTCGGGAGATAGGGAGGATGGATGGTGAGATATTTTTCATTGGGGCATCCTCATCTTCATCTAAGACAATGGGATAGATAAAGGTTCTTCCAAAGGGTTGGTTCTCATTATTCCTGATGTCTCCCATTTATGAATGTTGTTCTGGTTCTAAATAGGATGAAGCGGAATGTTCAGAAGGGCTTCTAGGCGTTGGATTATATTTAGTGTCACTTTTAGTGTTCCCTACTTGTATTTGGTTTGGAGATATTTTTTGGGTATTGTGTGGTATAAATCTCCCTTGATCATCCTGTGGCCTCTGCATCAAGGTTGGTTATGTAAACAAGGCATAGGACTTTGACTAGTTACATAGATTAACTCCATTAACACCCATAACATGTATAGTGAATAAATTTGGTGTGTTGTGCTTATGGTAGTCCCCGGCAACGGTGCCAAAAATGATGGGTCATTGTGCTCTTCAATCATTTAACTAACATGTTCTTCTGCTAGTGTCATTATAAAACCAGGGCTTTGTGTCCAAGGCTATATGAAATGAAGCTCTATACAACCATTTATGGTATTTCTTTAGACGGTTTTCTGTTAGATCTCCCTTTATTTTCTACTAATCTACGTAAAATTAATGTTAAGCTACATAAATGAAATTGTTGTAATAAAATGCATTTACTAGAAGTACTTTGCTAGAAATATAATGCACACAGTAAATTAATATAACTGAATTCAAATAACACACACTTGAAATTGAATTTGTAGAATTGAAGCAACACACTCTAAATGGAAATTGCAATAAAGTAAATAAACACTTTGAATGGAAATTTCAATAAAGGAAATAAACACTCTGAATGGAAATTACAATAAAGGACAAAAATAAATTATGACTTATCAGAAAACCACATTCATGCATAAACGTAAACAACCTCCAGTCACCTTGGTCGAGTGGGCCCTTGCTCTTCCTTGGTATAGAGGTGATCTTAACAACATGAGATACTTAGAATGATATACACTTATATTGATTCAAATAATTTCTATGACATATTCAGTGCATCTCAAAATTAAATAATAATTGTTACAAACTATATTGTAGATTATCAATATTATCCAACTACTAAATTATTCCTCAAGAACATGTCTTTATATAGACACATTCAGTTACATATCATGCCAAAATGATAAACACTAAGTTCTTCCACTAATAACATTTGATTAAGGTTCATAAAATCCTACATAACTTGCTAGAAACAAGACCCATGTTTATAGGTTGTTGATGGAAAAAGTCCTCCAAGACTACATACTGACTCCAGACTCAGGCTCCTTGACAGCACTCCAAAACTGGTAGTAAATGTTCATTATTATCCTTTTCACGTTACCACATTTCACTCACAAAGGAAATTAGTAGGAAGTTATACTGTTTAACAAGTTGCATGAACAAGAGCAAGGAAAATGCATTAAACTCACTAAGATATAACCATATAAAGCATCCCCTTGCACTAGTAAATTATGTTTAGATGACAAATTATCAATCATATAAATGATATAAATTAGTCAAATAATGTACTCATCACTATATATTGTAAGAAAAATCATTTTAAAAGGATGGACATTCTAAAATTGTAATGGAAATATGTCAAATTTGTTCCAAAGCAGTTGTGAGCCATCAAACTTTCATTTTGGGCTTGGAATGTGTTCTTGTGCCTTCCTTTGCAACTGCAATGGTCTGTCCATACTTTTATTGCAATAAAACTTGTTTTGTGACACATTTGTCTATCCTTTCTCGTTTTAGCTGCAACCTTGACTCTCTTTTACTTATTACATTGTGTTGTGCATGTATTTCTCCTTACAATTTAATTATGTTGTGTTTCATGTGAGAACAAATGTTAAATGAAGCTTTGGGTTTGTGTCATTTATGTTTGGCCTCTCCTTTCTTCATTTATTTCTCTTTCTCCCTCACTAGAGTGTCTCTCACCATTTTCCTATTACTATCACCACCTTTTAAATTAGGATTTCCCTTCCATGCATCTTTCTAACCCTCTCTCTCTCCATGGTTCCTTAACATGGTTAGTTTAGGATTAGTTAGCTACATTTTCCTTTCTAGGAGTAGGAGCAGTTTTAGCATTAGATTAGGAAGAGGAATTCAGCCTTCTTCGAAGGGTTATCTCAAGTTCGTAAGTCCCACAGCTTGAGGGATGAGCCCATGTTAGAAAAAAGTAGAGATCTACATTACCAAATCTCAGGGTGCTATTTTTTGTGATAACAAAAACCTCACCCAAGAAAAATACCATACACCGTTGGAATCTCTGGAACTAAAATAGTCATCTTGACCCTCTTCTCTAGAAATGTGGTGAACGTGAACTGTGCATCCTTGATTTGGCTAATCAGTGAGACCTGTTTGGTTTCTATGGAGTAGTAGCGTCCAAATGGTTTAGTAAGAGTGGGGCCCAGAGCATGAGCTACCTTTGTAAGTATAACATTATCTGAAGCCCTGGAATCAATAATGTAATTTTTGATTTTGAAACCATTAACAAGCAAGGACAAATAAAATGGTTTAATCTTCCCAGAGGAGGAGGTTGATTCCATATTATTTTGAAATGGAGGATATAGAGGATTGGGGAGGAGTCCTTTTGATGAAGCATTAAGTGGTACGATGACTTTACTTCTAATAAACTTGGAAATCCTTTCAAATTGCTCCAGATTGGACTGTAGGTATTCTTCTTTAGAAATTTGAATCTTAGTTCTTTTATCATGATCAATAATATCGAAAAAAGTGTAAGAAGGAATAATCAAAGGCACAGATCCTTCAATACTTACTTGTGGATTTGGGGAACTAGTCTTAGGAACAGTGGAAGAAGGGGAGTTAGATATAGTGGTAACTTTCTTGGTAACCGATTTCTCCTTTGATTACACAATAAAAGGATTTCTCCTTTTGGAAATAACTATCAAATCTTCTTTCTCTCTAGGCTTCTCCACTTCTTTCCTTGAATTATGGGATTGAGTGAAGATGGAAGAATATTGACCATTAGCCTTGCAATCATCTTCTTCATATTCCAGATACCCAATGTTGGAGTCGTCAGCTGACTCATCACACGACTCATCAATGTAACTCGAAGCTTTAAAGGCATCATTAACCTCATCGTTTACTTATACTTATTCTTCTTCGACCACCTCAACTGTTGCATTAAGAGGAGGAGCTTCAATAGACAATCTAGGATGTGAAACAAACAAACAATTTTTATCTCTCATTATAACACCATTTTATTGTTGAAGTTCCTCCTAAGATATCCCTATAAGGAGTGGCTAATGTGTGTTGATGCATTTACATCTTCATATTTATTAAATCATTATCCATTCTCTGGATCATATAATCATCAGTACCTTGAGAGGTACTCATATATTTTAGCCTTGGAGGAGTCTCTTAAAATCTTCCATGCCATGATAATATCATCCTCAATTTCTTTTTTTGTTGATTGCGCAATGGCCGAGTCAGGAATGTTAGATATTCTTATCAAGAAACTTACTTTAGGGAGTTGTGCATTGATGAAGACACACTTTTGATTCTCAAGAGAGGGAATCACGCGTTTTGGGATTTTTTTGATTGACTTATTGAATTTGGCCACGAAATCATACATAGGCTCTTGTGGTTCTTTCTTCATATGAGTGAGTTGTGCTAATAATGCATATGAATCTTCCATAGGTTTGAATTTGTCCTCAAACCATGTTCTCATGGTAGCCCATTTGGTGATACATGCAAATGAAAGATGATATAGCCATTCCGTGGCAGTTCCTTGGAGTTTCTCGATGAACAACCGAATAGATACATCTTTATGAGCCACTCCCTAAACTCTATAAGTATAAAAAAATGTAGTTATATGTTTATCCGAGTGTTGCTTTCTGTCACCATTGAATTTTGGGAAATTATTATGAGATCCATGAGGAAATTCATGTAGCGGTTGAACTAATGCAAGAGGACCAATAGCTGGACCCCAAGGGACCGGAGCTTGTGGTTAATTTTATCCAGCCATCCTTCTGAAGGTGGTGTGTACAGGAATCTAGGTATTTCTCAAGAATAATGCTCTACAAGTTGTTGAGATGTCTTGTTCATGCATAGCATGATTCCTACGCATAGGAAATGAACTGCTTGCTCATCCCAAGGATCACCTTTCTAGTATCAGATTAAAATTATTTTATTGCAACAGATTGAATAATGGTTCAATTTCACCTCTTTCTTGGCTTGCACAGGTATATTCCCTTCTTTCTAGCTTGACTCTAGAAAGAAATATTAGAACAAAATAAAATATGGAGTCACCTATAGTATAACAAGATTAGTCTTTCATGTCTGTATTCCCCTGTGGATTCACCAAAAACTATGGTTGGATATTTTGTCAAAGAAAAAATATGAGGTTCAACCACAGTGTGTGGGACAAATTCCCTCCTAAAATAAAGGGGAGGCACCCTGTTTATTACTAATCTAATACATGCCAAAGAATATTTACAATATCTACACTACTCTAATCATTTGGGTTAGGATATCATCCCAGTAGATTTATTCTTATTGGAAAATAATGTGTGTAAAGAGAGAGGAAGAAGATAAATAGGATTGATTTTATAAGAATAAGAAGAGAATAGATAGGAACGTGCTTTCACTTAAGAAATTGTAGATCAAAAGATAATCACACATGATCATATAGTAATAGCTTGTTGTAGATTCAATAAACTAGATATTAAAACAAAGAACCATTTAGTGCATTAAACTTGAGAACAATACCTCAAATGAAAAATATACATCCACAACACAATTTTTTTAAATGACATCTTTAATATTCTTCCAATAGTGAAATAGAAAACACATAGTTTTTTTGTCTATTCGACTTCAAAATCTAATTCATGCGAAAATTTCCAACCCTTTGTAATGTGAAAACATTTTACATTTATAGAGAAGGGGAGGATAAAAATAATGAAATAGTTCAAAGTGCATACTAAAAATAGTAAATATGAATTAAGAATTCATTTGACTAGTTCTTGCACAAAGACGTTGTCAACTTTGTAAATTTAGAAGATGTCCTGGCATTTTAGAAAAAGACATGTTGAAAGTAAAACAAAAATTACATGATTAATATTTCAATTAGACTTGTCTTTTTCTTCTTCGACATTGACTTGCTTCGACCAAAATTTATGGAATTTATCGATCATCTCCTAAGTTTCCTTTTCATTTGGCCTGCAAGAGTATTGGTTTAACACTTCACAAGCCTCAATGACATCACCCACTTTCCCGGGAAGACTCATATTTTTCTTGATCAATTTAGACAAGTTACATAAGACATTCTCACATAAAATCAACTCATCAATAGTTCTCAAATTGAAATATTCCTCTGTAGGGGACTCTTTTTCAATTAAACCTTCAAATTCTTTAAACAAGACATCAAGAGGTAAAATATTCAGACTGCCATCTAAAACTTTATTTAAAACCTTGAATAAATTTTCTTCCAAATCATTAGTGACATCGACCGCCTCTTCCCTAGACTGATGTTAAAAGGAATGATACCTAGATCATACCAAGCCAAGAACAAATATGCTAATAAAACACCACGATCAATAAGATGAAAGCAATTTGCTAGAATAACTTTACATAAAACCTTTGCAAACAAATAAGCAACAATATCATATATTATTATGGAACTCAATGAAATATAATGAGAATGGGTCTTATTTATATAGGCAATGAATAAAAATCTAAGAACCAGTCAAGGTCGTAGATCAAGCCATAAATCGAGGAAATAACTAGTCATCAAAGAACTAGTCAAGACCATAGATTTAGGAGAGAACTAGACATCAAGGATCTAGTCAATACCAGAGATTAAGGAAAGAACTAGTCAATATCATAGATCAAGGAAAGAACTATACCTAACAACTAGATAATATCTCCTAATATCTAAATAAGATAAAAGAAATACCCACACACATAAGTGGGTGAGGATACCTATGTGAACATGAGCTAAGGTAAATACCTACTCTAACAGATGCAGTTTATCACAAGCTTCCTAGAGAACTTTAACTTGGAATTTAGTAGCTTTGCAGAATTTAAAAGGCCTATCAACATCCTCTATAAGTCCTTCTTTAATCAAGATGTTTTATTTAAACTTTTTTAGCTCACTAAGTTCCAAATTTAGTTCTCAGTTATAATTTCCTTCCAAAAAAATTCCATTCAATTTATCTACCTCCACTTTGGCATTCTTGATGTTGTTGGAGGAATCTACACTGTCCTTGATTATCATTTTTCCCTACACAAGGAGATGTTGAATCTAATCATCCACCACTCTACCTTTCTAATTGATTTTCTCTATTTTGGGTACAGATGAAAAATCAAAACGGATTGGAGTAGGAGTAGGAGATGGGATCTAGATAGGTATGGGCTTGGAGAGATTGAGTGAAACATATTTCAATTGCTCAACCTTTTCTTTCAGCTTGTCCTTGGAGGATCTATTTTCTCTGAGTTTTCTACAAAGGTTATCCATACCAACTTGTGCATCCTATTCAAAACCTTTAGTGATGATCTTCCCAAGATCTACCTTTGTGATATGATAATCTGAGGTTGTAATGTTCTCTTTGGTTTTCTTGGAAATAAGTACAACAATCTATGTGGACCTTTGACCGGATGCATCAACAGTGATATGTGAAATAGTCTTAGGTTTCTTGGTGAATCTGGAAGATGTTGGCTTCAAAGAAATTAAATCAAAGGCCTTCGGGGGAACAATTATCTTCCTCTTCTTTGGAGTTTAACTGACCAATAAAGAGGGTACTGAGGAAGAAGGTTCCTCTAGGGGAGGATTTTTGATCATTAGAGTGGAAGTTGGTGAAGTGAGCAAAGTAGTTACCAAAGACGGCGGAGTGGAAAGAATGGCGGTGACAATGGTATAAGATGTTGGAGGAGGAGGGATGGAAACTGAAGTTTCAAGAGTGGATGAAAGATGAGTAACTTGTGGAAATCCCAAATTCATACCCATTCCACTTGAAACAGGGGAAAAGGATGAGAAAACACTTATCGTGAAAGATACAAGTGGGGACAAAGGCGATGGAGGTGAAGATGGATAAGAAATGGCGACAGATGTAGAAGATGTTGAGATCTGCAAGGTAGGATGTGGAGAAGAAAAAGGAACATTAGGGGGAGAGTAAATATAAGGTGTCACCTTAGGTTGTTCTGTAACAATAGGGACTGAGGAAGTGATGAGAGAGGAAGAAGGAACGTGATGGGTAACTACAGTGCTCACTGGTGATTCCCGTGCATGTGAAGGAGAAGGAGAGCCAATCACCACCACATATGAAGTAAGGATGGTAGATGATGAAGGATGGGGATTAACTCCACTACTCACAAAATTGAATTATACCTTCTTAGGGGGGCTTCCACTTAGATCCTTTTTTCCATAGGAGGGGCCCGCTTCTTATGCAGATGTGATAGTTAACTTTAGAAAATTTGGGTCATTGGGCTAAACACCCTAGGAATACAACCACGCATTAATCTAAATGAGGATTTGAGAAAAAAATTTCTGAATAGATTAGGATTATTTGACAGACCAGTCGATAAAAGGAAATCCCTCATTATCACCATCCATTTTTTTATATATGGCCTCCACGATATTTCCATCATCAATGGCATCTTCATGAATATTAGCAAAGTATAATGTTCTTATCTCATCCAAATTCAATCGGTTGTTATCCTTTCATCTGATTGCCACCTCATTCCTACAATCAATCCATATATCCTCAAGGTCTGGAACATAAAGTTACATGGTTCCATAAGCTTTTAACACACCTCGATAATCAAAGTTTGGCCTTGGAGGCATGGTATTCTTAATTTTTCCTTGCATTTCACTGGCCACATTCTTAGCTTTGATGACGGAGGAACAAGCATACCTTCTAATAGAGATAGGGAAGGAAACCACAGGCTTATGCTTGCTCTGTTGAAATTTATGAAAATCCAAAATTTTCCTGACCAACTCCATCAGTATCCATTTGTCACTTAGGTACCTAGGAAGACACATTGGAGATCCCTAGAACACTGCGACTCGTAGATATGCGAATTTATAGAATTGTAAAAAGATGCAACCCCATTTTGACATCGTGTTCTATGCAACATCTAAGACCCTTTTCTTAGAAATATTAGGCTCCAATCTACATGTGTTGTCATAAAATAAAGAGTCATTGACTCTCCTGAAATACATTTGACTACCTTTTAATGAAAATTGAGGATAGACTTTATAAATATGATTAGAGGACCTTTAACATGTTGTCTTCAACCCATGGTAATGCCTCATTCCAACTATAACATAGGTAACATATGACATCATATAAAAATTTTCTCTAGTCAAGACTTATTTCATCTGAGTGTCAATAGTGTCACTGATATACGTTCCCCAATCGAAGAATTTTTCATTCTTCTTTGTGATGGAGATAAATGGATACATCCATCTCTATAATCCCTTAAAATTTAGGAGCCCAAACACTCTATTAAGGAGTGTGATGATATCATTTATTTCCAAAACAAAGTCACTCCTAAGAATAGTCTTCGGAAACTTGGATACAGAAGGTTTTTCCTTCAATAGTTACTTCTTGTTGGCATACTTGACACATTCATCCAAGTCTTGATCTTATACCATCTACGAATATTCAGGGTTTATCCCTATGTATTCAGAGAAATTGGGGAGTTTAAGGATCCCATAAAAGTAGTCCATATCTAACTTTATAACCACCTCACCTACTTGATTTTCAATAGACCTTGTGTTTGAGTCGTAGTGATTGACACATGCAAGAATGAATTCTAGACATTGAGAAAATATCAAGAAGGTAACTATTAGACGTAGCCCACTTGTGCAAATGCTCTGCATCCATAAAGTTTTTGAAGAAATTCGTACTCTACCCAAAAATTCATCCATGTCAATGTGCCCTATCTCTGTGTATTTGATATCAACATTAGAATCAATGCTAGAGGGAGGCACAATTACTTGATATGTATATGTCATTTCCTTCAACGATTCCTTTTTCCCTTACCTTTTCATGAATCATATTTTAGGAACCAAACAAAACAGTTTGTAAATCCCCTTAGAAACCCCTGAGTTAACTTTGGGCTTTACCTCCTGTTCTGAACCCCTGAAATTCCAACACATTGGTCAGAGAATTGAACCTGTTGATCAACTTGAAAAAGCGACACATGAGTTAGAAATCAAACCTTGTTTGACACCTTGAAACCTAATAAATTGTCGGGGGTTCAATCTTGTTTAACACTTGAGAAAACCTGACACATAGATCAGAAAAATGGACTTGTTCAGCAACGACCAAAACTTGAAACACTACGGAAACCTAGACTTGTTTGGAAAGGATAAAAAACTGAAATGATTGGTTGGAAAATTAGCCTTCTCCAACATGTCAAAAACCTGAAATATTATTTTATGTCAAAATTTCATCAAGTGATATTTTTCAGTTTGTTCCATTACAAAGCCTTACCAAAGATGAACAAGTTAGAAACCCAAAAATACTCCCACTTCCCATGGTAAGATAAAAACAACAAAAAATAAAAAATGAGGATTAAGAAATATATAAAAATGGAAACCACATCCTCAACAAGATAAAACCTTAAAAATCATAATACAATTCATCCAGAAGGAATATCGCTTACTGAAAGGTAAACCAACACTTCAAATCAAAGAAAAACAATCGAAATTTCCACGAAAATGCAAATCAGACTTTTGAGATGCGAGAGCAGGAAGGAAATATGAATGACAGGGGGAGTAAAAAGGTACAAATGACATGGAAAATCTCCCTATTTATAAAAAACCGTACATTTATTACATGTAGGCTGACATGTATGGGCCAATAACTTTCAACCTTGTATTTATGGCATTGACTTCAGGGGAAAAAGTTTGACTGCATGTGACATCTCATGTGATTGTGTAATTGGGTTATGAAAACCTGATATAAATGAAAGTGGTGAAGGGTCGGGGTTCAAGTTTAGAGAACAAGCAACATGTGACATGTAATTTGTTCACCCTGTCCTGATGTAAAAAGTCTTGAAAGTCTAACATGGGTTAGCATGTCATGTTTTGGGTTTGGGAAACACAAAACACATCACATGTGTTTCGGGGATGAGATGGTATGATGCATTCAAAACCCAAAATCTGAAATCCCATAGTGTTTTAGTTTTTTAGGGGTGAAAAACACAACATAAAACATGCAAAAGGTTAATGAAACCTCGAAATCTGATTCAAAAAGAAAATAAGGCATTTTTAAAGAAATCCTTGGATGGAAAAATGGTCATAAACATGTTCTTCATGAAAATTTTGATTGGTTATCCCATTTTATCATAAAACTCAAAAATGGGACAACAGTCCCTTGAATGGATGCTAGATGGATGCCTTTGGAATACAAGCTTGGGTGATGATAGTAATGTTTAGTGTTTAGTACTTGATTTTGAAAACATAATTATCTATTTATATTATTCCCTTGTTTGAATTTTGTAACTGACAACTGGAAGGCTAACCCATAAGTGAAATATATGCCTAAATGATAAAAGAGACCCAAAAAGAGCGAGTAAGGTAAGAAAGGTTCAGGGACACCCATGAGGGACATGAATGGCTAGGCACTGCTGTCCTGGCTAGGTGCTAGTGTCTAAAGTCAAGAAAGATAAATAAGTAAAGTTCTGACTTAGCTATAGAGTGTGTAAGACCAAAGATAAAATAAGAGACTAAGAAAAGAGGCCAAAGATGGATGTTAACAACTAGTTTTATTTCTTAGGAATCTTGTAAATGTTAGCATACTTTTAGAGCCTAGAAATGTACCCAAGTGCAAGATTTTGTGTCTACATTTACCCCCACTTTATGTTTTTGAGTGAATACTCGATAACATAAAGTAGGTAGAAGATGTATACCTTATGATCATGTAGAGATTGTTGCAAATAGCGTGTCTAGTGGACAAGTGAAGCGTGCAATAATTGCAAAGTGAAGTGTGGATACTAGGAAAGGAAAGTGACCCTATGGGTGAAGCATATATGTTATAGTTGTGTTGTTGTAGGTTGTTTTTGTTGATTATTATAAGGACAGACCTACAAAATAAGAGAAAGAAAGTATTCAAAGTTATGTATATGATAAACCTGAATAACGTATGTAAAAATGTGTAAAAAGAAAGTGTGCACCTCATATGTGAAAGAGTAAGAGATATAAAAGCATCTTTTTGTTTAAAGTTTTTTATCCCAATGCTGAAGGTGAGTTTTTTGGGTGATCTCATGCTGAGAGTGAGTTTTTTGGGTGATCTCACGCCAAGTGCAAGTTTTTTAGGTGATCTCATGTAAAAGATCAATTGTTGGGGGGAGAGGTCTAATTTTACTCTCCTTCCATGAATATGCCCAATAAGCACCATTACAGATGGTGCATCCCAATTTATTCATGTTGTTCCTTTTGTTCTAATTATTCTGAATTGTTCCAATTATTTTGAATTGTTCCGATTGTATTAATTTTAGTACATAAAATGCATTTTGTAACTGGAGGCATGTGCCTATAACTATAGAGCTACTTTAGATTGTGTTGTGCTGAGAAAATGGTTGTGTTTGCCCCCAGGACATTAATGCCTAGGGGAGGGCAGGGGCACCCAAGCATTAGTATCTTATTATGGGTGCTGGTGTATGTATTGTGTGTTGGACCCAGGTAATATTTAGGGTCGTTTTGTGATTGTGTTCTTGTGTTGATTATGTAATGTGTTGATCTATGTTATAGCTTTGAGCTGCTATATGGATGATTTGTTCACTTAATGGTACAGTCTTCAACACTTTCACACATGAAAATAGGCTCCACAACCTAACATAGTACCAAGCATCATTGCACCATGTAAGAACTTGTGAGAGATATGCATTCACCACAAAATGCCAAGTGAACGCGCAAGTGTATATGTAGAAAGATGATGACATATTAAGAGTCCTTCTAGAATAGAAAACAAAGTTCAACATGTAAATATAATAGATAACAAGAGTATATGCAACCAAGATATGAAAAATTAGTATGATAATGATGGAATGGAATGCAAATTGTGAAAATGAGAGGAGCAACATGCCCCCCAACAAATGTGTATGAGATGAGGTTCATTTATAGGAACCCTTAACAGTCAAGAATGAACCATAGAACAAGAGTGTGTCATTGGGTAATGTATGTGTTCTGCGAATAGATGCTCAAAATATGGACCATGAAGCACATTGTGTGAAGTGTGAATGATGTGAGGTTCATTTCAGAATTAGACTCTCATTAGTCGAGTATGAACCATGGAAATAGAGTGCTTCATAGGGTAATGATGATACAATGCGTGTATCAAAGGGTATGAGAGTATGCAAAAGCTATGATGAACGGAGCACAAAGTGTGGTAGTAGACATTAGAGAAAATTGATAATGATTAGAGGGGGGGAAGAAAGTGTGATTCCCCCAAGTGTGTAAGTGGGAGAAAGCTATTCCACGATAGTGAAGGGAAAGGGCCCTCCACCCAAAATCCGAGGAGAAAAAGTCATGTGACGATGCTCTAAGATCGATGGTGTGGGAGTGTAATTGTGTGCATGTGAAGGAGACTGTACGACAGAAAATCAACACATGGCCTTCTTCGCACCCGACCTCTTGAGGTCATACCAAGATAGCCACTGTAGAATGGAAGAAGATGTGAGTGTGGTGATGGTGATCAAGCTAATTGGGAAATCTTATGTCTTCAACACACAATATCAAGATCTGCGAGTCTAAGGCAAAGAATGCTCTCCTAACCTAAAGTGGTGTAATGGCTCGGTTTGATATAATAGTTGCTTTGAGACTCAAATTGATATCAAGCTCTACCAAGATTATTTTTATTGGTTACTGAACACGCAAAAAGTGACCCGCAAGTGCCTCGTAAAGATTTCTAGACAAGGTCATGGAAGTGAGAATGAGAAACGTAGTGGAGCCGCAGGGTCTATGGGAAATTTTCCAGTCTAGTTTTGAAAGTATTTGTCTGATCAGATGCTATGTTCAGTAAGGAAAGTTGTGAAATAATGTCTAGTGGAATTGGTGAAGATTTGAATACTAATGTACGCAAACTATTGTCAATGTCTAATTGGTTAGCAGGCCCATTGGGTTGTGGGACCTGAGGATCACAAAAAAAGACTTGTGGAGGTTGTGGCCCTTGTATGGTCATGCGCGTAATCAAACCCTGTTTTCAAGAGTAGTCCAATAATTGTAGGCTTGATTAGAAGTGATGTTTAGCGTATTTATTTATTCTATTTTCTCAACAAAAGTTGCAGGTGTATGTAAGACTGTCAAATGTAAACTTGTATCAATGTCAGTTATCAATTCTGTCTCGTTGGGTTGTGGGACCGAGTGATCACAATTGTATGTCTTTTCTTGTTGTGGACCGTTGATGGTCATACAGAATGAAATGAAATGATTTTAAAATGTAAACTAACTATCAAAGGAAATCTAATCTATGTTTTTAGCGTTTTCACAATATATCAGAGCAATACAATAAAAGCAAACTAATCTATCAAAGTAATTTTTTTTTATATTTTCTAATTTTTAAACAATGCATTCTAATCTAATAAACAAACTAAAGACAAGTAATTACTCGGATCTAGCTGGATACTTGTGCAAATATGTGAATCTAATCTAAATTAAATAACCTAATCTAATCAAAACCCTTCAAACCCTACCTGAGAGGTGAAGAACAAATCATGACACTGAAAGAGCTATTGTTCCCCACAACTTCCCCGGTAATGTCAGAGAGAAAATTTTCTAACGATTTGATCTACTTATAATTTCCCAATCAATTGAAATGAACAATTTTGCTACTCTATTTGATATTCAATTGAAACTAGTGATTTGAAATTTACAATTTAACAAATAAAGCAGATAAACACACAATTCCAACCTAGATAAGCAAGAGCTTTAGAAAATCTGGTTGTATCTGTATCTGTCTCCTAATTTTGTTCCTTTCTTTCTCCGAGTGTTCATATGATTCCAAGGGATTGAAAATGCAAGAACAGTGGTAGGAGGATGGTGCTTAAGCAATGGCAGCTTGAAGGCAGTCTGGATGCAATACAAGTAGAAGAGAGATAGCACAAGATATATGAGCTTGGCTATGAAATTCTTAGCAAGATTATGGTAGCAACACAATGCAAGATACACAAAACTTCTCAATCCTTTTGCTTGAACATAAGTATGGAATATATAAGAATTGGGGCTGGGATGCTCCTTCATGAATAAGGAAAGAAAAGGTAGTTACAACTAACTAAAGCACATGCAAAAATAGAAGAGGGAAGGAGAACCAAGAAATCAAAACTATTTTTAGACAATTTGGCTCACGGATGCATGCTAAAAGTGAAGTTAAGTGAATCGTTGCATGTTAAAAACACACATGACGGAATCTAGAAAAATCGGTCATGATCATCGCCCTGTACAGGGCGGTGATCTTAGGACCGCCACCTTGACTAGGCGGCAGTTTCAGAACCACCACCTAGGTAGGGTGGTAGTCCTGACACTAAAGGCCAAAACATGCACAGAAAGAAGCATGAAGATGGAAAAAAGTGCGGGAAGGCTAATTAAGGATGTCTAGGCTATAAATATACCCTGTGAATGGGTTTTAGAGCTCGAACACCTTCTTGAAAGGACTTGAATCATCATTGGGGATTTTGGTAACTGTTTTCCAACAATGTAGCACCTGTAATTTTGGGTGCGTACATATTTCCCCTCAGAGAAGCGCCTTAGCCATGAAAAGGCGTAAAACGTAGAGTCCGAGTATGGCGTTCCCGAAATGGTGAGTTAGAAGCTATATCTGACATGCTCATGTGTTAAAAATTTGCCACCCCAAACTCCCGCCACCTGCAAGAGAAAAGAAGGCTCAAGTGCAGATAGGTAAAATATCAAAAAATAAATACTAAACGAAAATGAACTTACCATTTGTGCAGGGATATAGATATATACTTGCACCAATGCTCTAACCCTGTAAACACATACACTCAAAACAAGATCAAAACATCATATATATCAAAACAATGCATTTTTCAATTCATTTGTGCATATTTGATTTGGTGAATTTGGAGCCCTAGGCCCACGGTGACCATTTTTGACAAGAGTACAACCGAAACAGCCGTTACAAGATCGTGACCATGCCTCCATGAGGGGGAGATCGGCCAGCGCGGTTTAAGGTTGGTTTTTTTCACTTTTTCCTTTTCATACCTAAAATGTAAAATGTTTGAAAATTTTACCTAGCTGGGAATATTTTCAAAAAAAAATTGTCTTAAATGAGTCTCTATGGGCGACCACCCATAGGGCAATCTTTTATTTTGTCCAAAATGGTCATTTTTTGTGTTTTTGAGCATTTTTTAAGGTTAAGGGCATATTTTGAAAATCAGCTCAGGACTGCCGCCCAAAGTAGGGTGGCAGTCACGGGACCGCCGCCTTACAAAGGCAGCTAGTCCTAGAACCACCACCCTACACCAAACGACGTTCTGAATAAAATGACCAAAACATGCATTAACTTGAATATATTTTTTGGATTTTTGATGTTTTGTCATGTTTTTGGTGAGCTTATCTTCTGGTATATGTTACTAACTTACTCTTTTTATATGTTTTGGTGAACGCATAAGAAGGAGGAGTACATATGTCAGAGTCAGGAGAGGGAGTGTGATTGGCTCCCTAGGATTTTAGATCAGCTGATCTAGGGTGAGATGCACAATTTGTACAGAGGGCAGCGATATCTGGCGGATTTCTTGGGTGCCCCCATGTTACCCCTGCCAGTCACATATTGTGTGACTTATTTTCCTACTAGGATGTAGACCAGAATACTTTTTGGTTGCCATGTGTCAGGGGTGAGTGGACCATCACCCTGGAGGATGTATACTGCATTCTTGGACTCCCGAGACTTGGGAGAAGACTAACTCTGGAGACAGCATGAATCCAGGGCTGCGATGACTCAGTGGGCCACCTACATGGGAGATGTTGGTGTCTCATTTGGTTTGAAGAAGGGAATCAGGTTCCAGTCTATTGATCCACTACTCTTATCTCATATCATTCTAGAGAGCCATCATGGGCATCTTGTCCTCCCGATTGATCGGGGACAAGGGAGGTGACACCCTACTCTACTATTACTGGGCTCCTATTATTACACAGATCAAGGGGACATGACTGCACATATGCCTAGGGAGAAAACATTCTTGGGAACTACCTATCATGACTTGTATATGGTTGTCTAGATTGTAGGGGTAGTCACTGAGCTAACCCCACTCTTCTTATGAGCTTGGTTCTATGAGCGCATCATCCCTTACGGAAGGGGAATGTCTAGTATTGGATCTAGGGGTTTTCTGAGGCAGTGAGGTGGATAGCTTTGTTAGTTCTTAGGATGCCACATCTAGACAGTGGATTCCTTGACCATGGTAGACATGGTTGCAACACCCTGCCAGGATATGGCATGGATTATGGGGACATGAAGTGACCACAGGTGGTAGCTTGCTCTACCATAGGTCAGTTAGTTGACAAGGATAGGGAGATTTGAGACTCATCCATTTGATCAAGTTCCTTCGCAGTTTGGCCTCCCATATGTTGACATGTTTCCCCCAGTGGTACCATTCCTACAGGACCATTTAGGAGGCTCAGAAGGGCCCTAGAGGAGATCCCAGTTGGATAGTTGTTACCCCCAGGTGTGCCCATTGTAGTTAGGCATGTTGTCCATGCTTGACATGGGAAGTTGGTGTCCCTCGATGTGCCTTTGCTTTTAGATTGTGGGCTGCTCCTACTCACAGTGGAGAGGAGGATGAGCCCATTGACATAGACTCCAACTCTAAGGAGCACACAAGAGATAAGACCGAGGAGGAGTCAGTTGGGGAGGAGACGGAGGATGAGGGGGTTTGTGTTAAGGCTAGTGGGGCAGTCCATATTGAGGAGGAGGAGAGCGAACCTGAATGGCATAATACTCAAGATATGCTGAGAGCAGCACACAAGGAGGTGAGTGTGGAGAGAGAGACATTGGTTTTAAAGGAGACACTTCCTCGAGGAGGGGAAGGGGATGTTGAGTATGTGATAGGACATTGTTTGGCCTCTAGCGTTGGGGAGGCCCTATAACCACCAACAACATTAGCAACCACAACCACTGACCCTATCTAGATGCCTGGAGATCTGAGTATGTTTAATACTCTTCTCTTGACTTTGTTAGTAGGAAGCATTATCTTGGTACTTTCTTTTTATTTGTGTTTTTTGGTTTTCTAACTCATCATTTCTTCTTCTTTTATTTCTTGCATCAACTCCACAAGAGCGGTGAGAGCTTATTCGACGAGTTTGTGTGGACACCCTGCTGATCCTCTCGGGGAAGACCCAAGCCAAGCTGACTGAGGATTCAGGTCAGTTGCTAGCAGCCGACAGATACATTGACATCTTTACTTATTTTTGGAGGATAGCGGGGGTCGTGACCTCCCTTCGTACCCAAGTGGTCAGATATGAGACCTTTGAGTGTTTGATGAGGCAGAACCATTCCCGTAGTGAGACCACATCCCACGGATGCTGCCACGATCATTCACACCATTCGGTTCATTCCCAGTGTCATCACAACCGCAATAGGATCCTTGGACATGGTCGTGTACCATACGAGGAATCCCACATGGACTAATAGGACATTGGACCGTTTATTGCTTTGTTTCCATTTTGTCGGGCACTATATGATTTTTTTTGTATATCTCGGGATCATTGTGATCGTTTTGACCACGCCTTAGTGCGTGATGGCATTGTATACAAACTTGACTCACCATGATATATACAAACTTTTATTTTTGGTTCGGTAATCCATTGTATCTGAGTTGACTTTCTTTTGGCTTATTTCTCATGTTTACTCTAGACGTTTAGAATTTCTATTTTTCTATGCTTTTCAAAATGCATGCAGTGGATGTGAAATGATGACAGAATGATTTATTTTTGTATTTTAGAATGCCAATATGTGATAATGTGAACACAATGTGATGTTAAACTTTAGTTTCTTTAAGAAACCTTTGATACTTCATGTTGTCTTAGTAAAACGTGGTGATACAATGATATGATAAGTAAATGTACTTGCCCCACTCCTAACTCCACGTAACTAGTAAGATGCGAGGGCTCAACACTAAGAGCCAGAAAGGGCGTAAGTTATGAAAATTTGTTGAATGGTAATGATGAGGGAAAAACAATGGTTTGAAAAAACCAAATTGAGACACTACAACCTCACCCTACTCAAGTTACTTCATAGTTTAGAATGTGATTTGCTTCCCAGTTTATCTAGACTTAGATCCATAGATGGCCACTTGGTTGACAAAATCTGGTTTTGAGGTTTTAAACTCTTTTGGAATTTTGGACATCTAACTTACTTTGTTTTGACATATGATCTCACAATACTTGAATGGATTGTTTCTAACCTTCAAGTTTCTCAAAGAGACCCCCTACACCTTACCCCATGCTACCAGTAGGAAGCATGGGCTCATCACCGTGGACAAGGCATATGCAAGTAAGGGCATTTCTCTCCCTTCCCAACCCTACATCACCAGTAAGAGATGCAAGCTCAACACCGAAGGTTGGTAGGGAAAAGAAATGTGTAAAATAAAAATTTTCTATGGATTTTTATTTGACTTACTTATTTAGGAAAAATGTTTAGAATGTTCTTATTTCTAAAGAGATGCATATGGGATAGATGTGACACCATGAAGCCTCTAGAACAAACTATAGGCAAAGACACCTGATCTAGAAAAAGACTATAAGGAGAACCAAGTATGCATGCCTTGGTATGGTTACGGTCAAAACTTTGTCTTATCCTATTTGGATTGATGAAATGATTCATAAACAATTGATGATAGCATGAAAATTTGAAGAGATATGATTTGAAGTTTTTGCCAATATTTTTAGAATTTTTTAGGAATTGCTACAAGAATAAGTCCCTTGATCATAAATTTTACATAATGAACTGGCAGATGAAAGTGTAATGTAGATGTAATAATGCACATGTGAAAATGCTAATGGATCATGCGTAATACCTCTTCAGGTGAAGAGAGTTCACAGATTCATTAAAATCCTCACCCTCTACTGTACACAGGTGAAATGTCCCATTTTTGTAGTCTTCTATTACTCGATATGGACCCAGCCACATGGGTATGAATTTTCTTCCTTCACCGGGATTTTTGTCTATCCGGCTGGACCAAGTCTTAAGACCAAATATCCCTCATATATTTCACACTCATAGACCTTCTTGTTGTATTGTTGAGCCATCCGTTCACCGTAAAAATTGTGGCATTGTTCAGCATTGAGTCTAGCCTCATCAAGAATCTCTAACTAAGAGAGTCATGCTTCTCGATAGCCTTCTTCTCCCAGGATTCCTTGTAGCAAAATACAAAGACTAGGTATTTTGACTTCAAGGGGTAAAACTGCTTCCACACCAAATACCAAAGAAAAGGGGGTTTCCCCTGTTGGTGTTCTAACTGATGTCTGATAGGCCCATAAGGCCGGAAAAAAGATTTAAATGCCAATCTTGTTTAAGATCTATTCTTAGCAAGTTGTCATAACTAACTAAGACTTACCTAAACCTTAAAAATCAATGCCTACATTCCCTCTAACCAAATTCTCGCATGCTTAAAAGAAGCTTCCATCCTAATCCACGGGGCCAACACATGAGATCCTAGAAAATCAAGGGGATCTGCCCCAGTTTAGTAAACCTAGGAAATCCCACCATAACTGACGTCAGTTACCCTTAACTGCTACCAGTTAAACCAGAACCACCGTCGGTCACCTTTTAACCCCCAAAACAACCTTATTTTCGAGGTTGGCAGATTTTTGAGAGATATCACATCTTTTGAGAACAAGTTTAAGGGAGAATACGCATGCAAAGAAGGAGATCATGGATTTTCTCTTGCACAGACATCCAGCATTCACCCAACAACCATCAAGCACTCACCCTAGCACATATTTGATCCAATCCGGAAAGAAGGAGAGCACATACAGCCCATGCAAGAGCTCCCCAATGTTTGGTGAGCCTCTGCAGCATTCAACCTCTTATCAACACCTTCATTCCTCACTCACAGACATCCGGAGCCAAATTCCAAGTAGAACATTTTACTCCTCTGGTTCACTCATTTCATCATTGTATTTTCATCCTTTGTTCTCCCATCCACCCACTGGCCTCCATTAATACTCACCCCTCCATATCCCTATTAAAACCTCACCAAATCCCATCCAAACAACTTAATACCTCATTCTAACCAGCCTAGTCCTTGGTGCAATCATAAGGGAGATCTAAAGCTCATTTTGTGACATTCCCCATATCCCATAGTAACTGGCACTGGTTCTCCCAAACCGGTGTCGGTCACCCTTAACCGGCATTGGTCTTTGTATTTACCAATACAACCCAAAACAGTAACCTACCTACCTATTCCCACATCACCCTTAATCACCTATAGCATGTTTAAGACCTCCGTCAGACCTGCAGAGACCCAAAACCAGTTACTTGACCTTCAGATCTTATTTTAACCTTACTTTTTAGATTAGATCTTTCTTATTGTGTTTTAAATGAGATACCTAAATCATTTTAACTACAATAGGATTTACTTTATTACCAGCATTAAATTGTTTTACACAGTGGACTGACAACCATCTAGGAAGTATCACACTTCCTGAATCTAGCATGCGCTAGGCAGTTCACTACATATATTGTTTAACTCTTTCTGGTGGTCTTGTGTTCCATTTCAGGTAATTCTTCCTAGCCAAAAGGAAGCTCTCACGATCAGCTGTGGATTCAAAAGTCATATGCGCGCAACAACCTATCAACCAACATTTCAACAGGTATTCCTCCTACACCCATTACCCTATCTGTTTCGTCACTTTCAAAGAAATGTCTAAGAATCAAGTGAAACAATGTGTGTAAAAAATCATGTAAAAGAAAATGTTGAAAATGTGAAAAAGGAACATGTGCACCTGATTTGCGATGAGAAAAGAGTGTAGAAAGGATCTTGTCGATAAAGTGCAATTTTTTTTTGGCGTTCTCACGTCACTGGCCGAAGAAGTATAGGGAGGAAAGTCTGATTTATCCTCCAAACTTTAACCACTTCCCAAAACTATATAGATATTTGTACTTTCTAGCTTTTTTGGAGATCCAATTCCATGGAAGAAGTAGTTTAGAGAGGAAGGTCTGATGTTATCCTCTAACCTTTAACTATTCCCTAGAATAAAACACCACTGCAGATGATGTGTAGCAATGCATATGCTAAGGAAACATGCCCTCTAAAAGTCAATGTGTATGAGTTCTGTAGATTGTGTTGAATTAAATTATTATGTAACTGCCCCTGGTTATAGGCACTCCAGAAAAGGCATCATTGTACTAAGGACCCAAGCCTGATTCTGAGCCTTGAACTGTGTTTTATTGGTATTGTGATGTGTTGTATACTATGTGTAGACCTTTGTATGATGTGACTAATTCACCCAAATGATGCCCCCCTCTTTAGGGGCACATGTGATGTCATTGTAGGAGTATGCGGCCCAAAAGAGGACTGACCATTAAAATTCTACCCTACAGGGGGAAAGGGGATGTGCTTGGTGGAAACCAAGTCACATACAAACAAGTGGCTGGGAGACGAGTGTTAGTACGAACAAACATGAATGTAAAAGACAAGTGTAAGATACAAAGACAATGCCTAAGCAGATAATGTAAACACCCAAGAAGACAATATAGACCGCGAAGAGTGGATTGCAAACATGGGACATCACTCATGATTTCATAAGATAATCAAGGCCGATGGAGAAAAAGAAATACAAGTGTACACACAAGACAAAGGGAAAACATCGAAAATAAGAACACGCAATGAAATACAATGTAACAAAAAATCCTAAAAGTAAGTATCTCTGCATAACAAATGTTGCATATGAAGCACCCGTCAACATGTTAGAAAGATAAAAAGTATGTCAAAGTGTGTATTATATGATAAAGTAGTGTGCTATGAAACAAAATGAAACATAGCACCCGTAATGTATGAAAGTTGATTCCCCCAAGAGCCACTATGGGATTGGTATTACGTACTGCGCCAAGCATCCATGCTACGCGTAATGGTCCTGTATAATTTGTGATCACAACTCAAAAGCAAGTGAACGTGCATGTGTGTATGATAAAGATAATGACATACAAGATATCTATCTAGCATGTGTAATAAAGTGAGCATGTAAAAGGAAATGCAAACAATAGTAAATGCAACCAAGATATGTATTATGTTGTGGATGGATGGAATGGAATGCATAGTGAATGATATGAGTCACATGTCCCCCTGAGTGAATGGAATTGTATGCATTGAGGTTCATTTATGTATGCCCTCAACAATCTAGTATGGATCGTGAGACTAGAGTGCATCATTGGGTAGTGAGTGCATTGCGTATAAGTAGATGAGTAAAAATGTGTGATATGTGTAATAGATTTGGTGATGAGAAATCGTCATGTGTAGTGTGTGTAATGTAGGAGGTATAACATGTAATGCAAGATGTGTGGTTGATATGAGATGTGTAGATGCATAGTAAGACGTAAGATGTAATATGTAGAATGTATGTATGTAAGATGTGTGAAGATGCCCCCAATAGTCAAGTGTGAACCAAAGCACAAGAGTGCGTCATCGGGTAATGGGCGATGCTAGCATGTGTGAACAAGTGTGTGTTGTCAATTAGGGGGGAAGTATGCATAATTCCCCCAAGTGTGGATGATGAAGAAGACAATCATGTAATGTCATCTAGAAGTTCATCGGTATCAGGGTCAAAGCCAAATGGATAAGCATCAGAGACTTGGTAAGAAATAGTGTCAGGATGATCGCGTAATGAGCCATTGAGGAGTAATTTGTACATACCCATGACATACTCCTCATCAGTGAAGGGTGGTAATAGACATCCATGTGCATACCAATGAGTGAGATTTTGTGAATAGACAAGAAAGGAACTGTTGCAGATGAATACATGACCAAAGGGCATGGGAAATGATATATTAGTATGATCAAGATCTAGCGTGACCCCAATATAATCAAGCTAGGATTACCTAATGTAAGTGGCGAGGAGAAAGGATTTCACACAAGGAAAATTGTGAGATGAAAGACATGTAGAACATAAGCGAAAATAATGTGAACGAATCCATAATAAAGATGAGAAGAATGTGGTGGAGGATAAAGATCGTCAAAAGAAAAACCTAGCCGAGTCAAGCCATCATGTGTACATACTATGTCATCACAAGTAGGATCGAATGGAATATGCTCCCAATAAGAATCATTCATGAAAAGTGTGCATGTGAAAGGAGGTCGTATACTGGTGGAGGTGGCACATGAGAAGGTGGAGGAGATAGAGTGAAATTTGTCCTACATAGGAACAAGCCCCTGATAAACAATCATAACAGTACTAGAAGCAAGGGGAGGTGTAGATGCAATTAGTACATAATCTATCATGTAAATAACACCTTTAAGTGGTGGTAAATGTGGTAGCTCATCTAAGGGTTGTGGGTCATCAGTAGTGTCAGCTCTTGGAATAGGAAGTGTAGTATCTGGATCATGGTTGCAATATTTGTATGGATGAAGATCATGAAGAATAATATACTCGACACCCTCATGTAGAAATTTGACACAATGATGCATGGTAGAAGAAAATTGCATGCACATGGAGCCATGACCTACCAAGTAAACAATTATATGAAACCAGAAAGTTAATGAAAAAGAATATTGTGTTTAGAGTTTTTGGTCCTACAGTGATAGGTAAAACAATATGACCTATACATGGATGAATAGAACCATCATATGCACAAAGAGAGAGACAATGATGGACTAATGCTATCAGCTAGACATACCAATATTTTCAAGGAATGACATGGGACATAGATTAAGTTCAGATCCATTGTCAATTAAATTACGCTTGATACCCATATTGTAAATGTGAATCATGATATGCAAGGGTGGATCATTATCGAAAATATAAAGATCAGCATGAGGATTAGAAGGGAAAGCAATATGTTGAGAAATTCATCTACAAAAGAATTATATATGAAGTCTGGATGCATATCAGTAGGGATGCGAGTAGTAGTAGGGGATGTTTTACTCTATGTCTTAAATCAGGATTGACAATTAAGAACTCATTAATTGATGATACTCATGATGATAACATTCTAATAAGAATCCTAATAATGTGTAGATTGAATCGGGGTCACCAAAATGATTATGCTAAAATGTAATATAATAACCTAATATAATGCAAGTTTACAGTAAATAAATGAATATTGAAATAATACCCAAGCAAACTAAGCTAGAAAATATGAAACCCTAATGTGCAAATAGGGTTAGAAGAGCCTTAGTTGATTTACAAAGGTTGATGGATTGTGTCCTAGTGGAAATCAGACTTGATAGAGATGGAAGACCATCACATAGAATCTCATAAAAATGTAAATATGATAGATTTGACTAGACTGGGGCACCTGGAGAAGGATACAAGCACCTGTGGGCACCCTGGTCTAGATTCTGGGCGCCTTGGTCTACAAAAAATGGTCGAAATCCTAATTTTTCAGGGTTGCAGGATGTTCGCACTTGTTCATAGTTTTGTCGTATGTATGTCATTGAACTTCATTGTCGAATGTCACTGTAAATCTGGGATGAATGAATCACCTGCAAAACCCCAAACAAAACATCAAACCCTAAAAAAAGAAATATGCAAATGAAGGGTTCAGACTATTGTCCTACAGCTGCCAAAATGATGGACTTATCACTGAGCGTTACACAACATCTCAGACCCAATGTAGTTCTAGTGTGTGTGTGTGGAATTGTGCCCTAGTTTACTCTTATGCTAGTCTCACATTGTGAGTAGTGAGCAAGTAGCTAGATGTAGAATGTAAATAATGTGTGCATGGAAATAATAGACTCCCCTCTTATGAAGTGTGATGCAGATGAACCAACCTTTTGTCCCTTGTGATGGAGCTAGATGGATGCAAATAGATCTATAGATGCCTTTGATGGATACAACCTTAGGTGGTGATAGTAGATGCTTAGTGCTTGGTCACTTATTATGATCACATAACTTTATATTTATATGATTCCCTTGCTTAAATTTCGTAATCAACCCCGAAAAGGCCGACTACCAAAAAGATAGAATGCTCGAACAACTAGAAAGGACCTAAAAAGTGTGACCAAAGTAAAAAGAGGACAAGGGCGCTTATAGGGGATGGGGGCGTCTAGCGCTAGCGTCTTGGTTGGGTACTAATGTCCAGAATGACAAATGCCGAAAGGTAAAAAGATAGACTAAGCAAATACAAGTGCAAGACTGAAAGAAGAAGCATAAAGCAAAGAAAGGTGGCCAAAGACATGGGTTAATTAGTACTTTTCTTACTTAGGAATCATGAAAATAGTAGTATGTGATCGAGACTAAATAATGACTCAAAGTGCGTGATTTTGTGTCTACAGTGTGGATCAATTAGTGAAGATCGACATATAATCTTTCAATATTATATCACTTCCTTCATAGAGCATTCATTTTAGATTACAAGATTGGTGACCATGATTAAACCATTGTAAATCTAGGACCCAAATTCAACTACTTGGATTGTAAATTTTAACCTTAAAGTTCCTTTACATACTTTCCATATTTTAACTGTAAAATACTTGCAAAATTTTGAGATTAATGTGTCTTTAAACCATCATATTTGAAACACGATCGTAATTTTGTACATAGATCTTTATAAGAGTTACACGTGCGTGCGTGCGTGCATGTGCGTGTGTGTGTGTGCATATGTGTGTATGCATGTGTTATATAATTTCCTTACAAAATTAAAATCCATTGTTATTCTACCATTGACGTGCACTATTGGAAAGGTAATACTTCTCTAAAAATTGGTTTGGCGGGGCATTAATGTGCCATATTATTTTACTCCAAGTAAGGGTAAACACAAGTGTATCTAGTTAACTTTAAGTATCAACAAATACTTCCATGTATCTCTGAGTATGAGTTGTTGTGGGCTAAGATATTTAAGACTTATACACTCCATTTGAGGATTTCAACAAACAATTGAGATTTCTACTTAGCAATTTGTGGCACCCCACGGTTGTACGGCTTATGGTCATATAATTTGATTGATTGATTTGTCTTGTATATTAAATTCCTATTTTCTGTAATGCCAAATCATTCATTGTGTCATAGTAAGGGCACACACAAGTGTCTCCAGGTAATTACATGTATTTGTAGGTGCTTACATGTATCTCTAAGTATGATTCATCGTGGATAAGATATTTGAGGTTCATCCACTCTATTCGAGATTTCTAACGAACAATCGATATTTCCATCTAGTAATTTGTCAAACCCCACAATTGTATGACTTAGTGTTGTTTACTTTGATTCATTGAGTTGTCTTGTGTATTACTTTCCTATTGTTAGTAATGTCAGATAATTTAGTGTGTCATAGTACGCCATGTATAATACTATTTTCCAGACCAAAACATTAATGTGAAAAATATAATACAATTATTTATTAGTTTTATATTACATAAACAATTAAATAAATACTAACTATTTATCATAATTTAAAATTAATATTAATTACATAACAACTTTACTCAATCTCTAGCTTGAGTTAACATATATTCCCCGTAAAATTTCAATAATTCAATAAAAAATTAATGGATAACGTGTTAGTATCAGCTAAGTTAAGAGGGAACTAAGTATTATGTGTCAATTTTGGCTACTAATTAGATGTTTAAGGGATATATACCTACTACTAAATAACATTTACTGAATGAAAAGTCAATCGTCTAGCCAATAGAAAAATCAATATTAAACAAATAGTCGTGAAATAAACGCCTAAATAATTTTTTTGTGATTAGTGGTTTTAGAGAGGGCCTTCACTGTGGTTTAACATTATGATCTTTACCACAAACCCTTTATTATTCTAGTCTAGATTACCCCCTTATAGAGAGACAAAATATTTAATTGGGTCATTATTTATTTGCATACACCATGTAGAGAAGAAAGCCTAAAAGCTAGAAGACAATTACACTTAAAAATGGTTTGCAAAACTTAAAATAAATCATAGACTTTATTTAACACAACTAATTTGAATATTTTATTTTACATTTAAATACTTATTGAAACAATTTTTTAAACAAGTTGAAAGACACCACTTTCATTTACCTAGTTTAGTAGGATGTTGTAGACTCCTAATTTTGGTATGAGACATGTTAATTGCAATGTTCTTAGTGCACTTGTGTGTTTATAGATCATTGGTCCAACTTAGGTTCTTCTTGATGCTTTCTCCCAATGTTGTCAAAAATTTGACACTAGTTCTTGTATCTTGTGAACTTTACAATCATTACTCTTGTGCCTTGTTATATAATAATACATTATATTCAAAAAAGTTTTTCTTATATAAAATATTTTGTATTTATTAAAAAGATCACATCCCTTGTGGCATACTTTGGACCTTTAGGGAAATTGCCATAATATAATTTTTTCTTAATTTCTTTGTACTGATTTCTATTTTGAATCATTAACAAAAATGACAATAAACATTGCATAAATTTCATTTTGATGAATACATGTAATATATAGTGATGTTGTTTTGTGAAAAAATTGTATCTCAAAAACTTCCCTAGATCACAAGGTCATATTTTCTATGGGAGCATTAGATTCAATTAGTTACAAACTTGCATTTACAATTTTTTTTTAAATTTTCTTTACTAAGAATAACCCATTATGCGAAACTTTTGAATAAAAAGTTGTAAAATTCTAAATTCTTGTTTGTGGGTATTTTGAAAATGAATTTCTATTGCCCACAAACACTACATTTGAAAAGTTAAAATTAGTTTTCCTAAACACATACCAAACAAAAACCAAGAAACCTAGAACCCTGTCATGTATGCTGCAAACAAGAATCGATGCTCGTTTGCTAGGACCCACACGACTTGGAAGAAAAATACAAAACTAACAACTAAGAAGATAACACTTATGTTTTTTGGTCATTTAAAATCTCAAATTGAATAAAAGGTCAAATTCTAGATTAAAGTTGTTTATTTTTTCCATGTATACAGTTCATAAAAATATATTCAGTGGGGGTATTCGATGTAAGAGAAAACAATGGACATGCCTTACAATCACTACATTTCTTCCTCGAAACATTAATTAAAATAGATGTAATCATTGCATATATCACTGGCTACGAAGAACAAAACATTGTAAAACATAGAGGTTTTCTTACTTGCACACATGGCAAATGAACTTAGAGCTTAAACAATGCATATTTGCAACGAATACACCATGATTATATCATGTTTCTTATAGAAAGAACATATTCACAACAAAAACCACATATATTTCCATATATGAGACATAAAACATAAGGGAAAACAATAAGAATTTGGTCTAGAGCTACATGCAAACAACAACAAACAAAACATATGCCTCTTCAGCTCAACAAAATTAATTACAACACAATTATATGAAACTAAAATTGTGTTGATTATCAAGGACATGCTACAAATCGCATAGCCAAGAACAATTGCAGGGAATAACAACATTGTCATCTTTGATGAAAACTCAGCAAACGCTGTCAAGAAACAAACTACAATGCCATTGAATACAAATAGGCTTTGGCCTATAAAGAAAGACGAACATTGAAGATTTGAGAATGAGAAGCAAAGTGATGACATGTATTAACTATCCCTCCTATTGATAGAAAAGAAAATCACACCCTGAACTATAACGTTTGAGTAAAATCTGACCATATGACAACTCTTCACTAGTTGATGGAAAAAGAAATATTTTTTTAATAAAAATTAACAATTAAACTAAGAAAATATATCGACCAATCACATCGTAAATAAATGAACATTTAATTTTTTTACAAAATAATTATCTTTGTACAAATTATAAAGAAGAGGTGAAATTCACCCCATGGCACCACACAAATTATAGTGAATATGAAAAATATATACATCCTTCCACATAATATATATATAATTTTTATATATAAATATATATATCCCCACTACCAAATTGAAATGCTCAATTGAAGAAGGAAAAGATATTTTAACATCTACAAGGCTACCAACGAGAGCCTATGGGACAGAACTAGACATATAAATCATGTGACGTGGACGAAATCTGACTATCCCTTCAATTTTGAAGTACGCGGTAGCTCAAAGTCCTGCTCGCCCTTCTTTCCTACTCCCCATTTTAATGTTACACCTACCTAATTTTCTCTTCTTCTTAAAGATAAAAAAAAAATCCACATTAAACGTATGGAATCCTGGTTTAACTCGGTTGTGGCGGCGAGGGTGGCATTTGTGGTAATGGGCTTCCTAATGCTCATCACCCTCGTCTACACACTTATTACAGATGGTTCTCCATTCCGCAAAGACCTCCTCACACCGTAAGAAACTTTAATTCGCGCACAGAGAATTCTTTGTGTAATTGAGATCGATATCATCATACTTGTATGGATTTCTGTTATGAGAATGTTCAATCTTGTGCAGATGGATGAATGCAACACTGCTCGATTTCTACTTAAATGTTGCAGCCATAGCAGTAAGTCAATGCCCTCTGCCAATCATGCTTTATATTGTACCCATTATCATTATTGTTTTCTTATTCAGAATCAACACCTTAAAGAGTTTGAACTTATTTTATGTGGGTTGTTTGAAATGGCTTGATATCTTCTTACAGTTTCATACACAGTAGTCACATTCATATTCTTTTCAAATGAAAAAAATGAAAAAATGAAAAAATAAAAACTAGACAAGAAAAATGTGTAGAATTCTGTGTGGCCAAATATCCCAAAATATGTTGGGTTTCTTTTGTATGTTCTTTTTCGTTTTCAGTCAGTTAAGGTTAGAGAGACGGTGGGTCAAAGTTGATAGGAACTTTTCTTAATAAATCTTGGGGATGGAATAGGAGCTAATTCAGGGGTTTGGTAAAGGTGCGAATGTCCATACCTCTGGAAATATGGGCATTGGAGGTCTAGGGGCAAATTTTCCAGCCTGAATAAGACTGTTTTCTGCTCTAATAGCAATATCATAGGCATATGGTAAAGTTCTACACCCCATGGACTAAATCATGACAAAAATGTCACTATTAAAAGCCCCTAGATAATAAAGAAATGCGTACTGAGGTGTAGGTCTTACCATTTGTGGGATTTTGTCCCAAGTCCTTTGAAATCTGATATTAAAATCAGACATTATCTCATGTGGTGCCCTCTTTGTTGTAGTCAGCTGCTCCACCAAAGATAGATGGTTTGATTTATCTTCAAAATGGTTGCAAGGAGCTTCTCCTAACTCATCCCAAGTGGTAATAGAATTTATTCTCAAGCCCTTGTACCATTGTAGAGATTTTCCCTTGAAAGAAGCAACCAATAATCTGACTACTACATTGTCTTGTGTCACATGGTATACTGAACAAATATTTGCAATGTCCCTAATGTGTTCAATGGGTGTTGTAGTGTTCTTTACAGTGAAGAAAGGAACACTTTTTAGGACTGCAACTGAAATGTCATCATACTGGGCCAAAAGTAAAGGGTTTCCTCCATTGAATGTGACAAAAACATGATTCCTTTGATGAGCCATAAATGTGACGGGTCTTAGAACCCTAGAAGAGATCAAAAAAGGCCTACCAGGAGGAGTGGAGAGAACTCTGTCTATGCGGGTGATGGAGATCTTTGGACCGATTTGTTCTTCTCCTTGGTGACAATTGCAAATAATCAAAAGGCTCTCCACTTGCTATCCTTTGCTGTGTTTGAATTCTTCTTATAAGATAGAGACACTTTTCTGCTTGCATTAGTAGATGTGATGATTGGAGCCGCCATATGTGTTGCTGTGAAACCTCTAAAGGCTGGATATGACCAAGATACACACCAAACTCATAGTGAAATGGAAATAAATTCTTTCGGGTCCCATTGGGCGTGTCAAAAGTGTTAACACACAAAAGTTGCAACTTCTGAATGATCATGAAAGAGCATAAGAACTTTTGGTGAACATGGGACTGTCTTTAAAGTGTGGAACTTTACTCCTTGAGACAAATCTCTAGAGAAGGTTGGTTCCTTCTCTCCTAGCTCAACACACACTAAACTAAACTACCAAACTACAATTAAATCTAAAACTAAAGCTAAAACATACAAGATCCAGGGTTGAGAGAAAAGGGAAAAACTATAAAATGAAAGAATGTGTAATGTCTCCTTTTTCAAACTAACACCAATTGAAGACTTCTTGCCATTTCTCTTCCCATAGCCAAGAAGGAATTGCACAAGGGAAGTCCTTGGGTTTCGTTTTTATTTTATTTTAATGTTATTAATGTTTTTCTTTGGTGTTTTACTCCCTAAGGCAGGTTGGTTGGGATTATAATACTCCCAACATGAAATTAAAAAGATAAAGTGAAGCTCATTAAGGGGTTGGCAGGGTTGGAAAGTTTCCAACATGGAAATAGAAGATAGAGCAAGCTTAAGAGGTTGGTCTACATCTTATGACTCTTCGTGCCAACCAAAGGGTATAAGAGGAGTCTTAGGGGCTCATTTGCACACCACTTTTGGCATACATACTTTATCTACTTGGACTTTACAGCTGATTGCTCTATTTCCAACTCCACTAAGTTCGAAAATCCATAGTGAGGCACCTAAGGAGGATGGCATCCCTCCTTATGGCATTTGAAGAATGAAAACTCTCCTAATTGGGTGGTGTGAAGGAAATTACTAAAGATCCTCTTGCTGGTTTATATCTAGGGCATCAAGAAGAAGACCAAAAAGGAGCTTTTGCATGATTTGGAGTCCCTCTCCTAGGGAATGACTAGAGTTGAAGTCATTTTAAGTGCCTTCTAAGGCAGATACTCATTTATTATTTGATATTCAGACTTGACATAATTTATAAGGCTGAAATCATTTATATTTGGTCATTGTTGGGGTTTGGAAACCTCCATTTTGATTATTTCTTTTACTTATACTTATGTTGTTAATAAATAATTCTCCAACTAAGTATTTGCTTGATTTTCATGGTGGAAATTGTTCTAAATTATCCCTAAAAGGTTTATAAATATTGTGGATGAGTTTAAGGGTGTTATTTGGGTGAAATCTTGTTGTTTACAAGCTATTGTTTCTAAAATCATACTATTGTACCGTACTGATTTAATTTTTAGTTTGCTGGTCGAAAAATCAGATTTAATTCAGATTGGGGTTTGTGCTATTTCCTTGTTTTTTAGTTTCGGCCCTAGAGATGGAAGCCTCGGTCTTCTCAGCCTGAGGGTTTCTTGTGCGGAAGAAAATATCAGAAAGAATGATGAAAATGCAAGAAAGACTAGTGGACAACTTGGACTCTCTTGCCTCTATCATGCAAAACCTACAGAGGGGAAGGACATTCAAGGAAGAGCCTAGGGTTTCAAAGGTTAACAATGTTGTAGCTAGCTTTAAGGAGTATCAAGCCCATCTAGAAGTTATTCACAATGCCCTATCATTTTCCGAGTTTGTAGGATGGAGAAAAGATAGGGTGGGCATTGGAACTTGGTCGAAGCCTTGAGCCATGCACAAGGGTCATGGGAAGGATATCCCAATCCTAGAGGAAAAGAGCCCCATCTTGTTGGCAAAGCAAGAAGAGGCTACAAAACTTGAGGAAGAGGGAGCCAAACTCCCATGTTCGTTATGCAAGGATGGACATGCCTATGCCTCTTAAGGTTAAGGAGGAAGATATATTGCAGCAGTTGGTTACTAAGAGGGAGCAGCCCTTGGGAGTCTTACAAACGCCCAACACTCATGCCAAAGTGGAGTTCTTGGTTGATTTTCCAAACGACACTATAGAGACATAAGAGTTTGGTGAAATAGTGCAGCACGAGGTAAGAAAGGAGAAAGAGATCAATGAGCACACGACTCAAGGTAAAAATATTTTAGTATTTGATGATAAGTTATCAATGTTTAATAATCAGATTTGGGAAAGGAACAAGGAAATGGCATTGTTGGAGATCATAACCATGAAGAAAAAAACAATTCAGGATGCCCATAATCACTCTCATCCTGCTGGAATTATCCTAACAGCAGTTAATGTGGAGCAAATTGATGATGGTAAGAGCCACGAAGACATGCCAAACACATATGAAGACAACCAAAGGTATGAAGCTAATTCAGATTTGTTGTTTTCTACTGTGCCATCTCAGATTTGTAATTATGAGAAAACAATTGAAAAGGATGACCATGGGGGCAAGTTTTATGCCTCATAATAAATCATGGCAAATGGGTTATCATCATGATGTCAAGAATGAAGAAAAATCAGAATTGCAAGAGATTAATGGGGCTAGAATTCTAGGTGACCTTGTTAGGAGGCATGCCTATGGAATAAGGGTCTCTTTTGATGCTCATGTTAATCTTCATCTCGCTGGAAATTTCAGGACAGCCATGTATTGTTAGCAATTTCATCATCTTCATCACCTCCATACTATATCTTTTCAATGTTTTGGTTATCCTAAGAAATATGCTAACAACTTTGTAAAGATGAAGAGTACCAAATGGGAAGAGGATTCCACTTCAGCCCTAGGCAGTGGACTCTTTGTTGACAATCCTAAACATGGCCCACATATTTGGGACTTATGGGTTCCTCCTCTGTTGCTGCAATATTTGCATCATGGAGGGCATCATGGTCAATTTGGTAAGAGGAAAATCATGTTGAGGGACAAGGGGGACATAGATTCTTCCTTGCAAATTCCAGATTGTTTGGACATAGAAGTTTGAGATCCGGGGAACCTTTTGAAGGATGTTGATACAAACTTGAGGACTGTTGTCTACATCGTTAAGGCAGCCACAAGAAAATTGGTAACCACAAGAAAGGTGCATTTCTCACCTACAGTGAAAGATATAGTGTTTATCGGATGCTAGATGGTCTTCCACCACCACCATGCAATTTTTTCATGAGACAACACAATGCTACAACCATGGTAAGATGCTCTAGCTAAATTCACATTTTGGATGGATAGTACTCTCCTTTGACAGCTGTAGGTTGACATTTATGATGAAGATTATTGGGATTAATATGATGTGTGGAAGGTGTTTCCAGTATTACAGTTGTTGCACCCTTCCTATGTCAATAACATCTAAGAATTTTGAGTTAGAAATGCTATACTACAGCCATGATGGACTGCCCTCTTCAAAATTATGTATGAGGTTGTGCATACCTTCCATGGACAATGATAAAGAGGAAGGTTTGGAGACATTCTTTCCACTTACTATGATGGGTAAGAGGGTTTACACATGGAGATTGAGAAAAGCCAACATCCCAATATTTTTGGCATTTCTTGGGAAAAAATTTAGAGTAGTACATAGACACTACACCCACTCATCCGCACCTCTATGGTCTGATCGAAACCCAATGGTGAAGAAAGTTTAGTGGGGTAGCTTCAAGTCAGCAATTGGAAACCCAAATCACCAAGGAAACAACCATCCAAAAGAGGTGAGCATAAGTTTTGGTATGTGTTATTTGCATCTTATGTTGAAATACAATGATAAAGGGAAGGACGCAATGTTTCCAAGCATGTCTAGCATGAAGGAGGAAGAGGCATATCTTCAGGGCATTAAATACATAGAGTCTAGCAAGGGTCTACTTTTGGGTAAGGTGCTTCATGCTGACAATTTTCGGTTAGTTCCGGGCATGCAGAATTGTAGGTTGACATTTATGATGAAGATTATCGGGTTTAATATGATGAGTGAAAGGGGTTTCCAGTATTACAGTTGTTGCAACCTTCCTATGTCAATAACATCAAAGAATTTTGAGTCAGAAATGCTATACCACAGCCATGATGGGCTGCCCTCTTCAAATTTATGTACGAGGCTGTGCATACCTTCCATGGACAGTAAGAAAGAGGCAAGTTTGGAGACACTCTTTCCACTTACTATGATGGGTAAGAGGTTTTACACATGGATATTGAGCAAAGCCAACATCCCACTATTTTTGGAATTTCTTAGGAAAAAATTTACAGTTGTACATAGACACTACACCCACTCATCCGCACCTCTATGGTCTGATCGAAACCCAATGGTGAAGAAAATTTAGTGGGGCAGCTTCAAGTCACCAATTGGAAACCCAAATCACCAAGGTAACAACCATCCAAAAGAGGTGAGCATAAGTTTTGGTATGTGTTGTTTGCATCTTATGTTGAAATGATAAAGGGAAGAAGGCAATGTTTCCAAGCATGGCTAGCATGAAGAAGGAAGAGGCATATCTTTAGGGCATTCAATGCATAGAGTCTTGCAAGGGTCTACTTTTGGGAAAAGTGCTTCATGCTGACAATTTTCGGTTAGTTCCGCGCATGCACAGTACTACCTCCATGTGGACAACACTTGATGAATTAAGAGCAAATTGGAGCTTCTTTGTTGAAAGCCATCTTCTACGCCAAGTTGGGACAAGGAAGGGTTGCCTTGAGTTAAGTTCTATGCCCAAGTTGGGACATTGCAAGAATCTTGAGTTAAGTGCCAATACATATGCTCATTTCAACCATAGACTTGTTGATATTCATTTTCCATCTTATGTAAGACAATTTTCATTCCCTACACTACTCATGAATTTCCCTTTTTCCATAATATTTTAGTTTGATAGTTGTTATACCCTCTGATTTAAAAATCGCGATAAATTGCCGGATAATCGCGATTTATCTTTTTGAACATGCAAAACGATTAATCTTTCAATAAATCACGATTTCTTCAACGCTGATAAATCGCAATTTCTTCAACGCTGATAAATCGCAATTTCCCAGCAATAAATACCCTAAGAAATCGTGGAAAATCGCCTAAAAAATCGTGGAAAATCGTGTAGATTAGGTATAAATGTGAAAAAGGAGCACGAAATCTGACTCATTTTTTCTCCTGCGTGGCTTGTTTTTCTTCCTGCGACTCGTTTCGTACCTGTTCCAAATGAACCATGCAATTAAAATCACCGTGGTGGTTTTGGATGGCATTTCGTGGTGTTTTCCGTGGTGGTTTAGTGGCATTTCCTACCATTTTGTGCCAGTTCGTGGCCCTAGCCCTAGTCGTATATTTCTTTTTCATTTTTTTTAAGATTTTAAAAAGTATACATTTAATAAAACGAATTTTCAGATTCATTCATTTTGTATACATTTAATATATTGTTGTTATACCAGTAATAAATTAAATGTATACAAAACGAAAATAAAATGACAATAAATTTGTAATAATAATAATTTAATATATTTAGTTATAACTTATAACAGTAAAACCGTAAAGTTGTTATAATTAATTATTATATATTACCTTTATGATTATATTAATGTTAGAATTAAGTTATTGTTATATTACTGTTATAATTATAATAGACTAATGGTAATATAATTATATTACGGTAAAACAAATTAATATATTTAGTTATGTATTAAACGTATACTCTATATTATTAATATATTTAGTTATATATTAATTATATTGTATTTTTAATTCGTTTTACCATTTTATGAATATAATAATATATACTATTATATTATTGTTTTTACATTTAATTTAAGTATATTTTATGAATTTAAATGTTTTTAAAAGTAGCGATAAAGTTGCCGATTAATGCCGATTCCCGATTTTCGATTCAAAATTTGGCCTGCCGATTAATCCCGATTTACGAGTTTTTGAACCATGGTTATACCATTGTCTTAAAATTGAACATGCAAGAATAAGATTTGGAACCGCCATTAGCAGTCATGAACAACTATGGACTTATATTTTCAAAGGAAATTCCATTGTGGGTTGATATGGGAAGAAGGCTACACCTGAAAGGAAGAAATTAATCAGATTTGATAGCATTGAATTCGATAAGATTCCATGAGATTTATGGCTATGGTGAATTGTTTCCAGCCTATCCACAATCTGATTTGAGCCTTGTGATAAGAGGAATAGCTGGTCCAACTAACTATTCATCCGTTCCTTGCTCTATGATGAAAACTATAGCAATTTGGAAGGATTTTGACACAGCTAGGCATGCCAAAGAAGGAGATGTCACCAAAGGTATGAGTTTGTTTGGGTTTAAGCTCCTTCATTTAACAAGCATGGGATCTAGATTATGAGAGCACTATAGCATGTTCCATCACCTTGATATGGTTATACTTTGACATATAAGCTTGCAATTGCTTGAGGGAAAGCAGTTTAGGAAAGGGAGGATTGCAATGTCCCCTTTTTCAAACTAGCGTCTATTGAAGACTTCTTGCCATTCCTCTTCCTATGGCCACGCAGGAATTGCACAATGGAAGTCTCTTGGGTTTTGTTTTTATTTTATTTTATTGTTATTAATGTTTTTCTCTGGTGTTTCACTCCCTAAGGCAGGTTGGCTAGGATTTATTATAATGCTCCCAACATGAAATTAAAAGATAAAGTTAAGCTCATTAAGAGGTCAGCAAGCTTAGGAAGTTTCCAACATGGAAATACAAGATAAAGCAAGCTTAGGGGGTCGGTCTACACCTTATGACTCTTAGCGGCAACCAAAGGGTATAAGAGGAGTCTTCATTTGCACAACACTTTTTGCATATATACTTTATCTATTTGGACTCTAGGGTTGTTTGCTCTATTTCTAACTCCACTAAAGGCGAAAATACATAGTGTGGCATCAAAGGAGAACAACAACCTTCCTTGTGGTATTTGGAGAACGAAAACTCTCCAAATTGGGTGGTGTGAAGGAAAATATTGAAGATCCTCTTGCTGGTTTATATCTAGAGCATCAAGAAAAAGACCAAAAAGGAGATTTTGTATGATTTGGAGTCCCTCTACTAGGGAGCGACTAGGGTTGGAGTCATTTTAAGTGCCTTCTAGGACACGACACTCATTTATTATTTGATATTCAGACTTGGTATAGTTTACAAGTGTGAAATCATTCGTATTTGGTCATTATTGGGGTGTGAAAACCTCCATTATGATTATTTCTCTTAGTTGTACTTCTGTTGATTATAAATAATTTTTCAGCTAAGTATTTTCTTACTTTTCATAGTGGAAATTGTTCTGAAGTATCCCTACAAGGTTTATAAATATTGTGGAGGAGTTTAAGGGTGTTATTTGCATGAAATTTTGTTGTTTACAAGCAGTTGTTCCTAAAATTAGATTGATGTACCGTACTGATTTAATTTTTAGTTTGCTAGTCCAAAATTCATATTTAATTCAGATTGGGGTTTGTGTTATTTCCTTGTTTTTCAGTTTCAGCCCTAGAAAGGGAAATTATAGAATGGCGATGTGCCAACACTAAGACATGATTCAAATCTGACTCGGAGGACACAGAGCAACCGCGTAAGCAGAGATTTAAATGGAAACACAGATCTTTGAAGAGCACGAATGAATACATTTCAAAGAAAACAAGAGGGTAAACATCCACAACAAAAAGAAAACATTTGAAGGGAAAAATAACCACAGATGTATTGCATATAGTAAGTATCCATCACGTTTGCAAAGTAGAGGTTAGATGATTCAAGCAAAATGCGAAGTTGCAGAGGTATGGAGGCAAGAAAATGCATTATTCCAAGGTAGAGCATGCAAATTCGGCAAAACAGGAACGCGTAAAACGTTCCTAAGAACTTACATTTATACAATATCAGAATGGGAGAGAGAGATGGAGGGAAACTTGAATTTGGACATGTAGTGAATGGAGACAATTTGCTGCCCATCGGATCTTGTCATCATTAATCTCTCCGACAGACCACCGTTTTTCTGCAACACGCCATCGAGTTTGCGGGTGAGGGCATGGGTGATGTTTGAGTTGTTACTACGGGTAGGTGAGGTGGTTGGGCGCTTGAAATGAGCGACTGCGCATTTCCTCTGTTTCCCTCGAGCTCTCGTGATTTGCCTCGAAACTCCTTCCAATCCTACAACCGCACACTCGAACATGAAGGCTCTGAAGAGATGCAACAAATCTCATGCAATTTGGAGCAACACACTTGAATATATTGGAATAAATGATCAAAAACTAAGTCCGCCTTGTTCTGCGGCCCACGAGATATTATTTGCTTGTTATGTAGGAAATTCCTTTGAAACAGGGCCCTTTGGATGTCCTCTGAAATGCCCCGTGGGTCTCCTACAACATCTCGCGGCTTCTTGTATTTGAATGTTCCCGCGGATTTAGAATTCCGCGAGACACCAACCTCTAACCATCTGCGAAACCTTTTCTCATGAGCCACTGCGGACTTCTAACTTCCTTGCACTATACCTTCGTGGTGACGCTTCAAGCTGCGAAGGCTTTTCCTGGAATTTGTTTACTCTATCATGCAGACTTAACATCCGCGGAAAACTGCGTTGGGAAAAGTCTGTGGAACACTGGATAGTGTTCACAGATTTCTGGACTTAGCCGATTTAAAATCCTTCATTTCCTTGCCGCACAATGCCTCAACTTTTCTCCAAATACCACGACTTTCACTTGGCGGACTTCACTCTTGTCCTACAGAATTGGCCAACTCCGCGTAACATCAAATTTCTCCAAGTCCGCGTAGCACTCTTTTCTCAAGCTGCGAAGGCCTAGACTCCATCGAAATCCACCAAAGTCTTGAACTAAAACCTCTTCGTTCCGCGGGGATAGGAGAACCCGTAGAACACTAAGTTTCTCCAATCCGCGGAATATTGAATATTAGTATTTTGCGGCCTTTCAAACAAATTTTGCCCAAGTCCAAAATGAATTTTTGAGTTGTCAAAATAGCCCTTGGGGGGTTATTTTGGACAACTAGTAGGGAGGTGGCTACCATAAGAGAGGAGGCATTAGAGGATAGGAACTACCACTTGAGGAAACTATTTAAGAGGTGTGGAGATATGTCAAGTGACTAACAACCAATGTATGATACCATGCAATCAACAAGATTGGCGTGTGCAGAAGCCAAGAAGTTTGTCTCTTTGAAGTGATTGGAAACCTTACTGTTCAGCTTACATGTTGTAAAAAATCAACAATGAACTTTAAGAGAATGACCATGAGACATGACACACCAAGCTTTACAAGTCTAAAACCCCATCTCCATCCTACTTCACCCACCTGCTTAATCCTTTGGTATTGACACAAATATTGCATTGGGTTTAGGATTTACTTTACTTTAGGGTTTTGCCATGCTAGGAGGGATGTGGCTACCATAAGAGAGGAGGCATTAGAGGAAAGGAACTATCACTTGAGGAAACTATTTAAGAGGTCTGGAGATATGTCAAGTGACTAACAACCAATATATGATACCATGCAATCAAAAAGTTGGTGTGCAGAAGCCAAGAATTTTGTCTCTTATTGAAGTGATTGGAAACCTCAATGTTCAGCCTGCATGTTGTAAAAAATCAGACTATGAAATGTAAGAAAATGTCAATGAGACATGTCACACTCAGCTTTATAACTGCACGGAAAAGGTAACCTGTTTTTTCATTCCTTACAGATGATATCCAACGAAACCTTGGAACTGAAACTGAAACCAAAACTATCTTTTGTGTTTCTCTAAGGAATGAATTGTTTTATAAGAGAATTTTGCTGCAGTCCTTAGATAGTCACAACATAAGACTTGGGGCTTTTAACAAGGGAAAACCCAAACTATATAAAGAGACAGGTAAGATGCGACAAGTTTTAAATCCACTGGAGACATCTTGTAGAAGCAAAACATGCAGCAAAAGGAAGCATCACCATGTTATAATGCATGTTTCGGAGCCAAAATGTAGACAATGTTTTTAGAGGGCAACATTCATTCTAATCCCCGTTGCTTCAAACATCCATATAAAAATAAAATATATTTGTTAGCATATTTGAAGGCTTCCACGAGCAATTTAATTAGATTTTTTTTTTTTTGTGAGATTTTACTTGTGTGTGTTAAAGTCATATCAAGATAACCTCCATGAGTAGCCATTAACCTAATGACATTTTTCCTCTTGTATTTTTAGCAATAATCACAAGACAAGGGGGGCTCACTTAGCGCACAAGCACAACAAGAATTTTTAGTAGTGGGAGGAACGGTGACTACAATCTGTTGCTTTCGGCTTATCACCATCTATCCCCTTTCCTAATTCACTAGAGGGTGGGAATCCCAAAGTGGCAGATTACATTCATTGTTCCGTCCCCCTTTTAGGAAATGCTTCTAGTGTTTGTGCGCTAAGTGGCCCCCCTTGCCTTATGATTATTCCCGAAAATAAACAAGGAAAAATGTCATTAGGGTAATGAATACTCATGGAGGTCATCTAAGATGATTTAAAACACACGAGAAAAATCGCACAAAAATTAATAATCTCATAAAATATATTGTTCGATTGAAATAGGGCTTCTTGAAGTTCTCATTGCACTTTGCCCATAGAGAGTTTTAGATGTTTTGGAGCCAGTTGGACATTTTACTGATATTTTGTAGGCATTAATACACCTATTGTATGTTTTTTTCAATTTTTTAAAAGAAAAGGTCTTATTTAATGATCCATAAACTAGGTGGATAATACACACTAAGTTTCACCAACACGGATCCTATACATTCCTCACAATTCCCATCATTCATCAATATACTATTTGCTTTCAAATTGCATAAATAGTAAAAAATGAACTAGGAGTGCTGCATAATCAAAGAAATACTGAGCAAAGAAAGAGAGCAAAACAGAATGAAAGACACAAGATTACCCTGGAGAAACTCAAATTGAGAAAACTCTAGCAAGAGTGAAGCAATGCTTCCTCATCTCACTATTATGTCTTTAAGTACAAGCTTACTGCCTTCTCAAGGCCTCCTATGAACACTATGATGTTCAAACACTCATACAAGCTCTGCAACTCACTTACTCACGCCTTCCTTTCACACTCTAATTCAGAAAACTACATATGATGAAGAAGAAAAAATTGTTTGGAATCTCTTCCTCTCTCTTATGTTGGCTAGATTTTCTGCATAGCATAAAACCTAGGTAGTCATGAGATAAATTTCTCTCATTTATCGGTGAGGCTCCCGTGTCAGATTTGTCAATTAAAAAATGCTAGTATCTATATGGGGTTTTACTTTAACTGTTCAGCTCATGAACCATAGCTGTACAGTTCTGCAGCAAGTAAGCAGCTGTTTAAGAAAGGAAATATTTATAGAAGAAGGGAATTATATAAACACAGGGAAGAAATGGGGAAGATGTGCATCCCAATCAATAGATAACAGAGTTGATTGCATGCACATAGAAGAAACCAATAAATATCAACACACAATTATAAGCAAAGGCAGCTCTAGATCTAGATCTAAAATAACACAGTTTATTCAAAGATCTAAGATAGAAAGCTAGAAACAAAATACACCGTGACACAAAGTTCTCCGGAAATCTGCTCCTGTATATTCCTTTGCTTCAAGTGGCTCTCAGGGGTTTCAACACAAAGTCTGGAACACAAGAATGCTGCTTACAAATTCTCATCCTTAACCTGAAGGTTCTTCCTCTACTTATAGAATGTAGAGGGGCAATTACAAGTCGGAAGCTTTTAGTTGAACTGACACATGTGGAAGTGGGAAAGGAAACAACTGGCAATCTCCCTCCTGGAATTCCTCTTTGCATGACATGCATGATTTGCAACTGAAAATAGAACCTTCTATTTTGCACGTCTGCCACCTATCTCCAAGTAGTTGACTTCTTCAAGTAATGGCTTTTAAACCAATCACTTAAGTTGTATAATTTAATTGATCACTCAATTATTTTGTCGGAGGAAATAAGAGAAAGAAGAAGAAAGAGGAAAGTTGCAGTCTTGTCCTTTTTCATATTCTGCATGCAGCTGATTCAAACTTCTGGAAGCAGCTGGATCTGATTGACTAGAAGCAGCAGGAAAGCGGCTGGATCTGGAAGTAGCTGGATCTGGAAGCGACTGGATCTGGAAGCAGGTGACTGTGATTTGCTTGCGGGTATTGCCTTTGACATGTCTTCCTTCTTATCCTTGAAGCTTTTGCAGTTCTTCTCCAGTACATGCATCAGTGCAATGTTCGTCGTAAATAACTCATCATTTTTATTTTTAATTGCATATGAGCAATTAAAAATTCTGGAAAGCACTTCGGGTGAATGCAACTTCAATGAAGGCTTCAACTGGAAGATTGGAAGCACATGCACAAGATCTTGGAAGAAATTTTCCACGCATTGACTTCTTCACGGGCTGCGTTCGAAACAAGAGGATGAAGCCTTTGTGCCGGAAGCTTTTGCAATTATGAGATCTGGATCTGGATCTGGGCCTATTGACTTCAACAAATCTAGAAGCTACGCATGATTCCGCTGAGCTTTCTCTTTCATCCCGCTTTGCCATGGCTGGAGCAATCTTTGTCTGAACAATTCTTTTCCTCTTTATTCGGCTGGAATTCTTCACAACCGGTGCAGATCTGGATAATTCTTCAGATTCAGAGGATATGTTCAATGTATTGGACATTGATTTAAGCTCCCTTTCTCTTATAAAAGCACCTGTAATGAATTCCTGCAATTAATTCAGACAAAGATGGCAACCGGAACATAAACAGTGGATTTTAATCATAAAAATCTGCATTATTCAAGCCTGCTGCCCCAAATTTGATGTTTTATTTGCATGCAAAGCAAACATGAATTTTACCAACTTCACCTGAGCACCTATATCACTTATGCAAACAATTATCCAGACACAAATCAACCTCCTTCAACTTGTGCGCCAATTCTGGAAGCTTTTAGCATTAATTACACCTTCTTATGAGCAAAAATCCTCTCCAAATGGGGCGCACTTTTTGTCTGGGCTGCACTTCTCTGCTTGTGAATTAATTAATTCATCCTTATGGCAGCCCCTGCTTATATAATCCTCATGATTCTATAATTAATTAATGTCTTTCCTATTCCTGGCAATTAATTAATTAATTAATAAGCTTTACTCTTCAAATGGGGCGTCTATTTTGTGCATGCTCATGGCTGCCATTAAATAAATTAAATTTATTTAATTTTAGACTTCTGCTTCCAGTTAACTCAAGCCTCACAGTATGCTTTGACCTTAGCCACTGAAAATAGGAATTAATTAATTCATTTAATACTTTAAAAAGTATTATTTCTCTCCCAAATGGGGCGCACTTTTTGACATGAAGGGGCTGCATTAAATAAATAATATTTATTTAATTTTAGAACTGTCTATTTCCAACTTCCTTTTGTCCACTTTTCTTTGTTGACTTTTCCACAAGCCTGGGCGCCAAAATTGGGTGAATAAATATTAACAAATATTTATTTAATGCATTATTATTCACCCAAGGTGGGTCGCACTTTTTGGAATAAGGAATTTCTATTTTTAAAAGTCAATTGGCAATGGGATTATTTACCTTGCAAGGCAGCTTTGAAAATCCCATGATTCACTTAAGCTGTTTGACTTTCATAATGGGATTATTTACCCTGCAAGGCAGGTAATAAAAACCCCATTCATGCCTTAAGTGATTTTTCTTTTATTTCACAATGGGAATTTTTACCTTGCAAGGCAGGTAAGAAATTCCCGCCTGCCTGCTGCCTCTAATTTTTCCATTGTGACTTAAGTGACGTTGCTTCCATGGGAAAAAGTACCCTGCTAGGCAGATACAAAATTCCCACCTGCTGCTGCTTCCAAAAATCCCATGACCCACTTCAAACCCCTTTTTTCCAAAAATGTGGCCAGCCCAGAAGAAAGTTTTTTGGTGCACGACTTCGTCTTTTCCAAGAGAACCAGACCTCCGATGGGCGAATTCCTTCTGGCACAACGTGCATATGTGATCTCCAGATACTCCAGGCCAAGAATCGGGCCAAACCGGCAAAGGAATTGATCCAGAGAAATTTCACATAAAACGAAACGGGAAAACACTAAAAACAAAAAACGTTGCCAGAAGTTACAAATAAAGCCCAGGATCCATTCCTGGTTAAAACCCTACTGGTATATGGGAATATTGACATGTACGATCACAACAGGGTTAAACTGGAGCACAAATTGCCTCAAACGGGGCTCAAAATAATTAAATACAAATTTCCCGCAGGCAAACCCTAGCGACAGAATATAACAATTTTGGGCGTCTGGGTATTTGGCGAAATTGGCTAATATGACTCTCTGGGAATATCTTGACACAATACAGACACTTTCTGGCAATTAACACACAAAACGACCCATTATTTTAAAAGTACGAAATTTTTTAACATGGGGTAGTCTCAGATTTTAGGGTGAAATTTGGGGACACCACCTTACAAAGACTTTTCCCACATGTATATACAAGTTTGACACCAAGGAGAGCTCGAATCAGAAGCCCAAAAGACTTAGAAGTCGAAGAGGAACCGTCTGCAGATGTTTACTCTTCCTAGACTTGTCCATGTGACAGAACCGCTACTTTCCACAGGAGGGCGGTTGCGAAACTGCAATTGATGGTTGCAAAACTGTCGGGGTGGTTGCGCAATTGCCACTCTAGCTTTAGGGGCGGTTCCGTCACCATACCAAGTCCACTACCTTTTCGAAGGCCATAACTTTTGCATACGAACTCGAAATCGGGCACTGTTTTTTTTTAACTTGCATAATTTTTTGAGAGGAACACAAATATGCAATCAAGTTTTGATTTTGATGACATATTCATAGTGTTTAAGCCTTTTGCACCGAAACCTATCTTCTTTGAGGTCTCATGGTTTCACAACTTCATCTTGAACCCTGTTTTGTGGTTACATCCAACAAGATCCATAAAAATAATGTTAAGTGATAAAAAATTACATAATCACAATGGTGTTTTTTTAATCTCATGATGCTAACCTTACTGATCCAAAATTCGGATCAGTCCTTCCCAATTAGAGGATTTTGGTCCCCAAAAGGCTTAGGAACTCATATGGTGAGGAATTTTCTTCCCCCTCTTCTTGAACCTCTCTTGTACCTGAAGGTGCATACGCTCAAATACATTATCTGTCATGTGAACTTCTTGGTCCACCTTTTCATTCCCTTGAGGTGGGTCCCTCCTTTCCTTCTATGTGTGGAGATAACCTGGTGGAAACTGCATCTCATGCTCCTTGTCAATAGAACAACTATGGAGATCCTTACATTCTTGCTTATCTTTGAAAATGAGAAAATATTTTGAGTGAACCTTTCCCACTAACATTAAACAACTGGTTACCTTGAGTGGAACTTACCAAGGAGAGCTTAGATTTTCCTTCATAGGAGTTTATGGTATAGTTTTTCCCATCCTTAACCAACTGGTATTGGTTCAATCTCCTCCTGAAAATAGCATCTCTGACATACATATAGGGGCTTCCAAAAACTATACCACAAATGTCAATAGGTGCAACATCTACAACAATAACTTCAACAATGAAATGTTCATTTATTGCAAACTTGACTTTGCATTGTTTAGAAACCCTTATCTTTACTCCTTTTTTCACCCATCCTAGAGCATAAGGATTAGGATGATCATACATTTCCAACCCAAGTCTATCTACCTGCTCTTTTCCAATCAAATTTACTTGTGAGCAAGAATCAAGAAGAGCATCAACTTTTACCTTCTTAATTTGTACCTTGATATGAAAAATATTAGAAGGTTCACCTTTGTTTTGAGCATCGTCATTACCCAAACATACCTTTTTCTAAAGGCTGGTACAACACAACTGCTCATCCACCTCTTTGATGCATTCAATTATAAATTGTTTCTCCTTAAAGTGATGGCATGGACTTCTTTTCCTTTTTCTTGTTCTTAAATGTATGCAATTCCAGATGCAACTTACAACAAGTCTCTTCGATATGACCATCAACATCACAATGCCCACAATGCTTGGTCGAATCTTTCTTGGCAATCATAGAAGTGGCATTGACCCCACCTTTCTTCTTCGAGAGCATTAGAAGAATTTGAAGAGGGAAATGGACCCTTTTTCTCATCCATCTCAAGATAATGGGCTTGAGAACAAGCCTCATCTATGTCCTTTGGATTTCTATGCAAGAAGAACGAGCCTCCTTAAGTGACTACAAAACCCTTCGACATACTTCATGAGCATCTCATAGTCAAATGTATCTTTTTCCATTTGGAATGATTTTTTCGAAACTCGCTTGTATATACTTGCACACTTTAACCTTGTTTTTTGCCTCAAATGTTGCCAATCAATAGACCTTTCCGCTCTTCATAACAAATAGGATAAAATTTCCTCTTAATCAAAGTTTTAAATTCATCCCATTTAGTAATTGGGGGTAACCTTTTAATAACCAAGGAATTAAGATAACTCTCAAAACAAGTTAGAGCATGACTTGTTAGCTTCAACCTTACAAAATAAACTTGTTGCTCTTCACAACCTTTATGCAAATGAAAGTATACCTCTAATTGAGATAACCAATGATCAAGCTTATCCCCATTCACCTCACCTTCATACTGGATGAATATCAATTTTTGCCTCTATTTGAATGGAGGTGGAGCTTAGATGGAAATGGGGCTTCTATTTCTCATGTCGGGAAGACTCACCACTCCTCACTTGTTTCAGAAGTATCCATAGAAACTCCTATCTTTACCATGACAACCTTCATAATCTACCCGATCTCATCCATGGAGTGAGATATGTGGGCAACATTATCCTCCAATCTATAGAATATTTCTTCACCATATTCAGATTTCCTCTCATCTTCATAGCCCATACTTCTCACTTCTCTCTTCCACTTCCTTGTGGAGATGTCTTGTTGTAAAGAGACCAAATCACATTTTCCACTAGCACTTTTAGCTCTTATAACGGGCATATATCTACAAAATGATCACTAAACAAACCACACACTATGGAACATGAACCAACTTTGATACAAATCTAATCCGCAAACTAGATGGATATTACACACTAAGATTCACCAACACAGATCCTATGCATTCCTCACAATTCCCATCATTCATAAATAAAAATACTTTCTTTTACTTTTCAAATGAATAACATTAAATAATGCTTTAGAAATTAACTAAGAGTGTTGAATAATAAAATAAATACTGAGCAAATGAAATAGAGCAAAACATAATGAGAGAGACACAAGATTACCCTGGAGAAACTCAAATTAAGAAAACTCTAGCAAGAGTAAAGCAATGATTCCTCATCTCACTATCATGTCTTTAAGTTTACAAGCTTACTACCTTCTCTAAGGCCTCCATGAACACTATGATGTTCAAAAACTCATACAAACTTTGTAACTCATTCACTCACACCTTCCTTTCACTCTCCAATTCAAAAAACTGCATATGATCAAGAATAAAAAATTGTTTGGAATCTATTGCTTATTACCTTATAAATACCTTCCCCGCATATACATATAAGTTTAACACCAAGGAGAGCTCGAAATCAGAAGCCCAAAAGACTCAGAAGTTGAAGAGGAACTACCTGCAGCCAATTACTCTTCCCAGAATTTCCTGCATGTGACAGAACCATCACTTGCCATAGGATGACAGGTTTCATAACCATCACTGATATTTGTGTAACCGTCGTGGTGGTTGAAAAACTACCAGGGTGGTTATGAAACTGCCACTGATGGTTGCAAAACTACTATTGTGGTTTCACAACTGCCACTCTAGCTTTAGGGGTGGTTTCTGTCACCATACAAATTCTGCTACCTTTTGGAGGCCATAACTTTTGCATACGAACTCGAAATTGGGGTGCCACTTTTTTTGAACTTTCATAATTTTTCAAGAGGAAAACAATATATGAAATAAAGTTTATGATGTTGATGACATATTCATAGTGTTTAATCCTTTGCACTGAAACTTATCTTCTTTGAGGTCTCATAGTCTGAAAACTTCATCTTGAACCCTATTCCGTACGGTTACATCCAACAAGAGCCGTAGAAAGAATGTCAAGTGATAAAAAAAATTACATAATCACAATGGTGATTTTGTTATCTCATGATGCTAACCTTACTAATCCAAAAATTCGGATCATTTAATCTCATAAAATGTTACGTAATAATACAATATCCGAATTACAAAAGTAGCTAAAAAGCTAGGCCAAGATGGGACTGGCATAGCCGGAATAAATCATCAGATAAAACAGATCTTTATAGATAAAAAATGTATGATACAAGATGAATGAGGATGATGTATGCCTTCATTGGCTTTCTTGTCGGCAAGAGAGTTCAAATTTCTAGTAATATGCTGCCAGCTGATCTGGTCAAAATCTTCTATAGTCTTTAAGGCCTGATTTTGCAGAAGACGAAGTTGGACAGGTCTGGAGGATGTGTTTATGTGGAAGGCATTGGATAATCAACTTAGAATCCCCAGTAAACAGCAAGGTTCTTTAGATTTTCCTTGGCTAACGCAAGGAGAAGGCTGAATCTGCAGCCCATAAGTTTAGCAACATTATTGGAGGCCTTTAAAGATATAGGCGATAGTCTAAAAGCTTAAGCTGAAGACCAGTCCATAGAACACCTATCAGCAAAAAGCTATGCCAGGATTGGCTTTTGAGGGCACTGTCAAAAAAAGATAGTGGGGATAGTTGAAGTGGATTGCCTAGAGTAAGTACAGCCAGCAAGAGCATTGTTGATGAATCCCAAAAAGGTTCCATTTTCTGATAAAATGAAGATCAGAATTGGATAAACACACTCAGATTTATGTTTTTTTATTGAAGCAAGCCTTGACATTGTCCACCATAGCCAGCTGAATTTTGAAGATCAAAGTGTTCTTCGGGGTAGGAGTATCTTCAAAGATCCTTTTGTTCCTATCAACCCAAATAACCACATGCTAAAGAAAGGTAAGGCAGTGCATAAAAAAATTATGAGAGGGTTTCCTTTGAGCGAGCTGGGGTAGCAAGAGTTCTATTGCCGAGTACAGATTTCTCAACTCAATCTGTTTTGGAACTGGACCCCAAAACAGAGAGTGAGGGAAATCCAGATAGAGGAGGCACCCTCAGAGTCAAAGAGGAGATGAGATTGGGTTTCACACGCTTTGAAGCATCTGAAGCAAATATCCATTTCACGATTTCCTTCATAGTAAGATTTTCACCAGTGTGTATCTTATTCTGCCAGACAAGCCACTGAAATAATTTAGCTTTGGGAGTGATACTGAAGTGCCATATACTGTACAAATAGTGGTCAAGAGGATTTCCAGCAAGAAGAGAATGAATGCCAGCCCCGACCATGTGGCAGCCTGAGGAGCTGATATCCCAGAGAATTAATTTATCAACACACTGAGGGTTGGTAGGAAGAATGCTCAAGAAATTATTTCTAATAAGCGTGCCCTGATTATATTGTTCCTCATAAAGACCATTCAGGTGAGACTTCTTAGGCAGATTACAATCCCACTCAATGAGGTGTTCAAGTTTTTCCACACCGAGCTGAATCATGGACAAAAGAAGGCCGCTCGGCATGAGAGAGCATAATTTGTTTGGGTCAAGAATTGGATACTCCTATAGACACTAAAATTTGGTAACTTGTCCTTGTGCAATGCCAAGTTTGACCATTTCCCTTGCTAAGACAAATGCTCACATTCGGAATCCAATCACCTCATCTCTCTAGCGCTTCTACAACTTGTTTATCCTCACACACTGCTTTGTTGTCAATTATGAGAATATTATTTGATCAAAGAAATATTAAACATTTGATATTCATGACACAACTTATAGCTTTGGTTTTCATCTCTTTGGTTCGAAAACGTAGGGAAGGGTCGGGATGGAAGGTCCGGTTGTGGCCGACCTATACCGGTCCCCACCCCTTCACATTCACCGATGCCGATTTCAATTTCAAAATCTTATTTGGGTCGTTTCATCTATCTAGAGTCGGTCTTATTAGAATATTTCACCTATAGAAGGCTATAAAAGCAAGCTAACATCACTTTATAGCACACTTGACACTCTTACAAGCTCCTATTGCAAATATAATTCTAAAAGCACTCAAAGGGTTCCTAAATCTTCCCAAATCAGCTGCACATCATCTAGAGTAGTCCCTACTACAAGTCTGAATCACTCAACCAAGTCAAAGGGGTCCAACTATTTCCATTTCCAAGCATGCAAAGGTCATAGAGCTATGTTTTAGCAAGAGTAAAGTCACTCCAAGCATTGCACAAGGGTTTTTAATCAACAAAGGGTTAGGTCACATAGCTGAGGTACACCTTATCTCACTATTAAACACACTGAGTACATTTTATACTACACAAGACTCAACTCCTACTAAATAGGAGTCTTCACTAATCTCCAATAAACACTCAATCAATATCTCTCGTGTTGTTGTAACAACTCATACAATTCACTCACATATGATAATATGACTTGGTTAATAACATCACCTACTATGTGATTCACTAACATATGAATTATTTCCACCTATTCCCCCCCTAACTTCAAAGTCAAACATAGGAAAAGAGAACATCACACGCAAATTAGAACAAACATGTAGTTTGACACACATTGATGGACAAAAACATATCATGAATCTTAGTACGGACCAGAACACACTCTGAGTTGATACTTCCAATCTATGTGTAACATCCAACTACACTACACACATCAGGGATGCACAAATGGACACACTCAACTATATTCATGATGTTCTGATTACAAACATGTCAGGTATGCACAAATAGGGACACACACAACAATTTGCGATGGCCTAGTAACACATATGAAATAGGGGACACACTCTTTTGTTGTACAATTTATTTTTAGTGAGAACACATCATTATTGAGACATCACACAAATAAACAGGGACATATTCTGCTGTTTATAAATTTATTTAGTGAGAACACATAATCACTGATCAATACACATTCTTCATTGCTTTTGTGGGGAGAGTCTTTTTCATAGTCTTCTCATTCAAAAGCATATTGATCTTTTGTGTTATCAGTAGCAACCAAGGCTTTACCCTTTAGTCTTCCATCGATGAGATCTTGTGCTCTTTGTATACAAATTATAAGGATATGTCCTGGCTTCTTACAATAATAACAAAGATATCTGTCTTTGTTTTCCCTGAATGGAGGACTAGATTTGTTTTCACAAACATTACTTTTTCCTCATATTCCGAATCAATTCTTTTGGTTATGCTTTATTTATCAAGTAGGGAAGAAATCAAGCTTTCTAGACTGTGATTTATCTTACTCAAGGTAAATTCTATGTTTGAATAGCTACTAGTCATACTATTCAACATGATAGCCTTTACATCATCATCTTTCACATCGACTTTCATACTGACTCATCAACGAAGGAAACTTACTAATGTGCCATGTTCTCACCTTCTTCCATTTTTAGTTTGAATAGGGTTTGCTTCAAAGCCTCTGTACCACGTCTAGCTTGTGTTCCAAACAGTTTGTTCAATGTTTCCCAAATAAAATTGGAAGTCTTGGCAAGGTCTATATGATGCATATAAGCAACAAACAAATCTAGACTAATAATAGCTTGCCTTTTGGTCCTTGGTAGCCCATTTCGATGCCTCTTCAAGATTCACTGATTTCTTCGTGTTTATATTGGCGATATCACATAGGTCCCTACAAACACTTATTATGATTTATGGATTTGACACATCAATTAACACTTTAACATTCTATGCTTGAGAAAACATAACAAGACCCCAAAAAATAAAAAATAAAAAAGACCATAGGCTTTAAATAAACTATTAATTTCTTGTGACACTTAACACTTAGAGACAAAAATAATAATAAAAAACAACAATACCTTAGACTACTAGATGTAAAACCACAACTAGGTGTCAAATAAACTATAACATTACGTAAACTATGTTGCCACCTATTTTAATTCTGCTCTTGGTCCCATAAACTGCTCAGTTTCGTGTAGTCATTAATATCTTCCTTTCCATTCCATTTGAACCGCCCAAGATCTATATTCTGTATGAGGCATGATCAGAAGGAAGCATGAGGGTACAGTTAGGCTGCGGTCCCCTGCAAGGGGCAAGCTAATTTTTTTGAGCAGGTGTGGGAGAGAAGCTATTGGAAGGAAAAATCTGGAGGGAAGCTCAAACATAAATGCCAAGTGGCAGGAAAACTACCTGAAATTTTTAAGCAGCCAGTTTTTTTTGTGCCCCCCACTGTAATATGGGACTGGAAATCCTCTCTAGAAAGTGTAGCTGCTCAGAATCTTTAGGAGCTTTGTTGGGTTTTGGAAGCAGCAATAATTTTTTTTACATGGGATCACATTTCCCAGATAAAAAGGAGCAGTAGCCCCAACATGGGATCATGCTCTTACGAGTCTGCAAGGTTGTTGGATGGTGGGTATGTGAATGTTGGGGTAAAAATAAGAATTGCCAATTGCGCATAATCTGCACTGACCAGATGAGGAGCAGCTCACATGGATGTCAGATCTGACCAAGCACATGGAAATTTGCATATTGCCTTACATGAGATCACAACTACAAAGAGAGATGGCAGCTAGAAAGAGGTGCGGCAGTAAGGTTCGATGCTGATGATGTGATCTGTGAGCTCAAACAACACATTCAATTCGAATGGCACACGACATAAATAACAAGTGCATGCTTGGATTGATAGAATCTGCAGAAACACACCAGTCAGAGAAGACGCATGACACCAACACGAGCTGTCAGGAGGCAAAGTCTGCACATGAAGTGGTCAGGAGGATCAACAACAGATATGGACACACATTGCTACAGCAGGGATATGTCAATGCGCTACACAGGGGAATAATAAATGGCGTGATCAGAGAAGCTCATACAAGAATGGAGATCTGACATCTGAGGACTACATGGTTCATCAGAGTGTGGTGCATAGATGTATCTCAGCCTATGCAAAAACATTACGTTAATTTATGCTAAAACACTCACTTATACAAATTATAAGTCAAATGTAATCTCTCATGAATCAGGCAACTAAGAAGTTTCCCTTCCACAATTTCATTCTTCCATCTACCTGCTATGATACAATATCAAATAAATTGAACGATACATAATTATGAAAATAGCTGCTGAGAATGTCAGAAATGGAAAACCCCAACAGACTCCTAACCAATTGTTGAAGTCTTGGCTTAGTATGGAAGAAGAAATTGTTACATTTATGAAAGTTGACAAATTGACCGGAGGGTTCTTGATACCAGTCTAGGATTTGCATAACAAGTCCATCTCCAGCCACGATGATAAAAAGAAAACGGGAAATAGGATCATCTTGACGAATACCTCTAGAGGAATTAAAGAATCCCATTGGAATGCCATTAATAAGGACAGAGAAGGAAGTTGTCGAGATGTATTATATTATCCAAGAGCACTAATCACTCAAAAAGCCAAACTTCAAGAGGATTTTGATGAGGAAAGAGCTTTCCACTCTATGATAAGCCTTACTGATATCTAGCTTCATGAGCATGTCTTGAATATTACTAGTTTCTTTCACTGTGAAGAAGCTCATGGGCCATGACAATGCCATCAAGAATTTTCCATCTTTTACAAATCCCCCTTGCCGAGGAGGAATAATGGAACAAAGTAGAGGATGAAGGTGAAGGGCCATGATTTTTGGTAATGATCTTATAGATTGAGCTGCATTAGGCAATCAATGTAAAGTTTTTCAAAGAGAAAACATTACAAGATTTAGGAATAAGGTCCGGGAATGTACAATTAAACTCCTTTGGCATCGACAATTCATAATTTAGAGATCTTATACAAGACTCAGCTCCTACCAAATTGGAGTCTTCGCTCATCTCCAACAAATACTCGATCCTTATTCTGGTGGAGTTGTAACAACTCGTACAACTAACTCACACCTAATAATATGACTTGGTAAATAACATCACCTACCATGTGATGCACTAACATAGAATTACTTCCAACAAGCGTGAATGCGGCGTCTAAGGATAAAATTACATTGAAAGGTGAAGTTTGACCTCTTGAAGCGTGGCCTATTTCTGACGTACAATTGGATGCAAATATGCTTTCCCTGGATGAACATAGAATCATGGCACATCGGCCAACTGAAACGATGTCAAATAAGAGAAGTATTGTCGTGACCAATACTTGCCATATATGAATTTTACATAGAGGACACTTGTGTAAAATTATACAGAGGAAACACATGTATGATAAATATTTAACGCACATGAATTTCAGGTTCAAGGAACTTATATTAAATGTTATGGTCGATGGTATATACAACCAGGAAATTTTGAAGTACTTTTGATATGACCATTTAAAATCCAAAAAATAATGAATAATTGGGTAGAGTGGCTGGTGAATTTATATAGTACATGGTGTTAAGATGCAATGAATGGGTTTGAATAAAATAAAGAAAGTTAACAATAGAAAGTTTTAGGAAGAGAGAATCCTAGAAGTAAAATATTTAAATAACAAAAGTACACAAGATGAATAAAGAAGTATGCCACTAACACAAGTGGTAATAAAATTAATACAAACAACAATGAAAGATGAACAAGAGGCCTAAAGCATGTAAAAAAATAATATGACAGATATTGATCTTTTATGTGGGGATGGTGAAGTACGTAGGGGATTTGTTGGACAAAAAGAGACAAGTACAACTATTATTAAAAAAACCAAAAATACAGCTTTGCATATTGATGAAAGTAAAGTTACTTTTAGGGGAAGTCAATTTATCAAAAACATGTAAAAACTACAAATTCATCACAGTGGAGGAGAAATTAAAAGTGCATGTGAAAGCAAGAAAATAAAAATTTGTGAGGACCCTAATTTTATGTCCATGAAGGTTATGATGCCCCACCGGTGGATACACTCTCCCTCTGCAAAAGGTTGTGCAACCCAACACTTGTATGCCCCTTTTGTAGGATATATGTTCACCTCCAGTAGAGTAATTTGGCCCCTATAGCACCATATGGCCATTGTCTGCCCACTCATCCCCATATGTGATTCCACGAATTCTCCTTCATCATATGAACAACTAGCGTACACCTTAGAAAAGCTCTAAAAAGACTGTATGCTGACTGTTTGCCCTTCCCCCTGCTTCTAGACTATATGCTCTTCGCTCAGCTGTTTGTCCTTTGTTTGATGCTTGACTATATAGTTTATTCTGTGCTCGTTGTTTGCTCCCATGCTTGACATACACTCCCATGCTTGATATATGGTCCCATGCTTGGTGGCCCTATGTTTTCCTTTGGTGATTCTACACTTGTGTACATCCTTCTTGATAGCCTGCGCACATGGAGGGCAAAAGCCCGCTTGAAGCCTTCCAAAGCTCAACCATACCGAGCTTTTGTGCAGCGCTTTAGGCAGCTGAGGCCCAAGCCAAGTTCTGTCAAAATGATTCATACTAACAAATAGTATCATGGCACCTGTTAAAAATATGAACCCAGCTTTATTTCCATGTGTGGGAAACAGGGTAAATAGCCCATTGCCATCAGCAAAGTGGGCTCTTCCCTTGCTCGCAATTCAGCTCATGTCAGGAGTCGACAACTCTCATGTTGGGCCATATTCCCTGAGTACATATTCATCTCTGCTCTACGCTCCTTTCACTGGGGCTGTGTTGTATGGTCATTTATCTCTAGTTGTTTCGTTAGTTCACCTCATTGTCTCTAGTGCAGCATCTTTTGCGTTCACAGCCAATGAAGGAATTGTTGGCAATAAAGAAAAAAACAGAAAAGAATAGCTATTGGACTTATGGGATTTTTAGAGACAAATTCAGGAGAAAGTTTTATGTGGAAATAAACTAGATAGTTTAAGAGTCCAAATTTTAGCACAAGTACTTACAGCAAGGAAGAGTATATGGAAGTTTTGGCAGCTGCAACTCCTTCACAAATGTCTTCCGTCTTCCCTCTTCAATCTCATTTTATCATGTTGAACCTGGGTTTTTGGAGGGGACTCCTATTTGTTTTAACTGGGGGATGATTTAGAGTGTCATGTTAATATTGTCAATGTTATCAACATATTATTAATTACATGTTTTGGTAGCTAATGTTGTTTTTTTGTTCATGATTGTATTATCACCTTTAGGTAATATTTTATCGTCTCTCTTTCGTTATGTTTGGTTGTTGATGGTTGTGTTTAACCAAAAACCATTGAGTCTTGTTATTTAAATACAATGATGTATGTAGAGGTAAGGGCATTGTGTATCAGTTCCTTCCTATACTAAACAACTTTTATTCAGCACTACCTATGAAATATAGCCGTGTTTACTATCATGTTATTCTATCTTATGTTGTGATATGCATTTACTATACTGTAATTGATGTTCCTTTTGTAGTGTAGTTTGTATAGCAAACAATTGACAATGCTAAGGTGACCATTAAAGTTGTCTATCTAGGAAAGTTGAGAAAATGCCATCCTATTTTGGACATCACGGACAATAGGTGTCAACACAAATCCACATTATGTGACATGCAGTTCATACTTACTTGAACTCAACATTCTCTTTGATGAGTCCTTCGATGCTGATGAAGAGATTCTAGAAGGCCTTTGCATCTGCATAGAGAAGATGATGCTGGATGACAAGACCAGAGATAAAATTCAAAAAGATTTGACTATATGGGAGGGTAGAGAGGAATCTTTTGATAAAAATCATAATGCAAGGAAGACTATAATCCTAGGTAACTCTTTTTAAACTAGTCTAGTAGCAAGTTTTATGGTTTTGGTCCAATGTTCCATGGCCTTTTGGTAACGCAAAGTGATTTCCATGACGGTTCAAGCCCCATTGGGCATGCTCCCCATGTAAAAGTAGTCCACACTTGGTTAAGGCCGCATGCATTTCCTAGGAGATTTTTGACAAAATAGAAATCCCTTAGATGCGACTTCTAAGTCAAAAGGTTTTCTAAACTTGATCCTCGTATTGAGTTGGTGGTGGAGTTAGTGATACTATTTACCTCTAAAAAGGTATTATCATTTTATATCTCATTTTTGTTGTCTCTTAATTTTTTTTTTGTTTTAAATAATTTCAACTTATAAGTGTATGGTGGCAGGATTATGGCAATGCGACACCTAATCTTTGAAAAATGGTCATTCGAATTCTGAGTCATCCTTGCAACGCTTCTGGGTGTAAGTGCAATTGGAGTATGCAAGAAGCACAACAAATTGGCCTAGAAGCAGATGAGTGAATTGGTTTTTGTGCAATACAACCTTAGCCTCTCCCATAAATAATTGGAGTTGGATCACCAAGAGTACAATGGAGGGAGGGAGCGAGGGGAGGAACATAGAAGTTACATCAATTTTACAAGGTTACATGGGAGGTCTCCGCTAAAAGATTCAACAAGTTACAAAACTAACGTTCCTTTTCCCCAAGAGGCATTGACTTGACATCTTTGTTGGTACTTCTGGATTTACCTTTGACAAGAAGTGGCAATTATTTCGGTAACACCTTCACTCCCCTAGCTAACGGGGGGGGCAGGGGGGGGGGGGGGGCGGGGGAGGGTTGTTCTTTTTGAAATATTGCCTTACATCTTGATTTCAACCAGATCTTGTAGCCATCAACAGCATTACATGCCGTAACAGTTTCTTGCTATACTTGGTCATCCAAGTGTCTCCAATTAGGGGACCCCTCCAAGAATCAGATTAAATTCATCTTAAAGCCAATCCCAAAAGAACTTGGCTGCTAGACATGTTCAAAATACATGAACTATGGTTTCTCCTTTGCCACATCACCTACATTGTGGAATATGTAATACTGACCTTTTGAAGCCTTGTCTTCCTGCAGACCTATGGAGGAGCATCAACCATCCAAAAACCTTATGTGTGAAGGTATCTCGTGCATTCCAAAGATTATCACTTTCCTTCGCACATCAGAGACCCCCATCCCATCCCACCACTTCTTGTTCATTGTTGGAGCAAGCAGCAATGTGTGTCTCACTGATTCTTAGAGATCCTTTGTCTCATAATTAAAGAAGGCCTTTAGAGGTCTATTCCAATTTGGAGAGATTGGAAATGGTGTGATCCATGGATTTTGGACTATTTAATCAATTTTTTTAACATCAATATAAAATCATTCTTCTTTGTTTCATGTGCAATCACATTATTTAGTTATATTTTGATATTTACCTTGTATTTTAGCATATGTTTGATTAAATTTGCATGTCATCGGAGTTAATTTGTTGTGGGATGGAAAGAACATTTATTTTTGCGAAGTTTGTTATATTTGTGTTTTCTTGATTTATTGAGTTTTGTTACTGAATCCAAACTAACGGATGAGTTAGTCTTGCGTAGTCGGAGTCTTGTGACTTTTCTGATTATAGAGTAAAACCTGCTATTGCATAACAATATTATAAAAGTGAAAGAAGTAGATTGAAACATCTGAAACAGAATATTTTGAGTGATAACGTTGTAATGTCACAACCTACTTTTCTTGCTCATTCTAGTGTTCAAATTTCACACAACAATTTCTTGAAAACTGGCCTGGTCTCCATGGTCCGACCTGGCAATATTATATTAAAGTATATTTAAAAATATTAGCTTTAAAATCTTATACTATTCTCGTTCACATACAAGTTTTTAGGTCTCATCCACGTCATTCAGGCATCAAACCCCTCACAACCCACTAGCAAGGTGGTGCCTTCTCTCTAACAACCTGGTAGCCAAGTTGCAGGTCATATAATGATTTTTATTAAATATTATCATCATTTTAATGCTCTTAACTTTTATTTTTGCATCAGGGAGATAACCAAAAGTCTTTCTGGACACCATTTGATGTTTAAAACAGTCAAGCGACATGTCTTTGGATCTCAAATTCCAAGCCTGCACCCAAGGCTACTTGAAATGCCTTTACCCAATGATATTCCTATTGCCTAATACATATCATTCATCAACATACGTTGCATATATCCCATCCTTTTAGGCTAAAAGGATGGGATATATGCAAGGTATGTTGATGAATGACAGCCTTGATTTCACATGATATTTGAGCAGACACAATCTAAGACACGTCTTTTCTGATTTTCTAGTGTTGATTAACCATTAGTATTTCGTTGAGTGTGAATGTGACCTTCAAAATCCACATTATTGTAGAATGTTTCCAAAGCAAGTAGTTCTAGGCTGTATATTTTGTTATAGGATGTAGGTAGCCTTGATATCACATTCAGTTATGAGGTGCATCAAGACTTAAACAAGTAATTAGTGCAGAGCATGAATTATGGAAAACCTACGTTGCACGGATACTCCAAACCACCCCCCCCTCCCGAATCCCCTTGGATATGTATCCGATATGGATACTTGGCGAATACGTGACGGATATGTGCCTGATACGTATGGGGTACGTCAGGGTATGTCACAGATACGTACAGATGTATCCGTGATGTACCCCGTACGTATCAGGTACGCATCCAGCATTATATACGTTTTTTTTAGTTCTATTTCATTTTTTTTTAATGTTTGACTTTTCTACTCCCTAAAACTGAACCCTAAACACTAAATGAATAAAATAATACACCCTCTCCCCCACAAAAAGTTATAAAAAGCACCCACCCCTCTCATTTGAAATCACACAAACAATGAAATGTAAAATCTTAAGTATATTGTATGTTTTGAAAATTTGAACATGGATCCTAGTATATTTTTCAAATTTCAAGTTTTGTTTGTATTCATGTTGACATGATATTCCTATATCATATGTATGGCAGCCACATGATCAATAAAAATGCAAAGTCTTAAGTATATTGAATGTTTTGAACATTGATTCAAGTTTTGTATTACTATTTCAGTTTTTTATGGACTAAAAAATGAGTAAAATGAGTAGATGTACATATATATATATATTTTATATATATATGTACGGACGTATCCAAGACGTATCGTATCCAAGGGTTTTTTAAAATTGACGTATCCGCGTATTGTATCCGCATCCAAACGGATACTCGTATCCGTGTCCTGGCAACGTAGTGGAAAACATGGCAGGCCCAAAACTACAAGATTCTAAGGACACAATTGCAGAATTCTAGAAAAACTGCAGAACTATTTGTTTAGAGAAGTTATGGGGCATATGTGCCTCCCATGATGTCACGTATTTCCAAAATTAGAATCGAGGTTATAGTTTTTAGGAGTTGGTTACAAGAATTTCTAGAGGGGAGAGTAGGCTATAGATTTGGAAGAGGGAAGAAGACTATCTTTTAGTGGTGGATTGTGACTCTATTTCACCGTGTATTCTACTGTCATGACGTAAATTAGATACAAGAAAATTCCTTCGATGGATGATGCTAATTGTTTCTTCTTTTAAAATTAAGTACTGTAGATTTGTTTATTCCCATGGTTGCGATTTCTGTGTTTGCTAGATGTATTTCTCTGTAGATTTTGAGCTACTGTGAATGAAAGAGGGCAGCATTGCTATCAGGGAGCTGCATCTGTAATCCTAAAGTTGTATGGTGGTTGCTATTTATTTTGCATGCAGCATAAGATTTATTTTACCCAACCTGAATCAGGAGTTTTCAGTATGCATTACAGTGCTGTTCAAGTTTAAGTTCTTTTGGTTCTCATAAATTCTTCAAAATAGATTGTGCAGTTTTTGCAATCTTTACGTGAATGTAAAAGCTTTTTAAATTCAGAGCATGCTTTAATGATTAATCAATATATTAATTTTTTTTTATTTGTGTGTTTGCGTTCAGACCTGGGTATGTTACAAGGAGTCCACATGGGTAGGTGCATTTGTATGGATGATCTTGTTGATTTGCTTTGGCAGGTATATAATGCTTTTCATTTTTTGGCTTGATGCAAGCATAGTACCTTTGTTTGAATTGTAAATACAGATATTGGACACATTCTAAGATATTTATGCCACGTGCAGTTTAGTGACATGCTGGTATATTGCTATTCAACTATTTAAAATTTCACCTCAAGATCCACTTTATCTTGTCTTATTAAAGGACCGCCATGCCAGGTAAAAAAACTAACACTATTCTTCTAGTTCAACTCTGGTTTTGCATTTGGTAATCATCATAAATTCGTTTACACCTTTCTTATATAAGCTCATGAAATTATTGCGGTGACTTTGATTTTAATCTGTTCAATTCCATTACTTGGATCTCTAAGATGAACCAGGCATTTAGTTTTTTTGCAGGAAAGGTGGTTGAGCAGCGGAATCTCGAATGTCAGTGAACCCATATAATTGACATTAAACCATAAGTTATGAATCTTATAATGTGATCCTGTTAATGCAAATATGGGTTTTCTTTCTTGTAACTTGAGTTTTAGAATTTGAATGTAAGCCCTCAGGATTCAATGCTGTTATCCTGGTATACAACTTCACATAAATGTGAATGCCATTGCCTGAGATCTGTGTCATAATAATATTCCCATGATACGATGTGTGTCTCAAGTTCATGTTGGCATCACTAAGTGATGTAATTAAAAACCATGATATTTTGTGCAAGTGCAGATACAAACAGCTCTGTATTTTTTTTAAAAATTACTTCTTTCTTAAGGGCACCCATGTTTTCTTTTAGAAAAATCTGCAATTTACATTATCCAATTTGTGATTGTTGTATGCTCCTGTAGGATCAGTGCCAAGAAATAAACCAATAACTCATTGTGTTCAAGACAATGATCAGTTTGACTGAAATTGAAAACTTGTCAATTGTTTTGATAAAATGAAAATTCTTTGCCTACAAGAAATTAAGATATCTGGATTCCAATTTGCACTAAACACTGCCATCAAATCGATTTGGCCGTAGTCTTTTTTCCAGATGTCAAAGCATGAGAGCGGTCGTGGCTGTGTAGTTACTTTAATTGGCCCTTTTCTATTATCAAATATTATTACTTGGGGTTCGGACCACATGCATCGAGTTGTGTGGGCCCTCTTTGATTTTAATTCGTTCCCTTGGTATTGCCAACATTTATGCATCCAACGATGTTGTTGAAAAGACTACGTTTTCGTGGTGGCTTGTTGACTCACTCCCTGACGCCAACTAGGTCATGTGGCAATTTTATGTGATTGAGTACAAGGAAGATAAAGAGGGGGATTCTCTTAGTGCGCTGGTGTGCTGGCGAAAGAGAGGCACGGTAACACATGCATAATGAACTTGGTCTCTCAAACGAGTTAATTGACATGAGATGAAATCCTTCTGGGAAATGACATGTCTATGCCAAGCAATCTTAAGCCTCCACTTGAGAGAGGCTACAATAAGTCAAAAAAATTTAAGTGCTTGTCAAACACCCCGGTTCGGTGTTTTGGTGTGGACTTACATTACATGTTAGTTGACCCGAGATCCTAACTGCCATCGCCGCCTCCCTGCCACCTCACCATGGTTTACATGGTCCAACTTATGCCAAGGCGGTCAAAGGGCAGCAAAAAAAGGTTATATAAAGCTCTGTTTGCAAAGCAAATTATTTTCACCTTTGCCAATAATTGTGGTTGTCACGTGGTTGTCTTCCGAGGAGCCTTGCTTTTAGACCACCTCCCTATTAGGTTTGAAATTGAATAGATTACCCCCAAGCTAGGAATGTAAAGTTGCAATTTTATCTTAATACTACTCCTTTGCATCACACTTTGACTAAGAAGCATATCACTAGAATTTGGAACCTTGCCCCTCGACCTTCAAGAGTTTTTGGATGGTTAGACTGGTGGGATATTGCCATTAGCCAGATCGCTGCTTTTTACACTTTTATAGTAGACAAACAACTATCTTATGCCATAATGCTCATGTTGCTCCACAATGTCAATTTCTTATGGTTTCATAAGAATCAAAGCAATCTCTTTTTGATAAGGATTTGCAAAAGGTATCTACCTTAAGGAGGCACAACATCAAAGTTGAGGAACACTATCAAGCTCGGGGAGCTCATATCAGAGTTCATATGCACTAAGTTAAAAATCAAAGATAGTGCTTCTAAGGAGTTCTTTGCTCTCCTTCATTCTAGGCAATTGGTAGATCGTGTAAAAGCCATAAGAGGAGTCGAGACTCAACTTACACTTCTACCCGATATCTTGAAAGCTTTCATCTCACATTACCATGGTGTGTTTGTTGCACAACCTTCCATACTTGAACGGGAAAATGTTGTATCCCTATGTCTTCAAGTGGTTCCTTGTTGAAATATCCTCTTAGGGCAAAAATAAAATATATTTGGATTTTTCAATAAATCCTAATAAAAAACAACAATATGATTTCCTTCAATTTATCATAGCAGACCTTCAAAATAAAAGTACCCAATTCTTGGAAAGCATTGATAAACCCTTTTAATATATAAATTTGAGTGCAAAGATCAAATATACATCAACAACATAATTTTAATATTTTATTTTCATGCTGGAAATTAATTAAAGTATAGTTGACCATATATAAGAAAACAATGCCAAAATGTTGGTCTAGTTGATTGAAGATGGTGTTTTGGGCAGAATTCAGCTATTTGCAAGCCCCACAATCTATTCTTGATTGTACAACACACTGCAACAATGACCAATAGTGATCTCAGTACATAAGAGGGTGACGTCAACGCTTAGGATGGCTCCAAATGAGGGTAAAACCCTTACTAAATATGTTTTTTCCAACCTAAAATGATGTCCTAGTTATAAACTCTAAAAATATGACCAGCAATGTGCCTTAGCCAATGAATCTGATCTAAAGTTGGAAATCTTTTTCTGGATGCACAAATGCATCTTCTGGATGGAGTTACCCTTGAATATTGGAGGGTTTTCATCCTCAAATTTGATTGTAATGGAGGGTTTTCGTCTTCAAAAGTAGTTGGAGTAGCAACTCAAAACCTCAATGTAAAAATTAAATTACAACAAAAAAAGATCCCCAAAAGACTCCCATCAACCCCCTTCTATGACTTTTCATGGCACACTTTTCGAGAAAAGGTCCTTAAGTGGGATGTAACATGTCTAATTTGGCATTTGACTTTGCTTAATTGACAAGTTACTTTTATATTAATAATAGATATAAGTTGCTTTTATATTTTCATAATATAAAGCCACTTTTGGCAACGTAAGTCACTTTATTAAAATGAAATATCTCCCTTTCCAACACCCCTCAAGTATACATGAAATAAAAATTAGTCTAATGGTACTTTTATAGATTAATTTCAAGAAGGGACATTACAGTCCCCCCCTCCCCAAATTGCTTGTCCTCAAGCAATTGTAAGTTAGGATAAATTGTTGCACCTTCCTATGTAGCATCCTCAACCGGTAGATCCTTCCAACAAATCAAGTACTCCCTTATGCTCCTGTTCCTTAGCTTTCTGTCACTCAGATTTCACCCTGAAATCTACGACTACCCTATCCGAAAAAAATTTCGTACTTTTAAAATAATGGGTCGTTTGTTGTTTTTTATTGCCTGAAAGTTCTTGTATTGCATCAAGATAATCCCAAAGGCCATATTAGCCCTTTTCGCCAAATACCCAGATGCCCAAAATTGTTTTATTCTGTCGTCGGGATTTGTCTGTGGGAAATTTGTATTTAATTATTTTGAGTCCCCGTATGAGGCTATTTGCGCTCTGTTTTTAACTCTATTATGAGCGAATATGTTATTATTCCTATGTGCCAGAAGGGTTTTAACTTATTTTAAGTTTTGGGCTTTATTTGTAACTTTTGGCAATTTTTCGTGTTTTTGTGGTGTCCCGTTTTGTTTTCTGTGAAATTTCTCTGGAGCAATTCCCTACGCCAGGTAAGCCCAATTTTTGGCCTGGAGCAGCTGCAAAACATACACGCACATTTTGCGCGGAGGAAGTCGTCATCGAAACACTGGGAAAAAGCGAAGTTGTGCACAGAAAAGCCCCTGCGGGGATGGGCGCATTTTTGGAAAACAAAGGATTTAAGCTGCGATGGGAAAAATATAAGCCGCAGGCAGGGTGGGAATTGTATACCTGCTAGGGTACTTTTTCCCGTGTTATAAAAGTCACTTAAGCTGCAGTGGGAAAAATAGAGGCTGCAGGCAGGTGGAAATTTATTCCCTGCCTTGCAGGGTAAAAATTCCCATGATATAATAAAAGGAAAGTGACTTAAGTGAAATCATGGGATTTTAGTGCCTGCCTTGCAGGGTAAATAATCCCATTGTCAAAGTCAAATCACTTAAGTGGATTTTTTGGTGCCTGCCTGGCAGGGTAAAGAATCACTTAAAAATCATGTGCAAAAAAGTGCGCCCCCTTTGATGATGATTAAAAAGATTAAATTTGACTATTTTAATCTTCTCAAAAAAGTGTGCCCAAGCTTGGAGGAGGTCAAGAAGTCAAAGATGGAATAAAAGAAAGGAGTTAAATGCATTAAATTTAATTTATTTAATGGCTGCCCACTTCCTCTCAAAAAGTGCGCCCCATTTGGGCATTATTTAATGTTTTTTCATTAAAACATTAAATTAATTTCTATTTTCAGTGGCTATGGTCAAAGCACACTGTGTTGAGTGAAGTGTTGTGTGAAGGATTAAATTGGATTAATTTAATTTATTGGATGGCTGTCCTTAAACATGCTATTTTTAAAAGAGAAAAGCATGATTTTTAATTAATTAATTGCCTTTAATTGTTAGGGCAATTATTAATTATAGAATTGTGAAGGTTATATAAGCATGGGCAGCCATATGAATTATTTAATTCACAGGTAAAGAATTGCAGCCGCCCCCCATTAGAGGAAGGATTTTGTTCAGACAAAGTGCTAACAAGGCTAAAAGCTTCCAGATTTGACATGCTTTTGTTGATCTTTGTCTGCATCAATCGTATACAGGAGCTCAGGTGTTGATTGAAAGGATTCATGCTCCTTTATGTGCAAATTAAACACCAATTTTTGGGGCAGTAGGCAAAAGTGCAAATTTTTATAATTTAAATTCACTATTCATGCTCGATTTTTTGTCTGAATAAATTGCAGGAACTCAACAGGTGCTTTTAAAAAGAAAAGGAGTTTTTTAAATGTCCAATACATTGCAAATATCTCTCTGAATCTGATTGTCCAGATCTACAAGTATTGAAGAAATCCCATTAGAAGAAAAAGAAATATTCATAGCAAAGCTTGAAAAAAGAGAGCACATGGATTCATGCAAAACTTAGACATTTCTAGAGAACCCTCTTTCTGATTTGAATAGATATGGAAAGACTTCACTCATGCGTGCGGTCAAAAGTAGTGGAATTATCCGAGTTGCAGCTGCAGCCCAATTGCCAGAGTTCATGATGGAGTGTGCTAGATCTTATCATCCTTCATCCATAGATCAGTGCGTATGTTGCGGGAAAGACAATAATTCATTTGGATGCAGAAATTCCAATTATTGTTGAAGATTCCAGTTGGTGACCTATTAGCATTCACCAGTAGGTCGGAGAAGCATAGAGCTGATTGTGCGAGCATCATGAATAGCCGGTTCAAGAAGCCTAACCCCTTCAATTCCAAAACTCTTCCACGTTTTGGTGCAGGAGGCATGACGTCTAAATTGAATGCAGGTTGAATGGCGAAGCGAATGCCTACACTTTCCGTGGATGTATGCTTTTCATTTGAAATCAACAAGGTTGGGTCAGAAATTATTAGAGCAACATAGCAACTAACGTGAAGCGTACCTTCAGCTTCAAGATGACTTCATACTTGGTCTATTTTGTCTGTCCCAAGCTGGATAGATGTGGTGTTCTTTCCAAGGACCCCATTTTAGAGTGCTAACAGCTTACTGTACCTGCTGCGAGAAGGACTTCAAAGTGATCAACGAATTCTTCTACGAATCTGCAGGCTAGACAAAGACTTGAAGACTCACAGGGTAAGCAAGGAAGCGTGTACCAAGATATCATCCAGTTTGAGATTTCACATACCTCAGGGTTACGAGCTTTTTCAGGAGAACCAATAAAGATGCCCAAGTATCCAAGTGAAGATTGATCGCCATGGATGGCAGGCAACTGAGTTACTACACGTAAAGCGGCACAAGTCCTTCTTCCCACTCACTGTGGGGAAATTGCATTTCACAGAGCTTCTGTTATCCGAACAAGAGTTCTTCCCTGTTTAATGATCCATTTGGAGTAGCCAAGTCTCCCAGGAGTACGCACATGTGCCTTCGTTAGAAGATTCCTTGGATGAACTGCAGAAGTGAGTACGAGGTTAGAAAGAAAGATTTTCAGCAGGTTATGCAAGTGTTCGATTTGGACTAGCCGGATACCTGTGGATCTTAAAGATGATGGGAAACGTGGTACTTGACACTTACCAAGATGGGAGGGAATAAAGCCTTTAACATCTCCAGAAGAAAGATCTGCTGTGTTGGTGAATACTTTTGGCTGCTAACGAATACTGCCTTGATGGTATTGACCAACTTCAGCGCAAGATTCCCTCAAACGAAAAGCATGAAGGAGAAAGCAGCAGAAGGTCCGAGAAGTTAAAAGTACACAGAAGATCTCAAGAGAAAGAGAAGGACCACTTCTACGACCCGTAGCTTTGACTCCGACTTCTCCAGTACGCAAAAGATCACCAACTATTGCACACGCAGCAGCAGGATGCTTCCATGTTCATTGAAACCGTATTTTCTCTCCTCCAAAAACACCCGTTCTTAGAGGAGATGTTGAAGTTGTAGATGACAGAGTTCGAAAGAGCTCCAGGACCAAATGGAGAGGATGCAGATTATATTTTCAAGCAAGAGAGATGAACTACTTTAGGTCATCCACTAAAGCCTTGTTTGATTATCGCTTTCATGTGACCTCGATTTTCCCTTTAAGGTTGAAGCAGAACAGGTCACTTAACGACATTAGTAAAATCATTCTTTGCATACTTGCAGCTGTTGACAAAATTGCTTCCAATCAGCTGTGATTGTAGATTAAGGAGAAAAGAATTGGTTTCATTGACAAGGTATCAACTATCAATGTTGGTTTTCCCTTTGGAGATCTGCAAGTTTTGCTGAAAAGGATGCAGGGGCTATTCAATCAAAGTCATAGGCCTGAAGTTTACTCACCCATTTTTGTTGCAAAAGAGAATTGACTATCATTCAAGTATCTTTGGTTGAAGGAAGAACTTCAAACTGGCTATTGTGATTACATGTTTATGATCACAAATTTTACAGCCAAAAATTAAGTATTGTATGAATTACTTGAAGTCATTGGCCATTGCTATAGTGTAAGTGATACATGTGTGATGGCAACCTTATCATAAATGGAGAACATTCCCTGCAATCAATATCTTTGAGTTTCTAGCTCAACAGGAATCAAAGGCTATGGGATACCCCTTCCTTGCATCAAAACAACCCCAATACCTTTCCCTGTATACTTCCTTCTTCTATCTTTCCTTTCTTACATTCCAACACAAAAGGAATAGAAAAATCTAGAACAAGTCATTGGACATGTGCTCATCACCCTTTTGAGTTTTCGCCTCATCATCCAAAGTCTCATAAGAAAGAATAATATATTGTCCGAGCTGCCTTTTTGAGGCACGAAACATGAAGACATTGTGTATTCGACTATGCTTTGGCAGCTCTAGCTCATAAGCAACTCTCCCGCTCCTCTTAACTCTTTATGGTCTATAAAATTGTGGCTTAAGTTTTTCAGCTCCATTTGTTTGAGGGAACATTGTCTATATGAATGCAATCTCAGGAAAACCATATCTCCTAGCTTAAGTCCTCTCAATCCTATGTTGGTTTGCATACAACTTTTGCTGATCCTGTGCATGTTTGAGATTCTCCTTGAGCACCGTCAAGATATCATGACTTTGTTGGATCAAATCCCTGGCCCTTGTCACTCTATTATCCGAAATGACCAAGTCAATAAAAGAAATAACATCATAACCATATAATACCTTGAAAGGAGACATACCAATTAACATTTGATATGAAGTATTGTAACAATGCTCTCCCATGTAGAGCCATTTGACCCAAGTTGAGTGTTGCCCCACCACATAGTTCCTCAAGGAACCCTCAATCCATTTGTTCGCTATTTCTATTTGTCCATTTGTTTGGGGATGATACCTAGTATCGGGAGTCTATTTTGTACTTGTTAGACAAAAGAGTTCTTGGTAAATTCATGAACCTATTGTCCCTATCACTTGAAATACTTTACCATTTCTAAGCTGGGATGGGCAATGACTGTAACAAACCTACTAGAAATTCTTGTTCTGACTTGTTTTGTTGGCAAGTGAGGCACTCTTGAATGTATTGAATGATTTCTCCCTTGAGACTTTTCCAAAAGAATCTTTCTCTCACTTGCTTGTATATTTTAAAATACCCTAGGTGACCAGCCAAGGGTGTGTCATGTATTGCCCTCAAAATCTTATGTTTTATCTTCGACGCCAGGACCAAATAGATTATATTTTCATAGAGAATGAGGTCATCCACTACCTTGTTGCTTTCATCCTCTATTTTCCCCGTTAAGGACACATTAGTAAAATCATTCTTTGCATACTTAGCTGTTACAAAATCCTTCCAATCAGCTGTGATTTTAGATAAGGAGAAAAGAATTGGTTTCATTGACAAGGTATCAACTACAATGTTGGTTTTCCCTTTAATATATTCAATCAAAGTTATAGGCCTGAAGTTTACTCCCCCATTTTTGTTGACTATCATTCAAGTATCTTTGGTTGAGGAAGAACTTCAAACTATTGTGATTTGTTTTGATCACAAATTTGCCAAAAATTAAGTATTGTATGAATTTGGCCAATACATGTGTGATGGCAACCTTATCATAAATGGAGAACCCCCGCTCAATATCTTTGAGTTTCTGGCTCTCAAAGGCTATGGGATGCCCCTTTTATCAAAACAACCCCAATCCCTTTACCTGATACATCACATTCCAACACAAAAGGAATAGAAAAATCTAGAACAAGTATTGGACATGTGCTCATCACCCTTTTGAGTTTGTCAAAGGTTGTTTGGGCTGATTTGGACTAGCTAAAAGCTCCCTTCTTTGTTAAATTAGTTCATGGGACAACTTGTGAAAATCCGTATACAAATCTTCTACGATAACTGCGAAGTCCCAAAAATCCTCTCAGTTGTGTCATTGTGGTAAGAGGCGGCCAATCCGATATGGCTTAAAATATTCTATTGGTTAATATGAACTCCTTGGGCATTGATAACATGGCCAAGATATAGGCACTCATGCGAATCTCACACTTGGATTCCTTAGCAAAGAGAGTTTGTTGTTCGAAAATTTTTAGCACTGTATCCAAGTGTTTAAGATGCTCTTCCCATGTTTTATGATGCCATCAAAGAACACCAAGACAAACTTCCTCAAATGCTTACTAAAAACACGATTCATACAAGATTGAAAAGTAGCTGGTGCTTAGATAAACCAAAAGGCATGATTACAAACTCAAAATGCCTAATGTGACACTTGAAGGTTGTCTTTTGAACATATTAATCTCTTACCCGTATTTGATGACAACCGGTTCTCAAATCAATCTTGGAAAATAATATATCTCCATGTAATTCATCAATTAAGTCATCAATTCGAGGTATGGGAGACTAATTTTTAATGGCCTTCTTGTTCAACAACCAATAGTCGATACACATTCTCATGGTTCCATCCTTCTTCACTAGGACAATTGAAAGCAGAAGGACTAGAACTAGGTCTAATATGACTCATATCTAGTAACTCCTTTTCTATCTCCTCTTTGAATGCTCTTGGGTGGCTGTACAAAGTAGTCATAACCGGTTTGGTGTTGGTTTCTAACTCAATAATGTGCTGAAATCCTCTATTTGGTGGCAACCCATTGGGTATTACTATTGAAAAATGTGTCATGCTTATTAATTACATGCTGAATATCCTTATGACATGACTATTGTTATGAAAATGGAGTTGCGAGTACTTACCAAACACTGTGCTTCCCATGAGACTTGCTCTCTACTAAAAGCCCTCTCCATCCTTTTTGCCGTGACCACTTGAGGAGCTTCATTGGCCATGCCTTGAAGTACAATCTCTTTACCATCCACTTTAAATTTCAACTCCATAATCTGATAATTTTGAGTGAATTCCCCCAAAGAACTCAACCATTGTACCCCAAGCACTAAATCAATTACACCAATACCAACAACATAGAAGTCATCACTTACTTTGTGCCTTCCCAAGGTGATATTGAGCTGTTGAATTCTCTTAGCCCATGGGGTGGTGAAACCATCAACAACAGTCACATTGAAGCCTTTGAAATCTTTGGCTTTCAATTTTATCCTCATCACCAAGTCCTCATCAATAAAATTGTGGGTTGCCCCACTATTAATCAACATTGCGACCTTTTTCCCTTGCAAGGCTCCTCTTACTCTAAAGGGATGATATATAGAAGCACTTGACAATGTGGCAAGAGTGCCACCTGTAACATCTACCTCTTCTGCCTTTTCTGGTTCTTGTTCTTGGGCTACTTCTTCAATTTCAACTTCTTCTTCTGATTCACCATCCGATATCACCTCTATGTAGTGAACTTTTCCTTTGCCAAGACAACAATGACCAGGTGTCCATGGATCCTTACACACAAAACATAGGTTCTTCCTTATTAATTCATTTCCTGTTTCTGTCTTACCCTTGGCAAATATTTTTGTCGAGATCCTCCCGACTAGATTGAATTCCTTTGTTGTCCATAAGGTTTTGTCTTAGGATGCCCAAAAGGTATTGTCCTTTGTTGTACCATAGGAAAAAAGTTTCCCTTTGGAGTTGATGTTTCCAAATCTAAGGCCTTATTAATTGTTTCTTGAAGAGAAAGAGGGTTAAAAGCTCTTACTAATCCCTTGAGTGGTTTAGCCAACCCCTCAACAAACAATACCACAATCTCTTTTTAGTTACATATGGTACCTTCACATATAGCTTATGAATTTAGCTACATAACCATCCATTGTATTACATGTTTCAGCTATGCCAATTCCTGGAACTGGACTTCCAGATAACTATCAAATATCTCTATCAACCTCTTACTAAACTCATCATAGGAATTGATAAGATTGTGTCCTTGTGTGGTCAGCCAAAGGTACCACCATTCACGTGATATTCCCTCAAGATGAAGAGTTACAAACTTAATAGCTTCCTCTTCTAACATTGTTCTAAGAGATAGATAGGTATCCAACTTCTGTATCCATGCACAAGATGTACACTTGTTGGAACCATCAAAGGTGGAAAGTGTTAACTTGCCCAAAACATGTTGAAGATCCCTCTGATTTGCTTGTGGTCTAGGTTATGGTTGTGGTCCACCTTTGTTATTCTTTAAACCCATGAAATTTGCAAGAAATATTTCCTCCCGCATCTTAGCTAGAGGAAATCTATATTCCACATAGTTGACAGCAAGGTCATTTACCGTAGAGGACTAAATTTTCACCTACGGAATAACTTCTTCCCTCAAAAGGAAATTAGGCTGGAAAGGCCTAGCAGGAAAACCAATAACAATTCTTTGAGGTTGTATTGGCATGTAAAATGTTCAAGCATTTTAGTTGACAACCCTATGATTTTTTTGTCACTGTACAATGCAATCATCTTGGCCAGAAGGCTTGGGAACAAATGAATAGCAGTTCGGGTATCTCAGATTGATTCATTTTTCAGCTAGTAGAAGCAAGTTCTCTCCTTTTTTCTCTAAAGCTTAGAAAAATTAACCTCCCCATGCGAGAGTATTCTCATCGCATTTATACATTTTCAATCACTCATTCACCTTTCATTTCCCCCCAAAAGTATGAATATCCAAATAATATTCTTCTTCTCAACATGCAATTTAATATGTCATCTTTTGTTGCTAGGTGGAGGAATTATGAGTTACTCCCACTATGTCATTCCTTTTTGAATTTGTTTAATAGTTTCTCCCCTTTTGGTGGGAAAAGAAACCCCTTTTGATAATTTTTAGGTGCCTACATATGGCTTGATGTGACACACAAATCCCTTTCACTTTTTGAGGACCAATCTCAAGAAACACACACTCATGTTCGTGTCTTTCTGGGCTGAATACTTTTCCAAAAATTGTGTCACATCAGTCCAGATATCTTTTTTTTGCATGATTCCAATCTCTTTCAGGTTTATTTCCTTCATGTGAGCCGAGTGAAAAATCCTTCTTCATTTGATGGAAATGATTTCGTCTAGTTCAACTCGCTTGTACCATCTTCATTATAAATTCAGATCCATTCCTTCATTGGTATGCATCCCTTTTCCATTTTTAGACTTAAAAGGTTACTTCGAAGCTCTCTATTGGTGCAATGGCGAGAGTAGCTGTAGCAAATAACTTGAAGGAAATATCATTAGAAGATTTAAATCAAATATTCAATTTAATAGGCCCATATGAAGCATTTGTCAGGGATCTATTTGAAATTGTTGACCCGTGGGATAACAAAGGGCCCTTGACATATTGAGAAGTTCGGCTCTCCCTCCTCTTGAGATTGATTCAAATCAATCCTATTTTCCTAGCTTTCCAGTCAATGTACTATCATCTCTTCTGTTGGGAGCACCAAAAATCTCCTGAAGAGTTGAAGAAATTCTAGATTGAGAGGAGGCCTGCTGTGACAGGCATGGCTGAATACAAGTGTCCCTTTCTGTGGAATGAAGAATTTGTGCTAAAAGAGGTTCCCAAGGAGTCTTACGTAGTTTATGATAAGAGTTCAATTGATACAATTCCTTCCATTTCTCACAAAGTAGAAGAATTGAAGCAGCGAATCATTTCTCTGGAAGAAGGTCGAGCAAGACCTGTGCCACCTCATCAATCCACAGTACCAACACCATCATCAAGGTGAAAGAGGGGGGAATCAAGTTCTCAACCCACAATTATCATTTTGGATGAGGAAGAAGCAGAGGATTCATCTCCTCATCGTTCCAAGGCCTCAGTTTCCATTACCAAGGAGGGTAAGGATAAATCTTCTCTCCAACATTCCATTCGTCCAATACAACAGGCTCCCTTGATGGAGAAAAAATTCTTTAGACCTCTTCCTGTTCCTCTGCGAAGAGAGTGTCCACATTTTACGAGGAGGCACCAGGGTGAGTCTAGTTCGAAATCCCTTGTTCCACCAGGTCTCTAGGGTGTAATACTCACTCTTCCAGCCACTCTGGATGTTCCCCTTCAGTCTACTCTTTACAAGGAAAAAGGGAAGATGATCATTTCCTACAGGTTGTTTGGATCTTCTAGACTGGGTATCATCTTACCAGAAGAAGATGGAAGCTGAGGAATATCATGGATGGCCCCAAGATGACTATTAAATCATTGATGGATATGGGGATGTCTCGCAATTTGGTTGGGTTAGTTTTATTTTCTCAATCAACTCAAGGCTCAGAGGATTTTATCCCAAGGAAGAACATGTCGTTAAATAGAATTCCCCCATTTCCAAGAGAAAAAATAGAAGTAGGGGATAACTGAATGCTTTTCTTCTCTTAGTTTCCTTTTTTGATGTAATTTTTTGAGAATGTATATATCTTTCATGGGCAGGGGCCCCTATAGAATCCCCATTTTGCTTATCAGTTTTCATATTTACATCTTTATCTTTCATCATCTCGACCTATTTTCTGTCTTCATCTTCTCTCTGACTTATTTCAAAACCTCAACCCTAATTTTAGCCAAGTCTTTAATTGCATGATTTAGGACCCGATATCGCATTCCAATCCACCAAACATCGATTCATCTACCTCTTTGTTTGGTCCTTTTAATGGTGGTAGCCGTTTTGTACGACATGTGGAGACCTCGCGCAGCTTTGGGGCTTCTCTTTCTATCTCTCTTTTTGAATCTGTGCCTGGGTGACACGTGGAGGCCCACAAGCTCTTCTACTTTATCTTGACTTTTCAACCCACTCGGGTATCTTTCCGCACTTTAGCCATGTGGTTGATTCCCGCTTCTTAAAGGACCCCGATTCTTTGTACCTTCTTCAAAATGTACCGAAGGGACATGTGGACACCTTCCACATCTAGTTCCAGACTTAGGCAAAATTGCGTCCCATAAAATACAAAATAACACCAAAGGAAAAAGGGGATGGACCAAAAAAGTGGTGGGCATCGGAGATTCTTTTGCACTTTGCATTTCACTAACTTATCATCAAGATTACAACATTGGCTGGATTCATGGTTGATTTTTTACAGGAATTTTTAGGGGCAACATGACTATTACATTCCTCAACCAAAAAAGAGGATTCACACCCTAAACATGAAGGTTTTCATTCGCATTCAACACAATTATATTTTTCAAGCATACATTTTTTACATGGGAAAAACAGTCAGAGAAATTTTTTCGAAGGCATATACAAGACAAAGGGTGAGATCAAATCAAGCACTAACACCGGCTCTGACTCAAGGATGGGCACCCCCTGCGTGGGTGCCACAAGAACCACACAAATCAAATATAAAACATACCAAGTGCCTAGATCCATTGGGTTACTGAGTCGTTTAAAGCATACACAGGGTCAAACCAAACCAACTTGAACATCACAAAAACATACCAAGATACCAAGGCAACTGGTCACTGTAGACCAGGGAACAAAAAGGGAAACAAAAACACAAAAACAAAAAACAAAACAAAAACAAAAGGGCTATACACTGTACACAAATTTGCACCTTGATTGTTATCAATCCAAGAAATGTTTAGATGCCTGCCATTGACAGGAAGTTCTAGCAAATATCTCCATCCAGGTCTTTTAGGAAAAAGGTGTGCTCACCAATTCTCATGTCAATAGAGTAAGGACCCATCCACAAGGCATCAAATTTACCATGTTTTCCTTTATCCTCGTGTATGTTGTCCCATAACAAAACAAGATCTCCAACATTGAAAGTTCTAGGAGTCACCTTTTTATCAAATAATTTTTTTGAGTTTATCTCTGAACTTAAGGTGTCTTTGGTGAGACTCTCTTATCTCTTCATCCAACTCCACAATTTGATTAATCCTTTCTTCATAGGGATTCACCTCTTCATCCTCAAACTGTTGTATGAACTGATAAGAGGAAAACTGCATATGTAGGGGCAAGAGAGCTTGGAATCCATAAACCAATTCAAATGGACTCTTTCCAGTAGCCCTTTTTGCAGTAATTCTATCTACCCATAAAGAAAATTACAACTGCTCACCCCATTTTCTTTTTTTAATCTCCAATGTCCTCCTAATAATATTAAGAAATTCTTGTTGCTTGATTCAACTTGGCCATTCTCCCGAGGATTATAATTGGACGCATATGTCAAATTTATCCCATACTCTTGGCACATAGCTACCAATGGTTTATCTCTAAATCTCATAGAATTGTCAGCAACTATTTTTGTAGGTACCCCAAACCTACAAATTATGTGATTCAGGATGAAATCCATGACAATTTGATGAGTTTAATTTTTTTGTGGGAATAGCTTCGACCCACTTGGTAAAATAATATGTGGCCACTAGTATCCATTTATGCCCTTCACTTGAGGGATATGAGATTTCTCCAATAAAATCCATGCCCCATTGTTTAAAATGAGCTTCTATTGATACTGGTTGCAAAGGAAGGGAACCTGAAGCTTTCATTCTTCCTGAAAATACCTTTGGCAACTTTCACACTTCCTGACCAACAAGGCTGCATCTTTGAAAAGTGTGGGCCACCAGTAACCTACCCTCAAGATCTTGTGGCCGTCACTCTTCCAAAAAGTGTCCTCCACATACTCCCCCATGGAATTCTGCAATAAGTTTGGGAGCTTCTTCCTCTATGATACATCTCAAAAGAACCCCCTCAGGATTCTTCCAAGCCAACCCATAATCAATTATGATATATTTCTGGGAAGCCAATTTGAGTGTCCTTCTCTGATTTTTGACTAAGTGGACTAGGACACTCCAAATTCTTGAGGTAAAATATTATGTCCTTATACCATGTGGAATTGATTACTTTTTCAAGGACATCCATAGTTCCTTCCTCAATCTCATTAATTTGCATTACCCGCAGGTTACTCTCTGCCATCAATCTTACAAGGCCTAGAACTCTAACCAGCTTGGTGGTCTGTATATCCATGCCATACTCTTGTAGTTTGTTCACCCAACGACATATCTTACTAGAAACTTCCATCTCCAATAAGATATCTTTGACCATAGTATGAGGAACATATGCTACAATCTTGGAGCTCAAGATATAGGGCCTGAAAATTTTAGTCGCTCTTACTAAAACCAAAGATTTCTTTCTCCATGATGGTATATTTTAACTCAGCACCCTGCAGGGCTTTACTGAAAAAGGCAATAGGCCTTTCATTTCCCTCTTCTATCCTTTTGCAATAACATAGATGCAATAGTATTTTTAGATGCAAAAGAAAAATCTGAAAGACCTTTTTATAATCAGGGGCTGCCAATACTGGGGCATTCTTTAATGCTTCTTTTATTCCAGTGAAGGCTTGGAGGGCTCCTTCTTCCCATTGAATAATTTGGTCTTTCTTTAACATGTTTCTAATGGGAATAGTCATTTCAAAAAATTAGAAATGAATCTCCTGATGAAATTTATTTGACCAAAGAAGGACTGAATTGCTTTCTTATTTTTAGGGACATGAACCTTACGATTTCTTCCACTCTCTTAGGATCAATCATAACCTCTTCTTTTGACACAATGTGCCCTAAAAACTTCGCCTTTTGAACCCCAAAATGGACATTTTTAGGATTCAATGAGATGCCATATTCTCTACACCTTATCAACATATTTTCAACATGGCTCAAATGATCACTTCTCTTTTTAGAAAACACTGTCACATCATCCTGATAAACTGCAATAAAATCATTTATGTAACCTGAGAATGCAACATCCATCACTCTTTGGAATGTAACCCAACATTCATCAGACCAAAAGGCATTATCACATACACATAGGTACCCCATGGGGTGGTAAAGGCAGTTTTAATTCTTTTGATTGTTTCACTACCACCTAGTTATACCTTGAGAATCCATCTAATGTAGAAAGTAACTCTAGACCTAGTGACCATTTGTAGCATGTTATCCATGTTAGGAAATGTATAGTTATCTTTAATCGAGGCCTTATTCAAGTTCCTGAAATCCACACACAACCTTATGTCTCTATTCCTATTTCTTACTGGCACTAAGTTTTCCACCCATGAAGAATATCTTGTTGGTTGTATTATCCCTCCATCCCTTAATTTTTTAATTCTTCCTGCATCTTGAGGGAGAGAAGTGGATTAATGGGCCTTTGTTTTTGCCTAAATGGTTTAACATTAGGTTCCAAAGGTATCTTGTGTTGAAATATGTCCTCCCTATATGATTTCAATTCTAAGATAGGACCATGCTAAGAAATCTTGGTACTTTTTTAACAGCTCAACATAAGACTTATTTTCCTCTTTACTCAAATTAATTCCTAGCCATACTTTTCTAGGCTTTCCTTCAGTTCCCAAATTATACTCTTCCACATCCCTTGAAGCAGAGATGTGTCTATGAACCACCCTATCAGCATTATCAAAGTTGGACTCTAAATCCACCAACCCTCTAGGGATTGTGTTTGTTTTTAATTGGATTATGTCTTTACCAAATAGAGTCTCCTTCCCATCACATACTTGCAACCATTGGTTCCCAATCCATGCATTGATTGGTGAATTATCCTTCATTCTACAAGAACCTCTGAACCTTGGCATCATCATACAAATACTTTCTAGTGTTTTACATTATCAGAGATGGATGGTCTTGACAATACTTCAATATCGTAATCACAATAAGGAGAAACAATGTAGTTTTCAAACCTAGATCCAATCACCGCTAACCTATCTGCTGCAACATTCTGAGTTCTGTTCATGATACAATATTTTAAAGGAGTCAAACATCTCAATAAAATCCCATATTGCATGCTTATATTGTTTCATTCTTTGATTTTTTATGGCATACAGTTTCCTTACTTGTTTCACTACAAGCTCTGAATCTCCTTTAACGATTATATCTTTTATACCATACTTCTAGGAAATCCTCAAACCCAAGAGTAATGCCTCATACTCAGAAATGTTGTTTGTGCATTCAAATTTCAATTTGAAGGAGAAATTAAAAGTTTCTTGGCTTGGAGATATAAGTACAACTCCAGCCCCATTTCCAATATTAGAGCAAGCTCCATCAAACATCAAGGTCCACGGGGACACCAACTTGTTCTAGGACATTTACTCTTATCAATACCATGTTCTTCAAAATCTGCATACCCAACAAAATTATTAACATCGACATCTATATACAAAACTTAATAAGTAACATTACTAGGATCTTCAATTAGATGTAAACATATTTTTCTCCCCATACAACTTGAAAAGATTCCCTTCTACTGGTATGGTGGCATATAACATATCCATCTACACACTTCCACCAACACTGGCAGCCCACTTCCTTGATAACAACATACCCCATTTAGTAGGGCAGTCAACAATGATTACATTCATGGTTAAATACTTACCAGGATAAGTTGTTAATTGCACTACTAAACCCTTCACATACCCAATGACCGATACTTTTCTTGAGTCCATGGCAATGCACTTTCCAAAGGTCATTGTTACTTTGATATCCAACTCATTCATAACCTCAAGGGGCATCACATTACATGAAGCTCCTGAATCAAACATGTAATTGTGAACAAGTTTGTCTTTAATAATCAAAGTAGTATAGAAGGTATCAAATCAAGTTGGGATTCAACAAGGGAAGTTCCTAGATATACTTTAGGGGATTCCCCAAAATTTTCCAATGTCTATGAGCACTTATAATTCTTCAATAATAGGAGGAATATCAAGACTATTAACATCTTTTCCAGGGGTCACGACCTCCTCCTTAAATCCCAAGTACTCAAATGCTCTTCTTCTGTGCTTAAGGATTATAAGAAACTCAATGATGGGTATAGTGAACTTGATTTGGCTCAAAATTTGAGCCATATCACAGGGGGTATACTTGGGTAAAGCGTTGTACTAAGAGGTAGGGTGATGACCTTTTCTTGTGGTATGAGGTTCTTCATGGCTTGGGCAAGGTTACTCGGTTTATTGGCATTAGCTAAGGATTTTGGTTGGCACATATTTCTAGAGGTAATCCTTTGATATTAGTGAGGAGGGGATTACTTGTTCGGGTTGTGGCCCTCCCATTTTCATAGTCTCTGTTTCTTAGATTATATTCTTTCTCTTGGGCCACCACCCTTTCATTAATAATTGTCTATCCTCCTCAGAAGGAATTTCACCATCATATTTCTTAATCATCAATGCTCGATATAGTATTATCTAAAATCATAGATTATCCAAGTCAAAATCCTAGACCAAAGTATCAACATCAAGAACTACTAGTAGAAGGAAGAGGAGATACCCAATGCTCTATACTTGTTTCTAAAAACATTCCACAGTCCTAGCACTGGAAATAATTCAGTAGAATCTAGCTCCTTGTTGTCAGGACTATCATGGCATTCCATCATGCACACATTACCAAAAGTAGCATCATCATTTCTATTAACTAAATTCATTGAGGCACATGGGGATTGTGGTAGGAAACATTTATCACAATCAATAACATGGATTTTCACTAAGTCTTGCACCTCTAGTATGTGTAAAGGGTCACTGTACCAATGACTTGTCAATCGGAACATTGATTGATCAATTTTAATAAATCTTGATCAAATGGGCTCTTTACATCTCTCATTGATCTATGATTTACCCTAGAGATCGATGTTTCTTAGTATTCATATAAATAATCCCTAGAAATGGTGCCACGGTGGTGTTGAGAACTAAAAATTGAACACTTTCCTTTCTCTAGCTCAGGTAGAATCAATGAGCTAAGATAGGATGCTTAGAGGAATACATGACAAGATTTGAGTCATTTTGTAGCCAGGAATGGATCTAGATCAGCTTCCCTTTCACTTGAGGACTTTCAGGATTAACTATTGAATAACACCTCACTAAGGAGTATGATCCTACTACCTATTATATTTATGTTCCTCTTGCAATTCCAGAGTGAGAGGACCCATTTGTAAAGTCATGTATTTGTGAAAAAAGAAATAAAACAACACTATTTAGACTCTCTTTCTTAGGGAAGTGAAAAGGAAGCCTCAAGAAGACATGGTCAATGTAGACGTCATCTAAATCTCATGAGTTTCAATATCACTAGAAAATTTAGTCATGTCATCTAAATAAGTCTTAGGTTAATAAAAACATTCACAATTCAAGGGTTTCTTCTTGCATATTTTGGAATGAAGGATGGACAAAATTAATCAAATCTCCTAAGCATTTGTGCATAAATAGAGCAAAGCATGGGTAGTTCAGGTGGTTTTGATGGATCATTGGTTGTGATTTTTATGTATTGATGGGAAGTTAAGAAATCCTAAATTTAAGGTGTGATATACAACAACTTAAATGATACCTTGACAAATCTTCATGTTCAATTTCAAAATCTTCCATTATAATTTCTCTTGATACAAATCATAGGATCCAAAGAATTCCTGGTCAACTAGTAAGGTTTGTATTTCGTGGAAGCCATTTAGAACAAAATATTTCACAAAAAATTCAAGAATTTAAACATTAGGATAACCCATCATGATAAATTCTTAATGAAATAATTATAATTCATAATCAAATACATCCCAGATACCCTCAGGAACTTAAAAATCTCCAAAATCAAATAGATACAACTTGAATTTTAAACCATTTACCACAAAATGAAGGAAAACTCCATCAATAATGTAGTTGTAGTTTCCAAATTGTTTCTATTTTAACTAAAACTTTGTGTAATTAAAATAAATTAATCGGCATAAGTTTGTAATGGGAATGCGGAGAATCGATTCAAAGTAATACATCTTGAAACAATTTAACATTTCTCATGAGAATAAACACAAATTGATTCATGAAACACCAACACTTCGACAAGGGGACGCAACACCTATGACCTCAAAGTCTACCAATGAATGTAAAGATGCAATCATTTTGGTCAGAATATTTGGAAACAGATGAATAAAATATCAGGTATCTTATATTAGTTCATCTTAAGAAAGTACAAAATGTTTTTCTCCTTTCTTTCTCTAAAGCTTATAAAAATTAACCCCCCTTATGTGATATTATTCTCATCACCGGAAATTTTCAATCACTCATTCACCCTTCATTTTTCCCCCAAAAACAATAATATCCAAAGAAATATTCTTCTTTACAACATACAGTTTTAATATGCTATCTTATGTTGCTAGGTGGAGGAATTATTTCTTACTCTCATTTTAAAAATATTTTACATATGATTGGGATATTATGTCTTTCCTTTTTGCATATGTTTAATCATTTCTCCCTTTTAATGGTAAAATAAACCCTTTTTGATATTTTTTAGGCACCCCCATATGGATTAATGTGATATGAAAATCCCTTTCACCTTTTGAGGATCAATCTTGAGCAACATCAACAGGATAAGCAAGATGTCTTTCTAGAGAAATACACACTTATGTTTGTGTCTTTCCATAAATTGTGTCACATTAGTCCAAATATATTCTGTTGCATAATGCTAATCTCTCTCAAATAATATTCCTTTGTGTGAGCTGAGTGAAAAATCCTTCTTAATTTGATGGCAATTATTTCATCCAGTTTATCTCATCTGTAGCATTTTCATTATAAATTTAGGTTCACTTATTCATTGGTATGCATCCTTCTTCCATTTTAAACTTGAAAAGATATTGCAAGGATTTTTGTTGGTGTAATCGCAAGATTTTTTTTGTTAAATATTTTGAAAGAAATATCCTCATAAGATTTGAATCAAATCTTCAATCTAATTGGCCTAGATAAAGCATTTGTCAGGGATTTTCTTGAAATTACAGAACCATGGGATAGCAAAGGGCCCTTGACATATCGGAAGTTTTAGATTTCCATCCTCTTGAGATTAATCAATGTGTACTATCATCTCTTCTGTTGGGAGCACCAAAAATCTCCATAAGAGTTGAAGCATTTTTTGATTGAGAGGAGGCCTACTATGACAGGGATGACTGAATATAAATTTCTCTTTTTATTCAATGAAGGATTTGTGTTGAAAGAGTTTCCCTCGGGATTCGTACATGCTTTATGATAAGACTTTGATTGATACTTGTGCCTATCATTTCTCACAAAGTGGAAGAATCTATATTGATGGATAATTTGTCTAGAAAAAGGTCCAACATGACTTGTACCACCTCAACAATATGCAATACCAGTACCATCAGTGAGAGGGAAAAAGGGGAAATCAAGCTCTCATCCCTCAATTATCATTTTTGGATGAGAAAGAAGTGAGATACTTAATCTCCTTAGTGTTACTAAGGAATAAATTTATACTACCAAGGAGGGTAAGGGCAAGTCTTCTCTCTAACCATCCATTCACTCCGTGCAACTTGCTCCTTTTATGGAGCAAAAATTTTTAGACCTTTACTTGTTCCTCTCCCAAGAGAGAATCCACCTCTCACAAGGAGATGCAAGGGTGAGTTTAGTTTGAAATCCCTTGTTCCACCAAGTCCTCGAGCTATAATACTTAATCTTCCAACCACTCTAAATGTTCCTTATCAACCTATTCCTAGTGAGTCTACTTCTTACAAGGAAAAAGGGAAAATGACATTTCCTACAAGTGGTTTATATCTTCTAGACTCGGTATCATCTTACCAGAAGAAAATAGAGCTGAGGAATATCATAGATGGCACCAGGATGATTTTTGAATCATTGATGGATATGGGTATGTATAGAAATGTTTTTGGGTCAGTTGTATTTTCTCAAATAGCTCAAGGCTCAGAGGAGTTCATACCAAGGAAGAACAAGATGTTAAATAGAATTCTTTCATTTACATAAGATTTCAAGGTAGAAGTAGAGGATGAATTAATTTTATTATTTTCTTAGTTTATTTTCTGATATAATTTTAAAAATATTTATGTAACTTTTATTCATGGCATGGGCCCCTATAGAAATCCCAACTCCATTTTTTGAAAATATAATTTCAAAGTCGATATTCATTCTTTATGAAATAAGAGTAATGATTAAAGTAAGATGAAATAATAGTTTAAAGAAAAAAATCATAAGCTTTCTTATCACTCGTCATATTTTCATCTTCATCTTCCATCATCTAGGTCTGTATGGTGTTGAAAAATCAAGGTTCGTCTATTTAAAGCATCCCCACATTGGTCCATCCTTTGTTTGTATACCCATGGCTTTGATTGTAACTCTGCAATTCCTCTAATATCATATCAATGGTGTCCATGGTTTTGTCAACCCACCTTTTTTTCTGTCTTCATCTTCTCCCTAACTTCATTCAAAACCTCAACCCTGATTTTAGCCAAGTATTCAATTGTATGCTTTGGGACCCGAGATCGCATTCAATCCGCCAAACATCGAGTCCTCTTGCTTCTTTTGTTTGGTCCTTTTGAACAGTGGTAGCCACTTTTTACGACATATTGGAGACCTCATGCGTAGTTTTGGGGATTCTCCTTATTTCTCTCTCTTTTTGAATTTGTGCCTGGGTGACACGTGGAGGCCTACGAGCTCTTCTTCTTTATCTTGAATTTTCAACCCACTTGGGCTACCTTGTCCGTGTTTTAGCCACGTGGTTGATTCTTACATCTTGAAGGCCCCCAATTCTTTGTGCCTTCTCTAAAATTCATCCAAAGGGACATGCAGATACCTTCCACATCCAGTTCCATACTTAGGAAAAATTGATTCTCACAAAATAAAAAAGAACACCAAAAGGAAAAAGGGGATGAGGTGATAAAAGTGGCGGGCATCGGAGATATTTTTGACACTTTTCACTTCATTAACCTATCGTCAAAATTACAACATTTTGTTTGATTCATGGTTGATTTTTTACAGGGATTTTCATGGGGAAAACATGACTATTACATTCCTTGACTGAAAAAGAGGATTCACATCTTAAACACGAGATTTTTTATTTGCATTCAATACAATCCTATATTTCAAGCATACATTTTGAAACATGGGAAAACCATCTAGAGAGAATTTTTTCGAAGGCATACATTAGATAAAAGGGTGAGATCAAATCGAGCACCAACATCGTCTTTGACTCGGGGATGGGCAACCCCTATGGGTGCCACAAGAACCACACAAACTAACATATAACCAGACCAAGTGCCTAGATCCATTGGATCACAAAGTCATTTAAAGCATACAAAGGGTCAAACCGAACTAAATCAAACATCACAAAAACATACCGAGATACCAAGGTAACTTGTCACCATAGACTAGGAAAATAAAAAGGAAACAAAAACAAAAAACAAAAAAAAGAAATAAAACCAAAAGGACTATACATTGTACAAAAGTTTGTACCTTGAGTGTGATCAATCCAGGAAATGCTTTAGATGCCTGCCATTAACAGGAAGCTCTAGAAAATCTCCATCCAGGGCTTTTAGGAAAAAGGTGTGCTCACCAATTCTTATGTCAATAGAGTAAGGACCCATCCACAAGGCATCAAATTTACCATGTTTTCCTTTATCCTCGTGCATGTTGTCCCATAACAAAACAAGATCTCCAACATTGAAAGTTCTAGGAGTCACCTTTTTATCAAATATTTTTTTGAGTTTCTCTCTAAACTTAAGGTGTCTTTGGTGAGACTCTCTTCTCTCTTCATCCAACTCCACAATCTTGATTAATCCTTTCTTCATAGGGATTCACCTCTTCATCTTCAAGTTGTTGTATGAAATGATAAGAGGAAAAATGCATATTTAGGGGCAAGAGAGCTTAGACTCCATAAACCAATTCAAATGGACTCTTTCCAGTAGCCCTTTTGATAGTAATTATATCTTCCCATAAAGAAAATTTCAACCGCTCACCCCATTTTCTTTTGTTAATATCGAATGTCCTCCTAATGATCTTAAGCAAATTCTTATTGCTTGATTCAACTTGGCCATTCCCCTGAGGATTATAATTGGATGCATATATCAAATTTATCCCATAATCTTGGGCACATAGCTACCAATGGTTTAGCTCTGAAGCTCATATCATTGTCAGCAACTATTTTTGCAGGTACCCAAAACTTACAAATTATGTGATTCAGGATGAAATCCATGACAATTTAATGAGTAAAATTTTTGGTGGGAATAGCTTTAACCCACTTGGTAAAATAATATGTGGCCACCAATGTCTATTTATGCCCTGTACTTGAAGGATCTGATATTTCTCCAATAAAATCCATGTCCCATTGTTTAAAAGGAGATTTTATTGACACTGGTTGCAAAGGAAGGGCACTTGAAGCTTTCATTCTTCATGAATATATTTGACAAATTTCACATTTCCTAGCCAACAATGCTGCGTATTTGAAAAGTGTGGGCCACCAGTAACCTTCCCTTAAGATCTTATGGGTCATCACTCTTCCAACAAAGTGGCCTCCACATACTCCCCCATGAAATTCCGCAATTAGTTTGGGAGCTTCTTCCTCTATAATACATCTCAAAATAACTCCCTCAGGATTCTTCCAAGCCAACCCATAATTAGTTATGATATATTTTTGGGAGGCTAATTTGAGTGTCCTTCTTTGATTTTTGTCTAGATGTTTGGGACACTCCAAATTTATGAGGTAGAATATTATGTATTTATAGCATATGGAGTTGATTAATATTTCATGGACATCCATAATTCCTTCCTCAATTTCATTGAATTCCATCACATGGAGGTTACTTTCTGCCATTAAATTTGCAAGGCCTACAGACCTCTGAACAATTTGTTGGTCTGTATATCCATATCATACTCTTGTGGCTTGTTCACCCAACGACACCTTTTGCTAGAAATTTCCATCTCTGATAAGATTTCCTTGACCATAGTGTGGGGAACATATGCTACAATCTTGGAGCTCAAGATGTAGGGCCTGAATATTTTAGTTTCTCTCACCAAAGAAAAATCCTACTTCTCCATGATGGTATAATTTAGTTTAGCCCCCTACAAGGATTTACTGAAAAAGGAGATAGGCCTTTCATTTCCTTCCTCATCCTTTTGTAATAATACATATGCAATGGTGTTTTTAGATACAAAAGAGAATATCTGAAAATCCTTCTTATAATATGGGGCTGCCAACAATGGGGCATTATTTAATGCTTCTTTTATTCCAGTGAAGGCCTGGAGAGATTCTTCTTCCCATTGGATAATCTGGTCCTTTTTAGCATGTTTGTAATGGGAATAGTCATTTCAGAAAAGTTAGAAATGAATCTCCTAATGAAATTTATCTGACCAAAGAAGGACTAAATCCCTTTCTTATTTTTAGGGACAGGACCTTACCAATTGCTTCCACCCTTTCAGGATCAATCATGACCCCTTCTTTTGATACAATGTGCCCCAACAAATTTTCCTTTTGAACCCCAAAATGGAACTTTTTAGGATTAAATGAGATGCCATATTCTCTACACCTTATCAACATCTTTTCAACATGGCTCAAATGATCACTTCTTTGTTTAGAGAACATTGTCACATCATCCTGATAAACTACGTAATAAAATCATTTATGTAGCCTGAGAATGCAACATCCATTGCTCTTTGGAACGTAGCCCCAACATTCATCAAAACAAAAGGCATTCTCACATACACATAGGTACCCCATGGGGTGGTAAAGGTAGTTTTAATTCTCTCTGATTGTTTCACAACCACCTGGTTATACCCTGAGAATCCATCTAATGTAGAAAGCAATTCTAATCCAGTGACCAATTGTAGCATGTTATCCATATTTGAAAATGGATAGTTGTCTTTAATTGAGGCTTTATTCAAATTTTTGAAATCTACACACAACCTTATATCTCCATTTTTCTTTCTTACTGGCACTAAATTTTCCACCCATGAAGAATATCTTGTGAGTTGTATTATCCCTCCATCCCTTAACTTTTTTAATTCTTCCTGCATCTTGAGGGAGAGAAGTGGATTGATAGGCCTCTTTTTCTACCTAAATGGTTTAACATTAGGTTCCAAAGGTATTTCATGTTGAAATAAATCTTCCCTATATGATTTTAAACTCTGAATAAGACCATGCTAAGAAGTCTTGATATTTTCTCAACAATTCAACATAAGAATGCTTTTCCTCTTTACTCAAATTACTTCCTATCCAAACTTTTCTAGGTTTTTCTTTAGTTCCCAAATTGAATTCTTCAACATCCCTTGAAGCAAGATGTGTCTATGAACCACCCTATCAGCATTATCAAAATTAGACTCTAAAGCCACTAACCCTCTAGGAATTGTGTTGGTTTTCAATTGAATTATATCCTTGATAAACATGGTTTCCTTTCCATCACATATTGAAACCATTGGCTCCCAATCCATACACTAATTGGTGAATTCTCCTTCATTCTGCAAAAAACCTTTGAACCTGGGCATCATCATCAAATACTTGCCAATGTTTCACATTATCAGGAACAGATGGTCTTGACAATACTTCAATATCATAATCATAATAAGGAGAAATAATGAATTTTTCAAACCTATATCCAAGCACTTACAATCTATCTACTTCAGCATTTTGAGTTCTGTCATGATACAAAATGTTAAAGGAATCAAACATCTCAATAAAATCCCATACCTACATGTTTATATTGTTTCATTCTTTTGATTTTTTGTGGCATACAGTTTCCTTACTTGTTTCACTACAAGCTCTAAATCTCATTTAACAATTATATCTTTTATACCATACTTCCAGGAAATCCTCAAACCCAAGAGTAATGCCTCATACTAGGCAATGTTGTTTGTGCATTCAAATTTCAATTTGAAGGAGAAATTAAAAGTTTCATAGCTTGGAGATATAAGTACAAATCCAACCCCATTTCCCATATTAGAGAAAGCTCCATCAAACATCAAGGTCCAAGGGACACCAACTTGTTCCAGGCATTTACTCTTATCAATACCATGTTCTTCAAAATCTACATACCCAACAAAATTATTAACATCGACATCTGTATACATAACTTCATAAGTAGACATTATTAGGATCTTCAATTAGGTGTAACATATTTTTCTCCCCATATAACTTGACAAGATTCCCTTCTACTGGTATGGTGGCATATGATATATCCATTTGCACACTTCCACCAACACTAGCAGATCCACTTCCTTGACAACAACATACCCCATTTAGTAGGGTAGTCCACAATGACTACATTCATGGTTAAATACTTACCAGGATAAGCTGCTAATTACACTACTAAACCCTTCACATACCCAATGATTGGTACTTCTCTTGAATCCATGGTAGTGCACTTTTCCAAAGGATATTGATTACTTTGATATCCAACTCATTCATAACTTCAAGGGGCATCACATTACATGAAGCTCCTGAATAAACATGTAATTATGAACAAGTCTGTCATTAATAATCAAAGTAGTATAGAAGGGATCAACATCAAGTTGGGAATCAACAAGGGAAGTTCCTAGATATACTTTAGGGGATTCCCCCAAATTTTCCAATGCTTGTGGTACTTCCAATTCTTCAATAACAGGAGGAATATCAAGATTGTTAACATCTTTTCCTGGGGTCACTACCTCCTTAAATCCCAAGTACTCAAATGTTCTTCTTCTGTGCTCAGGGATCCTAAGACAACTCAATGATGGGTACAATGACCTTGATCTGGCTCAAAATTTGAGCCATATCATAGGGGGTATACTTGGGTAAGGTTGTACTAAGAGGTAGGGTAATTGCCTTTTCTTGTGGTATGAGATTCTTCATGGCTTGGGTAGGGTTACTGGGTTTATTGGCATTAGCTAGACTTTTGGTTGGCACATCTTTCTTGGGGGGATCCTTTGGGATATTAGTGAGGAGGGGATTCTTTGGTTTGGGCTGTGGCCCTCCCATTTTAACAGTCTTGTTTCTTAGATTATATTCTTTCTCCTGGGCCACCACTGCATTCATTAATAATTGTCTATCCTCCTCAGAAGGAATTCCACCATCATATTTCTTAATCATCAATGCCCTTAAATATTCAAAATCATGATTGGGCAAGTCAAAATCCTGGACCATATCAACTTCAAGATTACTAGTAGAAGGAAGAGGAGATACCCAGTTTATGCAGTCCCAAAAACATTCCACAGTCCTGACACTCAACAATTCAGTAGAAGTAGCTCCTTGTTGTGGACTGTCAGGGAATTCCATCATGCACACATTACCAAAAGTAGCATCATCATCAACCTCTTCACTTTCTTCATTAAGATCACATGGGAATGTGGTAAGAAACATTTATCACACCACTCAATAACATAATTTTCTTCTATCATAGAAACTCTAGCAGTTAAAGGATCAGGGACCAATTTGTTCTCCTTGGTTGTTGTTTATTTCCTGATCCCATGGGCCCTTTACCTCTCTCATCTGATCTATGATCACCCCTAGGATGATTTCCAATTATATTTTGACCTTGAGTTTGGTGTTGGCCCTGAGAACTTTGTTCTATCCCTTTCTCTGCTCTAGCAAGTTTATAAGAGATTTATTTTACTGCTCTTGCTAAAGTTTTAACTTCCTCCTTCAGATCAACTCCCTTGCTTGGTTAAGGATTTTCAGGATTAACTAACTTAACACCCTCCCTTTTAGGAGGCTTTCCTACTGACCTTGATATTATTTTCTATTTGTACTTCCATGGAGAAAGCTTGTCTCAAAGTCCTAAGGTTTTTTTCCCTCAAATAATATGTTGCTTTCTTGTCAAAGGCATCACAATACTTTATCATGCATGACTCATCACTTGGCCTCAATGTCATTGGTAATCTAGTTAGGGTTTTATTAAATCTAGTATTAAAGTCTTGGACTAGGTTCATTGGGGTTCTTCTTGATATTTTCAAATTCAGAGAGGAGAAACCTAGGATCAGTCTTGTCCCCATATTATAATCTAAAAGCATTTTTCATCTCAGCCCATGAATCAATGGAATTATTTGGTAAGGATTTATACCAATCATGAACATCCTCTTCTAAAGTGTGAATGAAAAATTTGACATACACATCTTCATGTTCAATCTCAAAATCCTCCATGATATTAAAAAAAGTCTAAGGTGTTGGTCACCAGTAATAGCATTATTTCCTTGAAATTTAGGCAATCTGTTCCTCACTTCTTATGGAACTGCATTAGGATAACCCACCATACCGTGAAAATCTATGGACCCAAAAACATTTACAACAAATGGAGGTATAGGTGGAGGATGAGCCATATTATTTTGAGGAGGTGTCCCAACAGGAGGGTTAAAACAGTATGGGACAGGAGGTCTTTGAGGTAATGGTGTATGATCCTCAAAGTACTGGTCCTTTAATGATTCAATTTCATAGAAAACTCTATTAATTCTAAGTGAAAAATGAGGGAGATGAGGAATACCCTTATCAGTTTCAAATGAAGGCCCCTCACAAGTTGGAGTATATAAATTTGTGCAGGGACTACTTGATCCAGAATTTTCTGAGGAGCTAGAATAATCCTCTATCAAAGGTTGATCACTTTCAACCACATGAACTACTTTCTCTTCTGACCTTTGATCTCCCAATGCTCTCCAGACTTGTTTCTTAGTTGGATTTTTCCTTCCTAGCTCTGGAAACAATTTTCTAGCAGGATCTATCTTGAAGAAGGACCTTCTTCCTTCCATTTTACAGATCTTGATGACATATTTCAATTATTGAAGCTTGAGGAACTGGTATTTACCAGAAATTCTAAACAATGTGGAGTCACCACTAAGGTCTTGTACCTTAGATGTGTAAATCACTATAAATGACTTGTCAATCTGAACCTTAATGATCAATTTCAACAAATCTTGACAAATCTCAGCATCCTTTGTCAATATTTACCCCTAACCAAGAAAATTTAATGGAAATCTTGCTTAAACTAGGAAAATATCAAGCAAATAACTTCTGATTAAGCCCATTTTTCGTAAATCTCAATAAAGGATGAATGTCTAGATCATGTATTTGCATCTAAACATATTTAGTACATTACCAGAGATCGATGTTTCTTAGTATTTGTAGAAATACTCCCCGGTAATGGCGCCACGAGGGTGTTGGTACCCAAATTGATCCTTCCTTGTAAGCCAAGCAACATCAACGAGCTAAGCAGGATGCTTAGAGAAAGATAAACCAGATTTGAGTCATTTTGTAGCCAGGGGATGGATCTGACAATCTCTTTTTCACTTGGACTTGGGGAATATTGGATAACACCTCAAAAAGGGTATGACCTACCCTGCTACTTTAGGTTCTTCCTTGCAACCAGGGTGAGAGGACCCATTTTGTAACCTGTATTTGTGAAAGAAATAATAGAACAACACTATTTGGACTCTCTTTCTCAGGGAAGTGAAAAGGAAGCCTCAAGAAGACATGGTCAATGCAGACATCATCTAACTCTCATGAGTTATCACACTAGAAAATGTAGATGTCCTCTAAATAAGGCTCAGGTTACTAAAGACAGTTACAATTCCAATTTCTTCTTGCATATTTTGGATAAAGGATGGACAAAATTAACAAATATCCTTAGTATTTGTGCATAAATAGTGCAAGCATGGGTAGTTCAGGTGGATCTGATGGATATTGGTTGTGATTTTGATGTATTGTTGGGAAGTTAAGAAGGATAAAGTTGATTATACAAAATACTTAAATGAACCTTGAAAATGTGTATATAATTGTTCTTGATGAAAATACAAATCACACGATCCAAAGCACTCCTTCAACTAGAAGGTTTGTATTCATGGAAGCCCAAGAACACAAGATTTCACACAAACTTCAAGAATTTAAACATGAAATGTCATGATAAATTCTTAATGAAATACTGATAATTCCTGATCAAATACATCCCAGATACCCTCAAGAAACTGACAAAGATCCTAAATCAGATAGATACAACTTGAATTTAAAACCATTTACCACAACATGAAGGAAATCCATCAATAATGTAGTTGTAAGTTGCCAAATTGTTTCTATTTAAACTAAAACTTTTGTGTAATTCAAAGAAATTAATCAACATAAGTTTGCAACAGGAATGCAGAGAATCGATTCAAAGTAATACATCTTGAAACAAATTAACATTGCTCATGAGAATACACAAAAATTAATTCATGAAACACCAACACTTCAACAAGGGGACACAACACCTATGACCTCAATGTCTACCAATGACTGTACAGTGCAATCATCTTGGCAAAAAGGTTTGGGAATAGATGAATAAAATATCAGGTATCTTAGATTAGTTTGGCATCTTAAGAAAGTACAAACTAGTTTTCTCCCTTCTTTCTATAAAGCTTAGAAAAATTTAACCCCCCCTATGCGAGAGTATTCTCATTGAATTTATACATTTTCAATCACTCATTCACCCTTCATTTTCCCCCCAAAATCATGAATATCCAAAGAATATTCTTCTTCACAACATACAGTTTAATATGTTATCTTATGTTGCCAGGTGGAGGAATTATGAGTTACTCCCATTTTTCAAATCTTTTACATATGACTGGGATGCTATGTCATTCCTTTTTGCATTTGTTTAATCATTTCTCCCTTTTGGTGGGAAAATAAACCCTTTTGATATTTTTTAGGTGCCTCCATATGGCTTGATGTGATATGTAAATCCCTTTCACCTTTTGAGGATCAATCTCGAACAACACACACTCATGTTCATGTGTCTTTCTGGGCTGAATAATTTTCCATAAATTGTGTCACATCAGTCCAGATATCTTTTGTTGTACAATGCCAATCTCTCTCAAATTTATTTCCTTCGTGTGAGCTGAGTGAAAAATCCTTCTTCATTTGATGGCAATGATTTCATCCAGTTCATAGCTCGTCTGTACCATTTTCATTATAAATTCAGCTTCACTTCTTCATTGGTATGCATCCTCCTTCCATTTTTAGACTTGAAAAGATACTGCAAGGATTTTTGTTGGTGTAATGGCAAGAGTAGTTGTGGAAACTAGCTTGAAAGAAATATCCTCAGAAGATTTAAATCAAATCTTTGATCTAATTGGCCTAGATGAAGCATTTGTCAGGGATTTGTTTGAAATTGCAGACCTAGGGATAGCAAAGGGCCCTTGACATATCAGGAGGTTTGGATTTCCCTCCTCTTGAGATTGATTAAGATCAATCCTGTTTTCTTAACTTTCCAGTCATGTATTATCATCTCTTCTGTTGGGAGCACCAAAAATCTCCAGAAGAGTTGAAGAAATTATGGATTGAGAGGAGGCCTACTGTGACAGGGATGGCTGAATATAAATGTCCCTTTTTATGCAATGAAGGATTTGTGTTGAAAGAGGTTCCCTAGGAGTCTTACACTGTACCTTATGAATAAGACTTCCCTTCGTATTGATATTCATCTCCACTTCCATATTCTGTTTTCAGTGCCTAGTCTATTTCTCACAAAGTGGAAGAATTGCTTTTATTGATTTTAGTCCTCTTAATGGGACTACTACCATTTCTAGAAAAAGGTCTTAACTTTATGACAAGACTTGATACCACCTCATAAAGTGGAATATGAGCGAATACTTTGGAGGTCCATACAATACCTATACCACCTCAATAATATGCAATACCAGTACCATCAACGAGAGGGGAAAAATGGAAATCAAGCTCTCAGCCCCCAATTGTCATTTTGGATGAGAGAAGAAGCAGAGCCTTCATCTCCTCAGTGTTCTAAGGAATAAATTTCTACTACCAAGGAGGGTAAGGGAAAGTATGCTCTCTAACCTTCCATTCACTCAGTGCAACGTGCTCCTTTGATGGAGTAAAAATTATTAAGACCTTTTCATGTTCCTCTCCCAAGAGAGCATCCACCTTTCACAAGGAGATGCAAGGGTGAGTCTAGTTTGAAATCCCTTGTTCCACCAGGTCCCTAGGCTATAATACTTGCTCTTCTAGCCACTCCAAATGCTCCTTCTCAACCTATTCCTTGTTAGTCTACTTCTTACAAGGAAAAAGGGAAAATGACATTTCCTACATGTGGTTTAGATCTTCTAGACTGGGTATCATCTTACCATAAGAAGATAGAGCTAAGGAATATCATGGATGGCCCCGGGATGACTGTTGAATCATTGATGGATATGGGGATGTCTCAAAATTTTGTTGGGTCAGTTGTATTTTCTCAAAAATCTCAAGGCTCAGAGGATTTTATACTGAGGAAGAACATGCTGTTAAATATAATTCCCCCATTTACATAAGATTTCAAGGTAGAAGTAGAGGATGACTGAATGTTTTTCTTTTCTTAGTTTCTTTTTTGATATAATTTTCAAAAATGTATGTAACTTTTCTTCATGGGATGGGCCCCTATAGAACCCCAATTTCAATTTTTGAAAATATAACTTCAAAGTGATATTCAGTCTTCATGAAATAAGAGTAATGATTAAAATAAGATGAAATAATAGTTCAAAGAAAACAAGCCTAAGATTTTTTATCATTCGTCATATCTGCATCTTCATCTTCCATCATCTGGGCCTGTATGGTGTTAAAAAATCAAGGTTCCATGTTCAAAGCATCCCCACATTGGTCCATCCTTTGTTTGTATTCTCGTGGCTTTGATTGTAACTCTGCAATTCCTCTAATCTCATATCAATGGTGTCCATGGTTTTATCAACCCACCTCTTTTCTTTCTTCATCTTCTCCCTGACTTCATTCAAAACCTCAACCCTAATTTTAGCCAAGTCTTCAATTGCATGCTTTGGGACATCGGAGATCACATTCAATCCACCAAACATCAAGTCCTCTGATTATTTGTTTGGTCCTTTCGATGATGTAGCTGCTTTGTACGACACGTGGAGACCTCATGCTAACTTTGGGGATTCTCCTTTTCTCTCTCTTTTTGAATTTGTGCCTGGGTGACATGTGGAGGCCTGTGAGCTCTTCTTCTTTATCTTGACTTTTCAACCCACTTGGGCTACCTTGTTCACGCTTTAGCCATGTGGTCGATTCTCACTTCTTGAAGGCCCCTGAATCTTTGTGCCTTCTCCAAAATGTACCAAAGGGATGCGTGGATACCTTCCACTTCTAGTTCCATACTTAGGAAAAATTGATTCTTGCAAAATAAAAAAGAACACTAAAAGGAAAAAGGGGATGGAGCGACAAAAGTGGCAAGCATCAGAGATATCTTTTTACACTTTGCACTTCATTAAAATATCATCAAAATTACAAACATTGGCCCGATTCATGGTCAATTTTTCACAGGGATTTTCAGGGGCAACATGACTATTACGTTCCTCGACTGAAAAATAGGATTCGTATCTTAAACACGAGATTTTTATTTACATCCAACATGATCCTTATCTTCGAGCATACATTTTGAAACATGGGAAAACCAGTCAGAGAATTTTTCAAAGGCATACATTGGATAAAAGGGTCAGATCAAATCAAGCACCAACACAACTATTGAAATCCATAGGGGAAAGAAGCCAATGACTGTGAGTGGTAATGTGTAGTATAGTACAACTAGTTGTAAAAATCGAAGTCAAAATTTATAACTTGTATACTAAGAATTTAGAAAAAAGGTAGCCAATAAGATGAGTAAAATCAAGTCACATGTACAAAAAAATAATAAAAATGTGACACATCAACTGTCCTGAAAAGGTGATTTCATTCACAAACAAGGGCCAATATTAATTTTCTTTCTACTAAAAAGTACCTATTTTTAATCCATTAGAAACATTTTTTCAAAAAAATTTAAATGCACAAAAGAAAATGTGTGCATTATAAAAATCTTATCTTTCCCCTACACTATGTGGTTTATGGATAAAATTATACACACAACAATGAGATCTAAGGGTGTAATACAATTTTCTATATGTTTAAATATTTGGATTAAATGAGGTTTTAAATATGTTGATATAAGATGTATATTTTTAATTTATCATTGTGATTTCAATTCTCCATAATAATGTTAAAAATTTAAGTGTCCTTTGTACTAATTTTATCTTTTTATCTGTGGATACATTTGAAAATGAACTCTGTTTTTGAAGGAGCACATGTGGATTTACTATCCAAAGGTGTGAAAGTTATAGAGGGACTAGTTTATCCATCATAAGATACACTCCATTATAGAGATGTGGGGTTTAGCTTATTCATTTTCACAATAAGTATTGTATTCAATGGCAGAGAAAGACTGCCATACACAATTGGTGATTGCGAAACCCTGGCAAAAATTGAAAACAAGGGATACTTTATCCCATGGGAAAGGAAGTAAATGATTAAGCATGTGATTTCAAGTGTTTCACATGTGGGGGTGATGGCATTCAAAACATCATGAACACTGACTTAGAGGATATATTTAATGAGGATGAGGATTTGAAGTCTACCAATGATAGTCATTATTTCAAAAATCTTAAAGACATGGATGAATTTGCTACAACATACGTGGTGCTAAAACATAAGTGTCCTCAGAAAGAGGGTGACATAGATGAAGGGTTTATATCCCTGGTACAAGAACAACATGTGATTTTGGGAGTGGTGTTGGGACCCACACACTTTAGTGTTTTTGTGGAGAATATTATAGCTATATGAAATGATTTCTATCCCCCAAGTCTACAACGCAACAACAAAGTTGACTGACCAATCAAAAACTTAGTTTATCTAGAAACAAGAACTTCACTTAGTGTGAATGGAAATTTTGTACTCTAAGAAACAACTGCCACATCAAACAATGACTTCAATTTGAATTGCAAGGGGGTTACTGCCAAGTTGATACATTTTTGTTCAAAAGAACACAAATTTGTTGTAGAAACAATAATTAGAAATGTCTATGAAGGAGACATGGTGCACTTTAAAAAAATAGATGGCAATACATTTGGGGTGCATGATGATAAATTAATCATGCCTTTTTTCAAGGTTTTCTCCATATTAGAAGGATCTCTCATCTAATGGCATGCTAGCCACTTGGCCCATCAAGATGGTTTTGTTATGGAAGTAAGGCTAAAATAAATTCCAGAAGAATTGCTGGTAAAAATGTGGAGTGCATTTGAAGATCCATTTCCTCAACTGGTATACCCAACTTCATATGAATCCTCCATATGTAGTAGTAATGAAAACTTGATAAAAAGACCTTACAACACCTGAAAATTCCTAAAGGTAAATTTTACTCAATCTAGTAGAGTAAATACAAGGGAAAATGATGAAAATTCAAGCAAACAATTATTTTCTGAAGTTGAGAAAAAACCTTGTTGCAAGGAAGGATGTCTCTCTAATCTATCTCTTAAGTGCTTTCAGTCAGAGTTGGAATTTAACAGTAGGTATGAATGAACCTTCCATAAAAAAATTGTAATGAATACATTAACCGTAAATGCTATCAGTTACGATTAAGGTCAAACTTTAGAACATACTATAGATAAATTGAAGTTATGTGGAAGGGATATATATCAGAATGCATGGTACAGATGTCATGGAATCCCAAAAAGGACATATCACAGATACAAACAACCTTGGATTAATGGTGAGAGGAGGGCAGTAAATGGAAATACAGGAAAATAAAAACAAATGCCAAACACTGTCACAACTATTGCATTGATATCCAAAATGGTGGAGAATAACTCTGATATATCCCCACATATGTCTCGTTCAGTGGGACAAGATGGTACCAAAATAACAATGAGACTACTTCCTGCATGTTATAATTTTCCTTACATGCTACAAAAGTGTAACATGGCCCTTTCACTGTTGGACCTTCCTCCAACGTCACAGTCAAATCTCAACAAAATATGGAAAGAAAATTTCTCCCATGTTTTAATCACCAAGAACAACTTCTTCACCAAATGTGATGAGTGTAGAGAGCTTAAGAACAAACGTGCAATGACCTCATGTCTAGAAACACTGGCACAAATAGATCAAGACTAGAAATGACACAATGATTACATTCAAAGTTGTTGTATAACTTACTATGCACGTAAAGTGCAATCACAACAAAATACTAATAGCTATTTGAGTATTGTACATGAAAAAATGGAGAAAATGAAAAATACAATACCAAGGATGGGCAAAAAATAAAAATCAATAAGCAATGCTATTAATCTCCATGTCACCTTGACTGGTATGCTGACACATGGGCACAAAATGGGGGGTTTTGGGCACTTTGGTCTCCATTTTTTTTGAGTGAGGAGAAAACTTCACAATAACATCATTAGTACTATGTATCAAGAAGCTAGAAGAACCACTTACAGATTAGTATGGTGATTTGTTATATAGTAGTGGGATGTCGAAACACCCACTAAATGACGCACTGTTGCAAAATGATGCATATGAAAAGTGCAAGGAATACAAGCAGAAAATGAGGGTGCTCATACAACTAATACTGTAAGAAAATTTTCAAGTTCATTTAGAAAACAACCACCTACTCTTTACTTACAAGTAGATAGTGCTACAAGTGACAAAAAATCACACATTGTTTATGTTTGCATCCATGCTGACAACTAGAAGGGTTTTCAACATAGTGTATGTGAGTTTCCTTCCAGTGGGTCACACACATGAAGACATAGATGGGACATTTGGCTGATTATCAATAACATTGTGCAAATTGGATACATTCTCTTTGCCATAAATTATGGACACTTACAGAACATTCCAAGAGGAGTCCAACACATTCACTCTGTACCTTATCGAGGAAGTCTACAACTTTAAGGCCTTTGTGGAACAACACCTATTTTATGGTAACCACAAGATCGTGGGTATCAACAAACCAAAGATGTTAAATTCTATGTCAAAGACAAAAATACCGTCATGAAGTTTAAAGCATCAATCTTGGAGTCTGTCTGGTCACACTCAATTGAGATATGGAAAACAGTGGATGGGAAACCTTTCTTACCTAAAGGGGATCCTCCATTGGCACCCTTTAAATAACCCAAAGAGATGATAGACATGTAAAGAGGCAATCAGGCATACATCACACACTAGGAAAAGAGTTCAATAGATGGTGGAGAAGCATACTATGTTCCAATGTTTTCATACTGGAAAAATGTTCTACGTGCCCTAGAGAATCCCTTTATCAATTGTAACATGACGAGAAGAGATTGTTATTGGCCAAAAAAAATTCAAGATAGCGCAATGTATGATCAAATAGTGGGTGTACCATGTCTTCACATGGATGGCTACTCTTGTCAAAATTTCCTTTCAAATAAGGATATATATGTTGGACCTATTTTTGATAGACCTCCTGAGCAATTTAACCCAGTAGTGGATGTGAATGTTAGGAAGATCATACTAGTAAGACCGGCTTATGATAATGTACCTATATGGATGGGCAAGGAAGAAAACAAAAACTAATACAGGATGTTCACACAAACACACAAAAGATAAGGGTACACTGGTGGGAACCCACAGGAAAAGGAAATATAGAAAAATAAAGGTACGAGGATTTCTTATTGAAAAAAAAATGGTGGTGAAAATTAAGGGACACCTTAGATATTGATATAAACAACATCATCTGGGCATGGAGTCCAAGCAAAACATTGAAAGGAGTTCAAATTAAAATATCAAATTGGGGTCATGAAGCTATCTAGAAATACCTTTCACAAATTCATGAACAATAATTAATACCCTTGCGAGGGATCAATGCTTATGTAATGTTTAGTGTAATTTTATCGAAGGATTGATTATCTATGGAAATACATTTTCAAATCCATTTCCTCAAATCAACTTGTTTAATGTAATTCTTAACTCTTTGTTGTTCTTTATGATTTATAGAATGGAAAAACATAAAAGTAGTTAAATTTATCACACTCAACTTGCATATTTACAATATCACGGTATTTTTTTATATAAATTTATATAAGAATTATATCAATATATAATATACATAAAATATTAAATAAATATAAATATGAAGTATTTCAATAACTAATATTTTGTATGTTTTAAAAGGCAATATTTTAAAATTACCGTCATCTATTTTTTTTTTGATAGGCATAAGTGGCCATCAAATTTAACCCCTAGGCTGATGTAAATTTTTGGCGCCTAGGTTTATGTAACTTAGCGGCGGCTAGGCTTATGTAGCTTAGTGGTGGGTAGGCTTATGAAACTTACTACGAGTAGGCTGGTATAACTTTTCAGGCGCTAGGATTATTTCACCTAGATGATTCTACTCTAGTGTAAATTAGTGTCCACTAGGCTTATGTAAGTTAATAACCTATATGCTTATGTAAGATAGTTGTTTCTAGGGTTATGTAAGTTAACAACCTATATGCTTATGTAAGATAGTGACCACTAGGATTATCGTCCTTTTATGTAGCTTAGAGGCCACAAGGCCTACATAACTTTAACCCCACTAGGCTTATTTCACCTAACATGTGCTTTCATCATGTAAGTTAGCAACCACTAGGCTTATTGAAGATAACGACTGTGAGGCTTATGTTAAATAACGACCGATTGGCTTATGTGGGGGATTCAAATAATAACAAAATATAAATCCTAAAATAGCGAAACTAAAATCCAAAAATCGGGATTTATAAATTGGATTACAATAGTGGTGTGATGCAGCGTAGAATTTACCATGAACAACCCAGGTGTGTTGGCACATTGTTATCCTGTAAAATTGACAAGGGAAATTTTGCAGATAACTATACCAGAATTTCGTTTTGGTCCCCTGAGGAGGTCTATTAACGTTCAAAATGGCCTAGAAACTCCCTTCCAGAAATAAAGTTTTAAGAACTTAGCCATTTTCACCTTTTTTGGATTGGGCGCAAGAAATGTTGTGTTGACACCATGAGATGTGCGCCCCTTTGAAAATCCTTTGGCGCTCTAAATAACATGTCAACATCAATGAAGTTGCACGCCCTTGGCGCAGGAAATGACATGCCAACATCATTAAACATGCGCCAAATATGTGTGCTTAAGGCGTGGGAAATTTTGTGTTGACATCACAAAATGTGCGCTTAAGGTGCTAAAATTTATGTCGACGCCAATGAAATTACGCCAAGGCTCATTTAAGCCCGTGTCAACACCCTGAAAACCACGCCAAAGAAATGTTGGTGAAATAATTAATGCCAGGTTTTCTATAAATAGGCGCTCAACACCTATCATTTTCACGAATTGAAAATTGTGAAAAGTATTTCTCTGTGCCTGTCAGCTGTCCTTGTCACCCCCGTGTGCCGTTTTTCGAGTTTGTGGACCCCAACGTCGTCCTTCATCCTTTATAAAATCGGGTAAGTGGATTTTATCATCCTTGTTGTTGTTTTGGTTTTTGTTTCTTGGTTATTGTTAGGTTTTAGGGTTGTTATAATCTAAGAGGATAAATCTAAAAATGAAAAATCTAACAATCCAGAAACCATCTGGAAGCCTCTTTTCCTCTCCTTCCAGATCTACAAATCTGGAAGGTCCCTGCCTCTGAAAAAACCTAAAAACCACGTTCCTGGCTTATTATCGTGTTACAAACCTCTCTTTAATATATGAATAAACCAAAAGAGAGAGGAAATCTGAGGAAATTGCAAAGAAACCACTATGAACTTTGGTGCCCTATTTTTACATGTTGCAACCCCCTCAGTCGCACCATAGCACACTATCCCCACTTACAACATATTTTAAACATGTGCCCAGTATAATACACTTAACAACTTTTGTAAAGACGCAGACGCATCTTGGCTAACATCAACATTAGATGTTGTGTGCTCCAAATCCGCGCCAAGCAGTTTTCCTTTGGCGCATTGATCTCCTTTGCAACATCTTCTGAAATTGCACTTGGGGCACACTTAAAATCCATACAACATCATCCTTTTCAGCGCCTAGCTAAAGAAAATTCCCTAAGATGCAGGCACACATTCCTTAACATCAACATGACATGATGTATGTTGCAAACCCGCACCCTGCGCTTTTCCCTTGGTGCTGCCTTCTGTCATGCAACACTCTCCAAAAGTGTGCCCTTTATAACCCCTTTGGCGCAACTTTTCTCCTGTCAACATTGGCACACCTTTTTGCATGTTGACATCCCCAAAAGTGTGCCCATCCTTTTTAAGCCTCTACAGAATGCTATGAACTTGCGCCTTGCGCCTTAAGCCTTATAATTGCTTATTTTGCTTTCTGTAAGCTTTTATTATGGATAACATGACGGTTGACATGGCTCTTCTATGTTAGACCTCCTTGATTCTCCTTATAGAACAACAACCATCCTCAAGCTCACAGATGTCTTCATCAAGCAAAAATCCAACCAAGTCTAAAGGAAAAGCAAAGTTGACAGAACAAGAGATGAAGTACAAATATCAGAAAGTCAAGATGCCTGACTCATATACAGAGAGTTATCTCGATATCAGAGACTCCAAGCTTAGGCACATTGATATGGAAGACTTTTGGGTAAGAACCAACCATGAAACTAGTGGCCCCTAGATGAACAAACTGGTGGGCAGTGGATTGCACTTTGTAGTTGGGATGTTAGCAAGTGCTGTGAATAATGATTTCATCATGTTGGTGGCTTGATGTTATAACAAGGACACAAGATGTGTCAAAGATAAAGAAGGAAATACAGTTATCGACCTAACTGCTCGTCACTTTGAAATAGCTCTAGGCATTCCTCATCACAGGCAGTACGTCGCCACAACACTGGCCAAAGCACGAGAAATGTATGCCGAGCTTGAATTGTTGAATCTAAAGCACAACTTCCTAGCCAAGCATACCTTTGATTGCCAGGGTTGCCTCCCAAAGGCAAAAATTGATCCTATCCATGTTCTTGAGATCGAGGACATCTACATCAACCTGACACACGAAATAGATATCAGGAAAAAGGATCACTCCTGGCTAGCTCTAGAGGAAATCATTCATTATGGAATTGCCATCGTTCCAAAAGGATTCCAAGAACCTGATCAAGAAATCGATCAAGTTTACCTTGACAGGGATGGGGATGATTGGCCATTCATAGAGATCGATAGAGCCAAGGCACCAAAGACCATTCAGGAAAGGGTCAAGCCCACGTTGCAGCGCACCGAGTATTGGTGCAAACAGAATGGTCTCACCTACCTCGGAGTAGATTTCTCTACTTCTCCTTCAGGTAGAGTGTCTCCAAGAATGTCCCAGGTGCTAAAAGGAAAAGAAAAATATAAGGAGGGAGAACCAAGAAAATAGGAAGAAAACCCTGAAAGCCCTCCTACTGCTTTTGAGAAGCAAGTGGTCGACCTGGTGTCTCTAGGTAAAGAAGAATAGACCACTGAATTTTTGATAGACACATCCACTCAGGATGTGGTCATAGCTACAACTACTGAGGTACCCACCATTCATTCTTTCGCTGCTTCTCCTCCCCTTATCGTTGAAGCATCTATTCCAATGGATGTTTCTTCTTCTCTTCCTTCCTCTCTTCCATCTCCCATCTCTTCCATCTTCTCCTCTCTTGCGGATCTGTCACCTAGTGTTCCCTCCATCCCATTACAGATCCCTTCCACCTCCATGTCCTTTTCTCCCCCTGTAGTAACTCCAGGCCCCACAAGCAACAATGTGTTGGACTCCTTGTCGATGCCACCATCAAACATCTCAACGTTCTTCCCTACGGCCTCTTCAGTTGTTTCCCCTTTCACCCCCATTTCTTCTTCTATTTACTCTACTCACTCTCCCTTAAGTCCAAGCTAGATCTTTGACCATCTGGGTCAACTCAAGAGAAAGGTTCCCATAGCACCCATGGACTTCTTCGTCATTTTGAAGAAGGGACCTAAGAAGCAAAAATCTATAACTCACTTCTCTAAGAGCGTTTCAGGAGAGAGAGTCATGGAGATTGCATATCCGAATCCCACCAAAGAGAAGAAATCTATCTCCTACAGACTTCACAGTGACCCAAGTCATGATGGGAACCTCATCTGAGAGCCTACAAGGAGAGGCCTTGTCTGCAGTAGATGCCCTCTGCAAGAAACTTCAAGAAGCAAAGGAGGAGAGAATGCTCAAGGAACAAAACAAACATCTCCTCCAAGATTTACAAAGAATGGGCAACACTCTGCCTGTAATTGCCGCCGATCCTACTGAAGTTCTTAGTCATGACAAGATAAATGAATATGCCAAGATTGGTGAACAAGGTGCGGCAGTGTCCTCTTGGATAGAGTGAATCCTTAGAGATAGTGAGAAAATAATCAAGAAATTCACATGACTCTAGCATGGTATAGATCAGGAAAATAAAGAGTTATAGGAAATAGTAGGATCCCTCTTCGAGGAGTTGGATAATGCCAGATTGCAACATGAAACATTCTAAGTAATGGCTAACTGTTCAACCGACAACCTATTGAAGGTCGATGTCATTGATCACCCGCGAGCACATAACAAAGCTCTTGTCGCTTTAGATTATCAGGTTGATCAAATGGAATATATCCTGGAGAGGATAGATAAAATCAAGGACAAAGCCCTAGACACAAAATACAACATGGAGTAGACGATTACAAAGATGGCTCTATAGATGCTCAGTGAATCATTCACCTTGAGGGAGGCAGACGATACAATCAATCTCTTCAAGGCTATCGCAACCCAAGGTTTGGTGCCAGAGGTCACTTTTGACCGAGAATCAATCAATAACCTTTTAGCTTGTTGTGATTTCATTGGATTCTTGATTGAGGCATGCAAAGAGTACGCTGGGCTACTAGATAAGTTCAAGACTGAAAAATAAACTTGCAAAGTTATTGGTGACCATTTCAAGGGTCCAGATCATAATCAACTTTAGACAATGATTAGCAAGTTTATGGAATACCGAGCTCGGTGTCACATCGCCTCTCCCGATCAAAAGCAAGACATTCTGTTCAAGCCGAGAGATGATGAGGAGTAGTTTCTCCTCATATGTACGCTTTGATCAATTTTGTAATAAATATTTAAAAGGTATGTTGGCAATTATGATGACATCATCCATGTTGCATCATGGGATGTTGCCATCCAAAAACTTGCCCAAAGTCAAATTTTTACTTTTTAGATATTTTGTAAAGTGGTTGGTTTCTTTTTGTCTTCTTTCTCCTTCTCCTTCTATAAATACTTAAATACTTGTTGTATTCAAGGTGGACATTCTTTGTATGAAAAAAGAGGTGAAGAGAGAAATATTTTGTGCCTTCTTGTAACAAAAAATATATTAATATATATATGTTCAAAATTTGTGCTCCATATATGTGTTATTTGCATAAGATATTTCTTAAGTTAGATCTATGTTTCTATTCTGTTGGATTCATTCTTATTATTGTCATATGTTCATCAGTATTGCTTTGTTTGTTTATGCAAGTAAGTTTGGTTCTGTTTACTACCAACCCAAAGCATAAACCCTCCAACCTTTCTGTCTTGGAATTCATTTCTTTTCTTCCTTCAGACTTACTCTCCTTCGCTCCTTTCGTCTTACCTTTCTGTTCGCAGTTGGAACTACCTCTACTGGGATGAGATCCCAAACCCCTTGAAGTTAGAATAGTGTAGAGCGCTCACCCAAAGCGCGCAAAGGTACCAGACCCCTCCTTAGAGTTGCTTGTACATGATGTGAACATGATGAAGATGTAATGTATTCATATCCATAAATAGCATAAATATTCCACAGAGCATATTCCAGATCTAGATCTAAAAGAATCATGAATTAAGCGATAAACATAATGAAGTCAACCATGCAAGATTCAATTACAATCATGTTTAACACCATTATTCACCTAATACACTCCATTATATTAAACATAGTAAATACAAAAGCTTCTTACAATAAGTAGTATCAAAAGTTTATGTACGTATCAAATCTGGCAACATAACTCCACAATAGCTCATACACAATGTCTCCTTTACTAGACAAATTAATACATATTTATAAGGGTGGGGACTTTCTCTTCACCGCTTATGCACTTACAAAAATAGGTCGCATGCTGAAAATAGTCATGCACCTTTACAATAACATGCACACATGCAAGTGCCCTAATAATAGATCTATTACAGTTAAGTGACAATATTAATCCTATTATTAACTCAAACTCATGCATGGCGCTTAGTAGATGCTCTTCCCAAAATAGCATTTACGTGTCACACAAGTCTCCATCCCATTGTGTGCTCCATACACTATCTCCAAAAATATCCTGTAACCATAAAAATGGCTAAGTCTTGAATCAATTTGTCTTTCGCGCACGTTTCCTTCCCTATCCTTTCGCGCCTTCAAATATGCCTTGCTACCGCATGCGAATCTTCTATGTGCCCTCTCCTTAGTGTCATATTCTATCTGCTCAACATTACACCACATTAAAGTACATTTCCGTCCTAGAAATGGGGTTGCTCCTAATGTTCCCAAAGAATAAATAATAATAATGAAAGAATGTAAAGAATTACTTTACAAAGAATGGAATTCTATTCTTCAGCACACTCTGCTTCAACCAGAAGGATCAACTCTGGATATTCTTCTTTAATCTCAGCCTCTAAGGTTTTCCAATCATCTAGCCTGTTTCTGGTCTTCTCTGGAATGTCTATAGTGATGGACTGCAACTCATCATGGGTCATCTCTCCCTTTTCATTCTGAAATACAATGACAATGTTAGCCATAGCAGACATACGTCCCTCCAGAAGATCCATCTTTTGTGCTATGAGCTTTCCAAGCTCATCCAACCTCTCCTTATGCGGATGTTGTGCTACTACAAGGGATTCACACCTTTGCTTCACTAACGCCAATCTCTCTGCGTGCCCTAAAGTCTCATCCTTCATTACTTTAAAAACTTCATTATCTTCCAATATAGTTCTGATCCTGATCACTACATATGGAGCTGCGCATATGTTTAAATCATGATATGATTTCTTCAACTCATCTTGTAAAGTTTAGAGAAATGCCTCAGATGATGAAATCTTTCTAATCATGTAGGCCCTTGATCTCTCTACTTCCTGTTTAGGGTCCTTTGGTGCTAGCATGCGAATCGGTCCATCCTCAAGCACCAAATCAACTAACGTATGCACATAATGCATAACTGAAGGAAACTTTCTAGGTACCTTAGACTCCAAGTGCGGTCTTGCTTTCAGGACATAATCACCAATTTCTTCTTCCATGCTGATGAAGGCTTCATTATTTTTCTATTCTAAGTCCTTCTCCCCTTTTAGATGTGCTATTTCTATATCTTTTTCCTTGTTATCTTCTCGTAGCGTTCTAATAGTATAAACCTTATCTATGTTCCTCCACACCACTTCTATAGATACATTAACCAAGGCATTTCTAACCTGCTCATTAGAAATGAGAGTTGGATTTATAGTCACGTGCCTTCTCTGCGGTACCTTCTTCATTATTTGGGACACACATGATTCCTCACATACATCAAAATCGGGATCGTCCATGTGAGTTTGCATGGACCAGGAAAATTGTTTCCTCGCATGCGTAGTTTCTATGTTTGGGTCCATCAACCCCCATCCATACAACCCCTTAAGGCCCATTGTGCTCATGAAATGGGCATAAAATTTTTTACTGGTGTCCGTAGCATAGCCCATGCTTGGCCCAACATACTCCCCACTAGTTTTCCTTGTTCTCGGCCCCTTAGGAACTTGAGTGCCAAGGTTTGGAGTTGGATCTTTGATGTTTTGAGAAATATCATGCTATGTTTATTCTTCCTCCTTCACACCTTCCTCTTCATCCTTCATATAATCATCCCTTGGTTCTTCCACATATTTTGGTTGTCTAGGGGTTCTAGGGGCACTCTTTGCAGACTCCCTCACCTCCTCATCCAACTTTAGTTTTCTCTTCTTCCTCTCAGTTGTCTCTTTCTGAGGAGAGAGTCATGGTGATCTCCTCACATGCTGTGGGCTTCCCTCGCCTTGGGTCCTTGTTCTTCTGAATACCCTTTTAAATCTACACTCTCCACAGAATGCTTCTATGTCCAAGTCTTCGTCTTCTTCTTATACGTGAAGTTGAGTACCCGTGTGCTCAGTATCTACTCTGTCCGTGGGCTGCCTTCGGCCTCTATGATCTAAGCCACCACTATATTCATGTTTTTCGTCCTCCTCATCCAATGCTATAGTTTCTAAAGGCTATGGGGTTGACACATTTTCCACCGTATGTTTTCCTTTAGGCGGCCCTGGGAACACAAACTCATTTTCTACATACTTTTTATTCTCCAGCTTAGGCTTAAGCTAAAGGTATATGAGTGTGGATCCACTGCCCCCAATAGCTAAGCTTACTAGCTTCATACCTATGATATCTGAGATGAGCCTTTCAATATAGGAAGCCTGACCTGGATACACATATGCTTTCTTTAGAGTGTGGTAGTCACAGTCTAACTTATCTGCATTAAAGTTCAGGTGGCACACATAAGTAAATCGGTAGACTGATGACTGGAAGTTGCACGCTATAAAGGCATATGGTAGTTTGTACCATGGGATCCATGCCCCATCCCTCATAGTAAATCACATGATGCAGAAGTGTTGGTACGCCACAAACTGTACCACCTTTCCCACTATCGAAGGTAGCTCCTTAGGAATGTGCCACTCCTCAAATTCTACGCAAATTTAGTCATACCACATCTCCGTCCTTTGCTCAAATGGCCCACTCATTGATCCTTCACATAAATATTTGTAAAACGTCTCCATGAGGGAGTTGTTTTCCATGGTATACTCCCAGATCTTGTTCTTTGGTCCATCAGGCACTCCAATTTCTTCAAACACAAGGGAAAGGAGGATAGCGCAAAAAAATATCTTCTCTCATGTGTGCGATTCCTCAACAATGGTGTATGCAATGTAGCCCGCTAGGTTATAGACTACTCCCTGAGACATTTTCTTCACAACATGCAGCCATATGGTATTCACCTATGACCATCTCTCTTGATCATTCAACTTGGTTACTAGATGCGCAAATTCCTGAACCAATGGATACTTCTTCAATTTATCAATGTCCATTCTGCATGGACACTTAGTATACCTAACTCCTTTCTTGTCTCTATGATTGCTGCTTTATCAGTTAGATCACTAACAAGGTCTGCCCCTGTGCCCTTCAATCCTGTCAGTGTCAAAATTAGGGCTGCTGTGATTCTAACCCTTTGTCTGGTGAAATAGAATAAGTCCTCATGGACCCTGTTCATCAGCCATTGGTATAATGGTTCATACTTGCCAAAATATGGGAGCTCATAAAACTGATAAAATCCTACCTACTTCAACAATTTCTCCCCATCTTTGTCATATATTGGCATGTCCTCCACAATGTGCTTGTTGGTCTTTATACTCAATAATGCATCCAAATATTTCTTTTTGTCAGATATACGGTGGTTGTAGTCACTTATTTTGCACATGCAGATGTGGGAATCCCACTCTTGTCTGACTATCACACCTTTTGGGTATTGCATCTTTGAAAAATTACTCTCGGGAGCCATTTAAACTTCATCTTCTACCTTCTTCTTTCCTTTCATGCTTGTTGTAGGTGCTTTCTTTGGTGCCATCATAAAAATCCTCCTTTTCACTATCTATAACAAACAAATCAAACCCTAGCTCGAATCTGCATGCCCTAGCTTGAAACCGCATTCCCTAGCTTCTTTTCAACACCTCTACTCCTATCAAACCCTTCACTAATAGGGATGTAAGCCTCTTCCTTGTAATAATCCGCTCTCCATGTCTGGTTTCACACTTCCATGTCTGGTTTCACACTCTCCGCACCTCAATATGACTCGTTCGGCTCGATCACACTTAGCTCACTCAAATACTTTTGATCGCAAAGGTAAAAAAGACCCCGCATCACGTCCTTATATAGATTTTCAAAAATTTAGTGCATTTATTTCTCCACCAACCAAAAATCCTCTCATTAATTGACCATTTTCACAATCTTCTCACGACACATCTTCCTGCCCCAACTATAACCTTCTAACATGCCTTCCTACCTTCTAGTTATAGAATTATCTTCAGCGCACTTCCATACGCCTGAGTACCTCACTACTGCGCTTTCCCCTAGTAGTCTCCATGGCCACTGCTTACCTCACGTTATACAGTTCCCTAATTTATCTTCATCTATGGTCATCGTCTTAAAGCAATCTCTTTTCTAACAAATCCTCTCCAAACTTGAATAACACTTGTAGTAGTTTGTTCCTTTATGTGTAACCAGTTGTAAATAACCACCCCACACCAATGGTATGTGTAGTCCTCTGCGCATAAAATTTATTAAAATGGTAATTAGCTTCCATCACGCAAACATGCTTATTACACAACACACCAACTAAATTGAAAAAACATAGTGACAAAAAAGGAAATACATTAAGGAAATGAAAACCTAGTCTAAATGGTAATAGTGCCATATTACAAACGCCAAGAAGACTTATTAATAGTAGGGATTCAACCTACTCCCGTTAAAGTAACCGAGTAACCGTATTCCATCAAGTTTCTCTAAGTGATAACTGCTTGATTCAAGTATATGAGTGATAATATACGGTCCCAACTAATGCACTTTAAGTTTTCCTATATGGCGCAGAAACTTAGAGTCATAAAGAAGCACCATCTTTCCCATCTCAAGATTTTTGTCCCTAATGTACCTGTCATGCCATGCCTTTTGTCTGGCCTTTTCCTGCTTGTGACTCCAACGTGTGATGGTGTGCCTCTCATCCGACTGTATCAATTTGTCAATTCTTTCTTACAAAGCTTTCTCATCAGCTAGACCTTTAGAGCACACAATATGTAAAGAAGGTAACATGAATTCCATAGGAATAATTGCTTCTATTCCAAACACCAACTGAAAGGGTGTTGCCTTATTCAATCTCTTATATGTTGTTCTATACGCCCAAAGCACGACATAAAATTTATTATCCCAATCTTTCCTTCCAATGTCACAATTTTTTTCAATGTCTGGCTTAAAATCTTGTTGAAGGCCTCAACAGTGCCATTTTCCTGAGGATGATAGGGTGTAGTATTATGGTGCACAATCATAAATTCATCCAATAGTATCCTTATCATTTCATTCAAAAAGTGTGTACCCCTATCGCTTTTCAAGGTTAGTGGGCATCTATACCCTATAAGAACATTTTCCCATAAGAACCTGACTGATGTAGTTGCTGTACAATCCTTGGTAGGTGCTACTTCTTCCCACCTTGTAAGATAATTTGTGTAAGTGATGATGTATGGTGATCCAGTTCTACGTGCGGCTAGTAAAATAGGACCCACAAAGTCTATAGCCAATTTTTCAAACGACTACAGAATAGGTCTTAAAGGCATGTCTTCTCTTTGCCCAAGTTTATCAACACATTGATAGTGATCACATGCCTTAGAATATACTTTACAATCCTTGTAGAGGGTGTCCTACCATAATCCAATGAATAGAATCTTGTGCGCAGTGGTGTCACCTGCATAGTGCCCACCTGCAATACCACCATGAGCCTCTTTCATGATATTCGAGAACTCGTGCTCTAGTACACACCGACGCAATACTTAATCTCGACCTAACTTGTATAGGTTACCACTAATCAACATAAAAGGTGCAACACAAATTGCAAGTTATTTATTCTCCAAGGATTTCATTCCTTCTTACGCCACACCTGTTTGGTAAAAGATAGCAATATCCTCCAATCTTGAAGGTGCACGTTGTAACTGATGGGTGTTGTTATTCCCTTCATTTAATTAACTTCTTGTTGATGTCATATCAAACCAGGGGTGTGTCTAAAGCTATATGCAACAAGAGTAATCTTATCGATCTAGTAGTTGACTGTAGTTATTTTTGTATTTTCCGGGGGATGTTTTCAATGTCTTAAGGACTTCTTGGTAAAACCTTATTTAAATCATACTATGAAAACTTGCTGAAAGTAAACACACTGAAAGCTTTGCTGAAAGGAAACACACTGTGCAGAATGGAAATAAACACACTTGCTTCTGAAAGTAAACACACTTGCTTTTGGAAATAAACACACTCAATTTAGAATGCTTGAAAATGATTACAAGAAATATAAGAATCTATCTAAACACTTGTAGGAACAAGTATACAACAGAGTTTAACTGAGAAGAATTAAAACAATATAAAATTAACAGATCGAAGATATTTGCTGAAGAAATATAAATACCAAATAAATGAATATCCTGGTCCTTGGGGGAGTGGGCCCTTTGCTCCTCCTCAAATCAAGATTTAATAATTCATAATTCTCTCAAACAGGAATGGCTATTTTATTGATAAAACATTCGGTATTACAAAACATACTGGATCTGAGTACTTAGTCTATATTTCTCTTTTCTGTTCTATATCTATTTCATATCATATTCTATCTATTATATATCTATCTACTACAGGTTTGATTTTATATACATTTTACAATCATAGCTGTCTCAATGATTATGATGAAATCGAATCGTGCCCATAATAGATGCTGAGTCGGATTGTGGCTGATTAGACAACTGTAAGATAACTATCCCTGGATCCACATTCAGAAATCTTCTCATCCTTTCCTGATTGAAAGGGTCGTAGATGCAAAATCTCTGGATGTGGTTAGAATAGATAACTCTCATCGGTTCCAGAACTTCAGAGAAGTTCCAAAATCATAGGAAATCGTTAAGGATCAAAACCGTGAGAGTTCCAGAGCTATACCCAGGAGTTATGGAACTAAGTCCAAAAATTTCGGAACTAAATATTGGAGTTCTGGAACTAAGTCCAAAAGTTTCAGAACTAAATGATGACTGTGTGACGGAGTTTCAGAACTAGCTTGGAAGCTTCAGAATTAAGCTGTGTGGGCACAAATGTTACCGAAAACATACTGAATGCTTCCTGATTCATTTCCGCGACTGATTAGACCTGCTTTATTACAAAACCAAATTTCAAACACACACTTCGTCAAGAATTTCAGAGCTTTTAAACATTAGAATCACAATCAATCAAAAGACAAACAATTACATCCTAACTCATATCAGATCAACTAAAAGTCACAAAATGCAATCAAACTTAATAAAAATGAGAGTAAGATGAGATCATATATTATAAATTAATCAGACATATTCTGGCCTCATCATTTCCCCCAAACTTACTTGTTTGTAAGTCCCTTTACAAACTTCATTATTAAAAAGTGGGGTTATATGTTTTGCATTCCATTTGATTGCTCAGATCAAATGGCTGAAACTAGATTTTCCAATGCTTAAACTTAGATGTACTGTACCCAGCTTCTACTTCTATTTTCCTCTCCCACTCTTCAAATTCAGTAGGATCTTGAGGTTCTCTATTTTTCCAAGGAGACATGGGGTGAAAAGTAGAGAGGGCCTTGTTTGCATTCCCATCCATATTTGCCTGTAGGTTTCATTGACTTGGGGAATTATTGTGCATAACACTTTTTCCCTTTCTAAACTCCAGATCAGATTTGTAGGGGAAATAACTTCCCTTCTTCTTAAGGAAACAGTAACGAGTTCCCAAGTCTTTGAGCATCCTTCATAAATATCTTCAAACTTTTCCTCCTCATAAGAGGTGAAGGAATCAATACTCTTTTGTAGAATGATAAGATAATGTGTCTTGAATCTCTCATCAAAGGCATGAGTTATAAAATGTATGAGGAAGGTAGAAGGTTTACCATAGTGAGCTCTCATACAGAGACCCGTTGAGCTAGCTTTCAATAAAAATTTAGATTCCCTTTTCTTCCATGAAATTTGGTTTTGCAGAATAGAGACAAATGCATTGAGCTGGCTCTCCCCTACATACAAATTGATCATAAATCCTGTGTTTTTCTCTAGCATAAAATTAGAAAGATAAAATTCACATAGAATATTTTTCTGCTCAGGACTGGATAGAGAGTAAGTTGCCATGAATTCAGATTCATCTTTTAGTTCATGTGGAAGCCCACATGCAATACTTTGACAGCTGCCAGTGAATGAACTGCTCTTCTAAAAACACACTATATGCAGGAGAGGGCCTCTTGCAGGCAAACCGTTTTTCACTCATAATACAAACCATATGAATTTTTGCAAGACATTTATATTTATTTCCTTCCTCCTTATAAAACTTTTCTTCCCATTCTTTTCTTTCCTTCTTTTCTTCTTCCATCTTGGTCTTTAATTCTTCATTTGATGTTTTAGCTTCTCTAAGTTCCCTGCAAGTGTCATTCCCTAGCTGTTTGAGTGGAAAATAGGTTAACTCAGTCTGTGCAGAGACTGTGGACACAAAATTCTGTTTCTTGGAAGTCTGACATTCTTTCTCTTTTTCTATCAGTTGTTTCTTAGTTGCTGATAATTACTCAGTCCTGGATGCAAGTTGAGTTGTTAGCTCTCCAATGAGCATTTCCCTTTGTTCTAATTTGAGTTTGATGAAATCCAATTCTTCATCCTTTTCTCTGATAATGAGATATGCTCTAGACAAGAACATAGTCTGTTTAACTTGATGTCTTTCTTCTTCCTCTGAAATTACTTGAGGAGTTGGGCATTCTTCCTCTATCAAAGGAAATTTTCCTTTTCTTCTCCAGGATGCCAACTCTTCTTCTTCATGTGGCAATGTTGATGGTTCAACCAAGTCTTGAAATTCCTTCTCTTCAAGTCTCTCATCTCCTCTATCCATCTCAGCTTGGCTTGGCTCAGGAGGAGTCATGGCCATGCTGCCAAAAATATCAGCAGCTTCCTTTTGCATCCTTTCCTGATCACTCCTTCTCTCTGGGGTTTCCCTTGACCTCTTATGAATTTTTCTTCTTTGGGGAATTTCAACATGCCCAGCTGTGGATTTCCTTCTAGAGCTGCTTCTTACTATTCTTTATTGCTCTTGTATGGGTGAGCTATCACCGTCAGAGATAGATATTAGCTCCCCTGAAGCTACTGCAGAAGAAGGAATTTCCTTCAAAGGTACAGAAGGTTCTATTGTTTTGATCTTTCTCACAGACCTTCTTCTATTTGGTATATTCTCTCTTTCCTTTTCCCTCTGTTCTTCTGTAGGGGTATCAATTTCCATATTAGTTGAAGGAGAGAATGGGGCTGGAATTGTCCTTCTAATAATATCAGGGTTTTTCTTGAACTTGCCAAGAAACTTGTCCCAAATTTCTTCGCCATTTTTCTTTCGATAGAAAATGGTGCTGGCATATTAAATGAATTAGACCGTGATGCCTGATTGTCCCAACACCTCAAGAATACCTCTGAGCCATGGTCTGGATAGAATAAAAAAGAAACCTTGGAAGATTTATTATGTACTCAGGTTTTGTGGCTCCATATTTTAGATATATGAGCATTTTTAAGACTTCTTTTCCAACAGACCCAAATTGATCATCACAAGTTAAATATTTCACTATCCAAAATGCTACCCTATCAAAGGGTTTGGGAAAATTGGCCCTTCTGACCCCTTTTATGATTTTCTTTGTATTGTAGATGTACTGGGGTTCAATTTCTCCTTCTTGTAGTAAGACTTCAACCAGTTCTTTCAAAGTCCGTTTGGCAGGTTGTGGGACATGCACAATTGGCACTCCAGACACATTACTTACAATATTTATAGAAAAAAGAATAAAGATATTTCTCACCTTTGTCCTGGATTACTCTAGGTTTATGACAAATTATTTTACCAATTCATCATTATGCCTTGAATATTTATTCAGGAACTCTAGCCATCCTGCATGCTCAAAGATAGATGCCACTTCTTCGTCTGTAAGCAGATGAGAATCATCCTTTGGTTCTGATTTATTTTTAATCCCCACATCGGCTCGAGTTCTGTCTCTTTTGATTTTGTGCAAATTGGTTGCAGACCCTCTTGCTTAGTTGTGGAACTGCCGAATTTGGTTGCGGAACCTCTATTCTTAGCTGCGGAACCTCTGTTCTTTGCTGTGGAACACAAGCTTAATTCGCCGCTCCTCCCTCAAAATATCTCTGCAACTTATTTCACTTAATTTTTCAATAATGATTACTAATGATAACCATGCCACCACTTATTCCATCCAAATCATCTTCATGATTATACACTTGTAATCTTAATGTATAAATAGATGACTCATCATACCTACTTTTAAATTAAATCAAATCACACATGCAAACATTTTATTCAACCCTAAATAAGTTAAAAGATATAATTACCGTCCTTGATGATGTAATCCTTTTGTTATGATGACTTGTCATTCCTACAAGTGGAACAAAACATGATTAGATAAGACAACTGGAATTCAAAATAATTCCCTTTTATTTTAACTAGCCAAAAGAAAAGGTCAACCGCTATTTGTTGGTTTTCAATTGACCTTTGGGAGAGTTTCTTTTTTTTTAATTTATTTATTTATTTATTTTTTTTTTGGGAAGAAAACGCCATTTAATAGTTTTCATCTTCTTCCCTTTATTCAAGATCTATCATCTGGTTATTTGATCATTTTGAAATAACTGGGTTCTTCCATATGATCAAATTGTTTGTCTGCTTCAATCTTCCTCAAGAATTCATCCTTAGTGGGAGAGTTCCTATAGAGTTTCAACCTATGTCCATTGACCAAGATTGTTCTGCTGCTGCCATCAATGGGAAGTAACTAAATAGAACCATTGTCAAATATCTGCTCAATCTGATAGGGTCCCAACCATCTGGTTCTCAATTTGGCCTTGAATTATGGGTACTTAGAATCAAATAGTAATTCCCAGTATCCTACTTTGAATTGTCTTTTCTTGATATGTGTGTCATGCCATTGCTTCCTTTGCTCTTTAATTATCTCTGTCTGCTGAAGTGCTTCCTTCTTTAATTCATCCAACTCATTAAGTTGAAGGATTCTTTCTTTTTGAGCTGCATTCAACTCAATTCCCACCTTAATTGCTTTCCTCAATGTCTGAAGTTCAAAATCTATAGGCAACAATGGATTTTTCCCATAGACTAATTCATATGGTGAAAACCTTATTGTAGTTTTCCAAGTTATATTATAAGCTCAGACAGCTTCATGTAGTCTTTTTACCCAATATTTTCTCCCAGCTTCAACTATTTTGGTAAGGATGTTCTCTAATTCTCTGTTATTACTTTAGCTTGTCCATTTGATTGTGGGTGGTAAGGAGATGACTTCCTATGATTGATTTGATAATACCTTGTGAAATCTTGGATCATATTAGACATGAATTGTGGTCCCTGATATGAAACTATGCTCCTCAATGCTCCAATTTTTTACATAATTCTATTCTAAAGGAAATCAACAACTACTTCCTCAGTGGCATTTGTCAATGCCTGCACTTCTGCCCATTTTTTCATATAGTCAGTACACATAAGAATATATTCCTTCCCTTGTGAAGGAGGATTAAAGGGACCAACAAAATCTAATCCCCATCTCTCAAATGGTTCAACCACAACTTGAGGTTGAAGAGGCATTTCATTGGTGAAAGTTGGCTGTCCCATCCTTTGACAAAGATCACACCGCTTGATATATCTCTTCACATCCTTGTACAGAGATGACCAATAATAACCAGTGCCAAGTATCTTATGAGATGTTCTTTTCACTGAATAGTGTCCTCCATTTGGTTTATCATGACATGCTCAGGATGTCAAAGATTTCATCCTCTCTCACACACCTACGCAAAAATAAAGTCAGGACCACATTTAAATAGCATTCCATTTAACCATTTGAATTGTGCACTGGTTTTGATTAACTTCTTTATTTGTTTCTTAGTGAAAGAAGGAGGAAACTTCCTTGTTGCAAGATAATTTTCCATATCAGCAAACCATGGAGTACTTGCTGAGATTACAAACAATTGTTCATCTGGAAAGTTATCCTTGACTAGATCTTGCTCCCATGTGGTGGTTAGTCTTGACAAAAAATCAGCTACCACATTAGATTTACCTAGATTATCCACAATGGTAATATCAAATTCTTACATAAGTAATAACCATCTAATTATTCTTCCTCCAACCACTGGTTTGTTCATTAAATACTTGATTGCTGAATGATCTGTGTACAAATATCTTGTACCCTGTAATATAATGTCTGAATTTATTGATTGCATAAATCACAACAAGAAATTCTTTTTCAGTGGCGGTGTAATTCTTTTCAGTGGGAGTAATATTATTGCTAAGATAATAAATGGCATACATATTTCCTTCTTCATCTTTCTGTCCCAAAACTACACCAATGGAATAATTTGAGGCATCTGTTTGGATATGGAATGAATTTTCCCAATTAGGGCCTCTTAATATTGGGGCAATGATTAATTTTTCTTTAATTTTTTCGAAAGCATGTTGACACTTTTCATCCGAAAGTAATTCACAGTCCTTGGTTAGCAAATTAAACATAGGGGCAATAATTTTACTGAAATCTTTTATAAAGCGCCTATAGTACCCAGCATGCCCTAGAAATGATTTGATGTCTGTGGGGGTCTGAGGAATAGGTAAATCTGAAATGATCCTAATTTTGTTTTGATCCACCTGAATTTCTCTTTTTGAAATATGGTGTCCTAATACAATCCCCTCATCCATCATCATCAAACATTTTTCATCACTAAGAGACATGTTGTATTGTTCACATCTTGTTAACACTCTGTCCATATTTCTCAAAGCATCTTTAAATGTATCTCTGTGTACAGTGAAGTCATCCATATATACCTCAACACAATCATTTGTTAGATCAACAAAAATTACAAGTACAACTCTCTGGAAAGTTGTAGGAGCATTGCATAAACCAAATGGTAACACCCTATAGGTAAAAGTTCCCCATGGACATGTAAATGTATTTTTGTCCTGATCTTCAACAACTCTGATCTGATTGTACCCACTAAAGCCATCAAAGAAAGAAAAGTACTGTTTACCTGAAAGGTTATCTAGGACTTGATCTATGAATGGTAAGGGAAAATAATCTCTCATTGCGGCTTTGTTCAGTTCCCTATAGTCAACACATATTCTCCATTTTCTATTCTTTTTGGGAACAATTACAAGAGGATATACTCACTGACTATCTGAGATAGGGTAGATAAAACCTACTTGTAATAGTTTTTCAATTTCTTGTTTGACTATATCCCTTAAGGCTGGGTTAATCCTTCTTTGAGGATGCCTAACTAGTTTAATGTTTTTAGCATAGTTGTGATGAGTAAAAATACTTGGGTGAATTCCCTTCATGTATTTGTAACCCAAGCAAAAGCTTTAGTATGGTTTTTTAGAACATCAAACAATTTAGCTTCTTCATCATCCTTCAACTAGCTATTAATGTTTAAAGTTTTACTCGGTTGAATTTCAACATGTTTGGTTCTAATATGTGATGAACTGATTTGTGGGAAGGGTTTCATTAAAGTATTTAATGAACATGCATGTGGTAAAAACATATGGTATGTAGCAACATATCCAAAAGTTCCTTGAGACAGAATACTAGGAAAAGGAGAGTAATGAGAATTATGATAATTATCTCTTTGCAAACCAAATTCTTTGTCATTGCTACTTTTCATAAATTCTTCACCACTTCCTGATGTACTTGAAACTGAAGCTACTGATTCAGCCTCTCCCTACGATAAATCTCATTCATCTGGAGTGAAATTATTTCCAATAAAAGAGAATTGCTATTGTCATGGTTCCAGAACTAAATGTGGTGGTTCCGAAACTATTTCTGATTGCCTCGAGGATAGCTGGTTCTCATCCAATGGTGGATTAATCATCTCTTCTACTTCTCTTACATGATCTTGAAATGTGATCATAGCCAAAGAAGAAATTTTTTGTTTATTAGTTTCAGGAGAATCAACCCATAATTGTCCATGATTGTCAGTAAAAGGTCGTGCAAAAGGATATAAGGAAATTTGTTTAGAGTTCTTACCATTCGAGATTTTCATATCACCTAATCTACAATAAATTAAAGCAACAACTATAGCTAACCATGGTCTACCCAAAATAATGGGATAACCCAATGTTTTACCTTTTGGCTGCAGTATAAGGAAGTCAACTAGATATTCCCATGAATCAACCATAACTGCCACGTCTTCAATAATTCCTTCTAGTTTTTCTACTGAATGGTTTGCCATTTGCAATATGGTATTAGTAGGTTGTATACCTATTAATGGTAATGTTGTCAGAGTATCCACTATCATTACATTGATATCCGCCCCCAAATCTACCAAAACATTATGTATATCCTTATTTCCTATCATTACATTGATATCTGCCCCCAAATCTACCAAAACAGTATGTATATCCTTATTTCCTATAGAGACAAATAACAAGACTTCTAGGATCTCCGTATTTGGGAAGTAAAAGTTTTCTTGCTAATAAATCAACAAGTTTCCCATCTACTTTAATAGTCTTAGGGTACTGTTTCTTCCTTCTAGGATTTTTCAGACATAACATTTTGATTAATTTGTTCAATTCTGGAATGTCTTTAATTGCTTGTAATAGTGGTATTTCAATATTCAATTTCCTTAATTCCTGTACTAATTCAAACTCCTTGATTTCTATAGATTTTTTAAATCTCTATGGAAATGGTGTCTCAGTAGTGTTGCTATCTGGTTCCTTTTCTTTTCTTTCTATATCCTCTTTTGGAACAATAGAACTAGGGATTTCATTTTCTTCTATCATTTCAGTGATTATAAGGGGTGGACTGTTAATGATTTTCCCAGATCTAGTTTGAATATCCTTATAATCCATAGCATGTAAATCAACTGATTTTTCTTGTTCTGCTCCATAAACATGAGTTATTTGTTTGTTTCTTGGGTTTGCTACTGGATGTGCTAGTATTTGCGTTTGGACTACATTCTTAGTTTGTGAATTTTGTGCAAGGGATCCCATGATGGTCTGTTGATTTTGATTTGGATATGTTCTTCCTTGAGCATAATTACTAGGGTTCCATCTAGGTTGTGACCAAGCATAAGGATTTCCTTGACCAACCCATGGTTGTTGATGTCCATGAGCATACAAAGCTTGATTTGCCCAATCTTGAGGGTTCCAATTTGGTTGAGATACCCAAGGTGGTTGTCCCTAATTTTGTGGTACTAACTGTGCAGCCCATGGCATCGTCCATGGATTCGAAACTGATCTTAGCAAAAACTGCCCTTGGTTAGGTTATCTCTGAACAAAATTCAATTCTTCTGTTGTAGATGAGGCACTGGTTTGTTTGAGTTGATTTTTAATAACGGGAAGTAAAGAACAAACATTAGTATCATGTTCTTTAGATTCACAGATAAAACACATTTCTATTTTATCCAAAGGACAATCTCTTAGTGCATGCTTCTTCCTGCACCTAGGACAATACATAGTCAATGGTTTAGTTTTGGCATTTGCTTTTAGCTTGTAATCCATCCATAGTAGAGGTTAATTGCATTAAATTGTCTGTTTTAAAGTTTGCTAACTCATCTATTAGTTTTTTCATATCTGAATTCAAATTCTTTATTGATTTTCCTTTTCTAGGTCCACCTCTCGTTCTGGAATAACTTCTACAAATATCTTTAATTTCTATTCATTCTTAATTGACCAATGTCTCCACCTTCTATCAAGTTAAGGGTTTCCCTAGATTCGTCATCCAAACCTTTAAGAAAAATGGTTTTACTTAACTCCTCTTGAAGCAAAAATCCACATCTTTTGCTAACAAAGAGGAATATGTCTAAATAGTCTTCTATGTTTTCATCTTCTTCCTGCTTGATTTTGAAGAATTCTTCCTTTCTATTTCTCCCTCTACAATAATCCTGGTGTTTGTCTAGGAAGACAATCTCCATTTGTGCCCAAGTGCTAATAAAGTTGGATGGTAATCCCATGAACCACCTCATTGCTGCATCCTTCAAAGTGGATGGAAACAACTTGAGTTTTTGATTATCTGTCTTATAGTCATATGTTTGACATAGTACCTTGAACTCAAACAGAAATTGGTCAGGATCTTCAGATGACATCCCTCTAAATGTGGGTAAATGTGTAGGTGAGATATTTTTCATTGATGTATCATCATCTCCCGATTGGATTGGATAGGTAAAGGTCCTATCAGGTACTCTCTTAGCTTCTCATGCCATTTTAAAAATATTTTCTGAATTTTCCTCCCAATCAATGTGGTAAGTGGTATGCCTTGGGGAAGGTGAAAAATCAAGAGTAGGAGGCTAACTACTCAATTAAGAATCAAAACTCACTCTAAATGGATCTTGAGTAATAATCCTTCTCCTAGAAGTTCCACTTCCTTCAGGTGATTGATCTAAGAATTCCAAAGGTGGCAATTCTATTTCTTGTCTGACAGGGGATGATGGTGCCTCTGATTCTTGATCAATTTCCTTACTTTGACTAGAGGATGATATGAATTCTTGTGAATATGTTTTTGGGAGGAATCTAACCTGCGATTCTCTTACTCTACTCATATATTTTATGATATAGTAGGGGAGATCCTTCAACTACTAGATGTATGATTTGTTGCTCTTGCTAACACTTAATTAGAATGTTCTAACTAGTGTCCCATGAAATGGTGCCAAAAATGATGGGTGTCGTTATTCCCTTCATTTAATCAACTTCTTGTTGATGTCATATCAAACCAGGGGTGTGTCTAAAGCTATATGCAACAAGAGTAATCTTATCGATCTAGTAGTTGATTGTATTTATTTTTGTATTTTCTGGGGGATCTTTTCAATGTCTTAAGGACTTCTTGGTAAAACCTTATTTAAATCATACTATGAAAACTTGATGAAAGTAAACACACTGAAAGCTTTGCTGAAAGGAAATACACTGTGCAGAATGGAAATAAACACACTTGCTTCTGAAAGTAAACACACTTGCTTTTGGAAATAAACACACTCAATTTAGAATGCTTTGAAAATGATTGCAAGAAATATAAGAATCTATCTAAACACCTGTAGGAACAAGTATACAACAGAGTTTAACTGGAAGAATTAAAACAATATAAAATTAACAGATCTAAGCTATTTGCTGAAGAAATATAAATACCAAATAAATGAATATCTTGGTCCTTGGGGGAGTGGGCCCTTGCTCCTCCTCAAATCAATATTTAACAACTTAGAATTCTCTCAAATAGGAATGGACTATTTTATTGATAAAACATTCGGTATTACAAAACGTATTGGACCTGAGTACTTAGTCTATATTTCTCTTTTCTATTCTATATCTATTTCATATCATATTCTATCTATTATATATCTATCTACTACATGTCTGATTTTATATACATTTTACAATCATAGCTGTCTCAACGATTCTGATGAAATTGAATTGTGCCTAGAATAGATGCTGAGTCAGATTGTGGCTGATCAGACAGATGTAAGATAACTATCCCTGGATCCGCGTTCACAAATCTTCTCATCCTTTCCTAATTGAAAGGGTTGTAGATAAAAAATCTCTGAATGTGGTTAGAATAGATAACTCCCATCAATTCTAGGAACTTTAGAGAAGTTCCAGAACCATAGGAAATTGTTAAGGATCAAAACGGTGAGAGTTCCGAGAGCTATACCCAGGAGTTCTGGAACTAAGTCTGAAAATCACGGAACTGAATACTGGAGTTCTGGAACTAAGTCCAAAAGTTTTGGAACTAAATGATGACTATGTGATGGAGTTTTAGAACTAGCTTGGAAGTTCTGGAACTAAGCTGTGTGGGAACAGATATTACCGAAAACATACTGAACGCTTCCTGATTCATTTCCTCGACTAATTAAACCTGCTTTATTACAAAACTGAATTTCAAACACACACTTTGTCAGGAATTTCAGAGCTTTTAAACTTTAGAATTACAATCAATCAAAAGATAGACAATTACATCCTAACTCATATCAGATCAACTAAAAGTCACAAAATGCAATCAAACTTAATAAAAAGGAGAGTAAGATGAGATCATACATTATAAATTAATCAGACATATTATGGCCTCATTAGTAACCTTTACAGTTGTGCATATGAAATTATATCTTCAATTGTCTGTGCACGTCCTCCCTCGACTGAATTCTTGATAAGTGGTCTGGGCCAGAATTATTTTTCCCTGGTTTTACCACAACTGTGAAATCAAATTCTTGGAATAAGAGAACCCATCGACATATTCGCCCCTATAAAATGAGATTGTTTACCAAGTATTTCAATTCCATGTGATTGGTGTAAAATACAAATGGTGTTGCTAGAAGGTATTGTCTAAATTTATGCAGTGTATAGATCATTGACAAGGCTTCACGTTCAGTAGTTGTATAATTCTACTCTGCAAGAGTCAAATTTATATTAGAAAAATAGATAAGATGATCTATAATACCTTCTCCAGGCTAAGCTAACACCACACTAATGGTCGTGCCAGAGGCATCCACATGTACATGAAACGGTTGGTCCCATGAGGGAAAACATAGAATAGGCACTGTAGTAAGTCTCTCCTTCAATGTCTCGAATGCACGCTGCTGCGGTTCTCCCTAATCAAATGTCCCTTTTCCTTTTAGTAATTATTTCAAGGGTGCGGTAACCTTAGCATATCCTTTGATAAATTTTCTATATTACCCTGTGTGACCCAAGAATCTACGTACCTCACTTTGAATGGTAGGCTCTTCTAGGCCTACAATAACTGCAACCTTACATGTATCTACTAACAAACCTTCCTTGCAGATGATGTACCCTAACAGAGTGCCAAAAGGTGTAGCAAACACACACTTCTTGATGCTCAAAGAGATGCTTAACTATCTACATCTTTCAAACATTAAGCACAAATTATCAAAATGATCTTTAACCAATTCCATACACCGTCCAATCATCCAAGTAAACTTGCAAGAAAATGTGAATAAAATCCCAGAATTATTGAACAACTATTCATGAAAATATAGCAAACACATTTTTCAGACCAAAGGGCATCAAAGTATATGCAAAACTTCCCCATTCAGTGGTGAAAGTTATTTTTTTCTTGATCTTCCTGTGTAATCCGGACCTGATGATACCCAGAGAATCCATCTGTAAAAGAATAGATTTCATGCCATGCAACACCTTCTAATGTCTCCTATGTGAAAGGTGTAGGAAAGGGATCAATCATACATGTAACATTCAGTTCTCTATAATCCACACAAATCCTAATCCAACCATCTTTATTTATACTGATAACCATGGGGCTAACCCACTCCGATTCTTCTAGGGGCTTGATGATGCCAAACTTCAACATCTTGTCAATTTCTTCTTTAAATTTTCCGCACAGGTTAGGGCTCCTCCTGCAGGGTCTCTTCCTGACCGGGTGCACACCTTCCTTAAGATTTATCTTCATCTCTCCTAATGATTCAAGAACTCCTTTTAATTCATGGTATCCCCTAGGACATAAGTCCTTAAAATCACAGAGAAAATCCACTATCTTTGCCACTTCATATTCAGACCAATAATCTCCAATTATTGCATCTTTAGGTTTAGCATCCATAACAATATTCACTTTCTTTGTCCTCATAGGTTCATGATAGACATGTGCGTTATTATTCGTACTGTCCAAGACCTTGCACATACCTAATAAAAGATCTATATCCATATTTTCTACTTCTTCATCATCTACTATGTAGACCATCTTTCCTTTTTATTTCTTCAAGCAAATGTGCTTAGGTAGTGTGGCATCTATCTCTGCTTCTTCATTAAAGTGTGTTCCTAAGTCGTTCTCATCAAATTAATCCTGAATGATTTCTTCTGCCTTTACATTTTTTCCCATAGTTAAACAATTTATAACCCTTAATGCCTCTTCTACTGGAGGTTTAATAGAGAAGTAGTCAAAATTCTAGACCATACTTGCAATCAAATCCTGCCAATTTCTAGTTTCTCTATGTAGCTCCGCATATACATACCAAGCACATGTGCAACCTTATAAAGTGGAATAAATTTTGTGCACCCATATTGAAGGTGGTAAAGCTTCCTTCCCCTCTTTCCAGATCCTCTCACACTGCTTAATGTTGTGCTAAATAGGTTGATTACCATGTTATGTGCAGATTTGAGTAGGTGCATTGCTCCTAGAAAACCAAGTTGTAAGAGAAATCCTTACTTCATTCCATTCTACAAGATTATCCCTGTGAACCACCCACTAGCACCCTACTGTCCCACACAGGGTATATGATAACATATTTTTTCTTTCCAATTGGTCTATCCATTATTCCTCCATGGCACGCAGGAATATTGTAGGGTCTCCTTCTCTAGTGTACCAAGGTACAGAGCTATTACCTATCCTCCTGATGCAACGAAGTTTACTTTTCCATGTAAATTCACTCCCTACTTCCTGCCCAACCATCCCACAAGTACCATGAGCCAAATTATCACAAGAAATACTTGTAGTCTCACTAATAGACTACACATATTCCCACTAAAGAATTCCTTCCTTAGATGGCTCGAGTACTTCTGGGTCCCAAATGGTGCGTAAATAAATCCTATTCAGATCTTCCTCACTCAAAGGCTCAACATAGGGCATAAAATTCCCATCTGTTAAAGGGATAATAACTCTTTCCTCATTTTTCTCAAATTTGATATATCCCTTTTTGAATCGAAGATCAACATTAGTTACGTAACACCAAGGGTGCCCAAGCAGAGCTTGGAAAATATCTACTTTTGAGAGTGCTAAGACCTCAAAATCCCCAGTGAACTTGTCCTCTTGTATAGTAATGGATGCATATTTTAAAACTCCGATAGTAGTGGTCTTAGTTTGATTAGCCATAAATCGTACATTAGAAGATGACTGAAACAAAGGTCTCCCCATCTGTACCCATACATCTAAAGTAAGCACATTTACTTCTGCGCCTGTGTCAATCAATATATTACTTAAGAGCCATCCATCGACAACAAAATTTAGAATGATCTCCTTGTCGTAGTCTAAGCTATGGGGGGGAAGATTTGCATACAGGATCTGATGCTCATTCTCAATATTCACACGTGAAGTGTTTCCCTTTAGCCAAATCCTTAGTAATGGAATGATATTCTCTTGGCGCAACATTGTGCATACTTCCTTCAAGTCATCAATATCTTACTAGACCACCTCTACTACCTTCTTATGTAACATCTTTCTGTGATTGTCTCCTTTAAGCACTGTATTTCCCCTTGAAGGTATATGAGTACTTCCATAGTCTCCTCATAAACCTCCTTCTAGTGCACATGATCCAGATATCTTGCATGAAAAATGTCCTCCTTAGTGATGGTAGGATTATGCTATAATGCCTCTCAGGTGCGCGTAGTTTCAGTGCGTGTAGTGATATTCATAGGCAATACCTCAGGTTACAGTTCCAACTTTGGCATCCACTGATTCTCTACAGTGTGCTATATCCTAACCATCCCTGTACCTTTGTTCTCTTGTTTATGCTACTTGCTAAGATGCTCGTATAGATCCAAGAATTCCTCATAGCTATGATTATTTCCACAGAAAGAACAAGTAATATTTTGAGGACATTTGTGCCTGTAGTGGTCAGATGATTTGCATGTAAATCATATTCCGTGAGGGAATTCACTTCGTCCACCAACATGGCCTTGACCTCCGAATCCACAATGGTATCCTCAACCTCTTCCACGTCCTCCTTCATAGTGCCCCTCGTTCCGATCATAGTGCGCTTGATTGTGATTCTGATCCTGGTGCTCACCTTAACCCTTAGAGTTATCTGATACTCCTTTCTGTCGCACACCAATATCTATAACATCATGGATCTAGCCAATCAACATGCAGTCTTCTGTATAATGATTCGTGGAATGGAAAATATTACAATAGCAAGATACATTCTTCCTTATCGCGCGTTGTAATAATGGGAAACGACTGCGTCATGGTTCAGGTGACATATCTCACAGTCTAGCAAAAATGAATATACTGTTCTGTGGGGAAAACTATATTTGGTGTGCCCCTCCACTTCACAGTCTGTACACCAAATCCCAATTTGCATCTCATGTGTCAAATTCACCGATAGTTTCTTCAACTTTTTTTCCATAGCTGCAATCTGTGCTTCCAAGAATGGGATGACTCCAGTGTCTATACTCTCGACTGCCTCAGTGTGAAAATATTCTTCAAGTGCTTCACGTGGATCAATGTATGTCTTATGTGACATCACCCTTATAAAAGGTGTAATCAGACCTCCAACAAACCATTGTGCATGCTGGCTTGCATGAATATCATAAGAAATATTACATAAAAGTGTTTTGAAATGAGCATCATGCTCCGAGAAACTCTCATTAGTGCATTTTTTAATATATTTGAGCACGCTTATATTCTTCTGCTCAAATTCAGGAATATAGAACTCTTTAAGGAATGCATGTTTGAATGATACATAATCTATGAAAGTTTGATCAAGGTCAGACTTCTCGTACCAACTGTGTGCGTGTTCCTGCAATGTAGTTGAAAAATTAACTTTCCTTGCACTCAGAAGCCGTGATCCCTTTTGCACGCCACAATATCTCACATATGTGCACATGTTCAACAACATGTTATATGCCCTTATACTCTAGAAGATAAAGAGACATATCCATGTAAATATTCTTGGGTTGGTGCGGACCTTGCCCACCTGATCCATAACCTCATGTGTTGCCTCTACCTCCAGAACCACCAGATCCACCAGAACTAGAGCCACCTACACCCCCTAATCCTCCACTTCTAGTTGAAAGTGGACCAGAAGATGTACTTCCATGTGTCCCAATAGTAGTACTGTTTTGAACTCCTACAGTCTGCATGGTGGTACTACTCCCATTAGTGAGTCCCTAAATTCTACGCGCTTGAATTCTATGCAAATGATACGCCTAAAAAGGTACCTCCAAATAATAACTAGGATGTTTTCTCTGTCATAGATGTACTTTCTATGCGACTTACTCCTACTTCCCCTACTACCCAAATTAGCTTGTTGACTATTGGATGTACTAGGTACTAGAAAACCAAGTGCAAGGGCTAGGTTGCCATGTAGATTCAGATGCGCGCTTGCGACCCAGGTCATCTCTGCTGGCACACTCCTGTGTGAGGCCAAGGAGGGTTCCCTGTCATTCTTGCCCAAATGGGGGAGTTCCTAATGCTTTGGTTTCATGCCTTCTGCATGAGATCCAAATCCTTCATGAGCCATCTCTCTCCTCAACGCCATACACTCTATAATATCATGCCGCTTCTCTATCTCCCTCTCATGCGCCTCATTGTACTTAAGCCACCTTTCATCTCTCTACCTTTTTTCCGCCAGGTCCGCCATCTTTCACCAAATCTTCTCCTACCCCCGTGTGTGGTGGGGTTTAGATAGACATTGAATTTTCCTCTAAATTCAGGGTTACCATCAAGATCTTAATCGCTAGTCGAATGCCTTGCGAGTAAGTTCCCCTAGGATACCATAAAAATTGGAACTCAGCTACCTCTGGGAAAGAATAAGTCAAAATTAAGTATTCTAGGATATAACTATTCAAAATACCATGAAACGAAGTATCCACAACGCATATCTAAATTAGATCAACACCATACAAGGCCTGAAATTATTCATGTGTCCAGAAAAGTGTGCCATACCTCTGATTCCTGTTTAGACACATAAGTAACCAGCCACTTGTACACTTCTACCAGGAAAATAGTAAAGAATCTCTCATACAAACATTCATACAAATTATTTTCCACTCATGCACGTGCGTCAAAATCAGATCCAGTGTTGAACCTCCATGTGTAATCCTTCTTCTAGATATTTTATCCACTCCTCAACACTTGCTAGGATCAACTGATACATCTTCATTGTGAACCATCCTGAAAAAAACTGAAAAATAGGTCTCGGAAACGGAACCAATGATGCAACCTATAATTTACCATGAACAACCCATGCGCGCTAGCACATCACCTAGCCTGATTTGAGTACTCACCCATAGTGTGCAAAGGTACCAGTCCCCTCCTTAGAGTTGTTTGTACAATATGTGAACATGATGAAAATGTAATGTATTCATATCCATAAATAACATAAATATTCCACAAAACATATTCTAGAACTAGATCTAAAAGAATCATGACTTAAAGCAATAAACATAATGAAGTCAACCATGCAAGAGTTAATTACAGTCATGTTTAACACTATTATTCACCCAATACACTCCATTATATTAAACATAGTAATTACAGAAGATTCTTACAGTAAGTAGTACCATATGTTTATATGTGCATCAGATATTGACAACATAACTCCACAATAGCTCATACACAGTGTCTCCTTTACTACAAAGATTAATACATATTTATAAGGGTGGGGACTTTCCCTTCACCTCTTACACACTTACAAAAATAGGTCGCATGCTGAAAATAGTCATGTTCCTTTACAATAACATGCACATATGCAAGTGCACTAATAATAGATCTCTTATTAACTAACAGTAGTAATCCTATTATTAACTCAAACTCATGCATGACGCTTAGTAGAATCTCTTCCCAAAATATCATTTGCATGTCGTGCAATTATCCATCCCGTTGTGTGCTGTTGTATAGGAAACTTCATTCTCCGTGCAGGTGAAGGATGATACTGGAAGCCACCAGTAACTTCGAATGATGGAGGGCTTAGGACCTCAGATGCAAATGTGGATCTATGGGCATAGAGAAGATATATGTGTGCTACAAAGAAGATAGATCTACAAAACTAAAATAGATAAGATTAGATAACAATATGTAGGGGCTACCCGAATGATTTCAGTTCCAAGATGATGTGAAATCCCTTGGAGGATGTCAACCCATGTGTCTAACAAGATAACGATAGATCATGAACAATAGATATCATTCATAAATAATGAAATAAAAAATGAAAAGTAACTGAAATGACAAGGGAACTTAACTTGTTCTCTGCTATGGAGATCAACTGGGCATAAGGATGGTAAGATAACGAACCATGGAAAATATTTCTCCCTCAAACTTGCAGAACTTAATTAAGCTCTTTCTTCTTCTCTCTGGGTCTAGGTCTAGGTCTTTCCTTCCAGGTTTTCTGGGATCTTGAAAGATGGGGGAAAATCCATATTTATAACTTGGAGGTGAGGCTAGATTGGGGTTAATGAGTAACCGGGTTTTGATAGATTGACTCAGGTTAAGAGATATGATGTGATCACATGGGGCCCACAGTTTGACTTATTAGATGGAGTGGGGATCATGATTGACATGGTAGGTTAGATAATAGATTCCATCTTTTGAATTTTTGAAAGGGGTGTCAGATGGGTATATTAATGCCCATGAATTAAATAATTGAGACATGGGAGATAATGCCAAAATTCTAATTATCAAATGGGTCCACTTGGAGCCCATTTGATAATTAATCAAAAATCAAGATGAGTAAAAGGATGGGATTTATTTAAATTGAGGAAAGCGAAAGGTGAGATGGGAAATTACATGAAGGAGAATGAATGCAGCATGAACAAGAGGGGCGCTATACCAAAAATTGGTGTCTACATTTTCTCCTTTTTGTTAAGTGGTTTGCGATAGTAAGCCATGAGACAAAAACCAAAAAGGGTTAGAAGAAATATGTGTTTGAGGATGAATGAAGACATGACCAAAGGAAAGATGCCCCAGGAAAAAAAGGATCACAATATTAATGAAAAAAAATATGGTGGTGACTCCAATATCACACTGGTAGAGGACAATTACGGTCTCAACAGAGGCAGACAACAATGTTCTACAGACCAGTGAGTGGGTGAAGACCACTACGGTATGGATGTAAACCAAGAGGACCATTGGGTCATAGGAAAACATCAAAATATGTGTAACTGAATGCGAAAGATGTGTGAAATCCTTTGTTAGCGAGGAATCTAGTCGAAAAATTCATGCATCCGTAAAAGGGATGAGGATGAAGATAATGATGCCCCAACACAGGGCATGAGAAGAACAAAAAGGTGACTTATATGTGTTAACAAGTACAAGGATGAAAAGGTTCCCCAACATAGGACATAGATGGATGTTGAAATAAGATATCCCAGGGGGAATAATCATAAATGTGGATGTGATGAGAAGATAGGATAGAAGGGTGAGATAGAATGTCGTAAAAGGGTGATAAATATGATGGTAATCATATTTCATAGGAAAGATGCATAAGTGTTAGAAAATTAGAAGGTGAAAAAGAAAAAGTAGTCCCGTTTCTTCGATAAGTAGGCTAAGAATTCAAGATAATTTTGTGACAAAAAATTAGAGTAAAAATTTATGGAAGAGAACAAGATCAGATAGGTGATGGCCGTTATGGTATCCTCTAAGACATTTTTTTTTTAAATGAAGATGGGAAGATATTCTTAGAAATGTATATGATGATGCCCCTATAAGAGGACTGATGAAGATATAATATGTGATGGGGTTCTAAAAAAGAGAAGAGGTTATTGCTATAGAGAGAAGACTAAGAACAGTAATGAAATGGATTGAAAGTGGTAAATAAATGAAGAAACATCTGGATTTGATTATGAATGCTAGGTGTGAGGGGTGTTGAGAAAGATAAAAGGGAATGGACAAGATGACTGGTTGATTATGAGAAGAGTAAGAAATATCGAATGTGAAGGTGACAGGGGTATGGAATTGAGGAACGGAGATGGAGGAGGCGAAAAATAACATGGTGAGGAAATCCAAGGAAAAGAATATGGAATTGACCACATGGAAATGCATGTGGATGGTGAGATGATAAAACAGATGGGACAGTGCTAAAGAGTCAGGTTATTGATCGGGAATTAAGGAGGAAGTGTGAGGTAAAATGAGGAGGAAGATGAAATAGAGGAAGTGAAATAAGACAAGGATCAGGGAGGAGGAGAAGACAACAAAGAAAATTATTTAGAAGGAAGGGAACCAAGATCAAAGATATTTGATAAAGAGTGAGAAGCATAAGGAACGTAAAGAGAATCTTTAGGGGAGGAATGAAAAAGTTTGGAAAATATGCAGAGATGCATGAGAGGGGGATAAGTTGATGATGAGAAAATAGAGAGAGGGTGCATGATGAAGACAATGAAGAAATTGGAAAGGAAGAATGAAATATGGAGAGGTGGCGAGAAAAAAAGAGAGGAAGGGATAGGGGAGACAATCCCAGTGAATGGATGTTAGGAGAAATCCACCGATAATGATCAATAGGAAAGAATTAGGACAAAAGGTGAGAGGAGGTGGAAAGTAGATGAGGAATGGAAGGGGGAATGCCAATGAAGAGATGTTAGGAGAAGTCACCTGATAATGATCAAAGGACATAGAGGAAGGAAGGAATGAAGATAAAATGGAGGGGGTCAAAGAAAAGGATCCAGGCTGTGCAGAATGGGGATGGGTAATTTTTAGGAGAAGTCCACCAATAATTACTAGTGCAGAAATAGAAGATGATGATGAAATAATGTTAGAGGATGATCATTGACAATGATGGGTAAGTATAGGGGTAGATATGTGGGAGAAATCTAGAAGATGGAGTGGAAAAAGTAAAGAAAGGAGGGATAAAGATGTGTAAGAAGATGAAGGTGAGGAGAGGATGTAGTGGATGAGAATGAATGAGAGAAAAATGAAGAAACAAGACACAAAATGAATGGAGAAACAACGGTTAAGTAAGATTAATAAGCAAGGGGTGATGGAGATGAACAAAGGACGGAGTAGGAAGTGGCGTTTGTGAGAATGAAAGAGGAGGTGAGAGGATGTGATGATGGTGAATGAAGAGAAAATTTAGATGAAGAGAATGTGGGGTAGTGGGTGAGTGATGGATGAGAGATCATGCTTAGGAGAGACTCTTAAATAAGATCTCCATGCCGCATGAGGAGTTAAGTAAGATCACCAAACCGGTAGTGATGATATGGAAGGAGAAAAACAACATTGTATTGGATACAACTATGGAATGGTTGGTTAGAGTGGATGTGTACAAAGAGAAGCGGGAGATAGAAGATGAGGAATATATGATGGGAGGTGGAAGGTTTAGATGGAAAACCATTCTTAAGAGGGACTCTTAAAATAAGATTGCCATGTGATGGGGATAGTTAAGTAGGATCGCCAAGCCAATGAAGAAGAAGAATGATGAAAATACTAAGCGGTGTATACCAAAAGGGAACAAGAGATGAAAGGAGGATATATAAAGATGATAACAAGGAAACAAAGGAGTGTGACATGAGTGGATGGAGGAACATATGTAATGTAGATGGAGAGTGTAAGGGAAATCCTTAATTGGGATGCCCACGTGGTGGGCATGAATGATGTAAGAGTGTAAAGTGAAAAATGAGGAGTGGAAAGACGTTTGTGGTGCTGATTGTCGTATGCTGAAAGAGGAAATGGTGGAGAAGCTTATACAGTGGGAGGATCTAAGGAATAAGATATACCTTAACTAAGATTTTATGGCTATATGGATGGTTAAGTAAGATAGTCAAACTGAAAGCAGAAGAGTGAAAGGGAAACTCAAGAGGAAAGACAAGTAGGATATACGGCGCAGTGCTAGGGGACATAAAAGGTGAGAAGGATGATGTGGAGACAAATGGTGATGAGTGGAAATGAGGAGTGGAGAGCTCAATGGATCAAATACATTGTTGAACATGTTGGGAGATAAGGAGCTACCGGATAATGAACTTGCCTTGAGAAGGATCCTCAAGTAGGATTCACAAACTAGCAACGGTGATCAAGTAGAATTTGTAAATTGAAAAGTGTATTTGCGAGCGTACTTCATGGATATTATGGACAGATAGTGTGAAATTTGATGTGATTTTGATAAAATATTACCTTGATGAGATGAATGGAACATAGTTGTAGCAAGGGCGTATTGGGAAACTATGTTTCTATGAAATTGGAATGGAGATAAAAAATAAAGGTTACCACTCAAGGCATTGCACTTGCAGCAATATCAGGTGTTAATACATAACCAACGATAGTTAGTTATACCAAAATACTGTGAGGGAAAAATGGATGAAAGATGTTCGTAATCCTAAGATTGAAATGACAAAGGGATTAGAGATGTAACTTGTACACGTGAAGAAGGTTCTATGCAAAGGTAGTATTCCTTAAGTCTATGCCCCAGCTCTGGGAAAGGGGAAAAACAATAGAAGAAAGCTAATCATTGCGTGAAGCTTTGTAAGAATGCTGATAAAAGGAAGGCACCCGTGATCAATGTGGGAAACCTTCTAAATGCCATAATAAAAAAGTAGCCATCCTTCAAGGGTATGGTCCTACTATATACATAATATGAATGGCAAGAATAATATGATAGCCATCTTTTAAGGGATCGGTCTATGTCTTTTGATTTTGATTTTGTATGATTTTATTTTAGTTTTTTTACATGAACAAACTGTCCTTCAAGGGATCATTCTATTTTTGATAACTTTGATTTTTCCTTTTGCATACATGAATTTTAGCTTCACATCAGGGAGAGCTAGGAATAACAAAGTAGACCACTTAGGAGGGTATAATGAATATACAAGAAACACCCGTGGACCCTTTGCATGGCTGCAATAAAAGAATGAGAAGGTGATGGATGCAATGGTTATGGGGCCATATCAAAGCAGTGAAGGCAAACCACATAATTCATGTCATTACAATGACAAATGGAAGGGGCTACGGATGGAGGAATGATCTAAGGATACCACTAAGTGTTCATTGGTAGATATTATAACAGTAGACTAATCGCAAGTGCAATGCATTAAGAGGTTACGTCTTTGGTTTACCACCAAGAGAGGGAAGACATTAAGTTGCAAAAGGTTGAGATGATAGTTTGCAAACGATTAGATGTGATAGACAATGTAGGAAATAAAACTATGTCCTTAAGGAAGCAAAAATATGACCATGATGGTGGATTTGGATGAAAATAAATTATGCCCCAAGAGAGACATAGATATAGAAGGACAAAAATGGCCACAAATTTGGACTCAATGAAATAGACAGTTCTCAAAAAGAGACACAAATATATCCACAATGGTGGAATTCAATAAAAAGGTCCCTCCATGTAGGGACAAACATTGCCTCAAAAGAGGACTTTGATGAAAAATATGGTGCCCCAAAAGAGGCATAAACATGGCCACAATGGTGGAATTTGGTAAAAATGTCCCTCAACGGAAGGAAAAACATGGACTCAAAGGAGGACTTCGAATGAGATGAGGGTTGGGATATAATTATTTTAGATTGGATGAATGTGAAGAAGGTAAACAAAACAATGTCAATGAGCTAAGTCCCCTAGTAACAAGGGAGTTATACGGATGATATGATCAAGGGTGAGGGAAGGTTGTTCCCCAAATGAGTTAAATGTGAAGGATTTAAAGGATGTCAAAAGAGTTTAGATGAGATTGTTTTAGATTTGGATGGGATAAATGATCGAAGACCACAAGTGTGCTTAGCAAGATAAGTGGTATTGATAGACAATGAAGGACATTCCTTAGGAGGAATGACATGGGTTGGAGGGATATTAAGGGATGATATGTGTTGGGCCCCTAAAATATTGGCTAAGTACACAGAGGCGCATGGTCGTGTAAGGCCTAGGTTGAAGGATGGGCGTGTAAGGTTAGGTTCTATGAGGGATTTAGAAGGGACGTGTTACGTTCCGGAAGACAAGGTCTTGGGACTTATCCATATTTGGCGTATCAGGCAGGACACTCGAAAAGTGTGACCCTACTGCGCATGTGGAGTGGATAAGGTGCCAGCCTGGTGATCAGTTGGCCTAGGAAGGAATATGCCCTGAGATAGAAGTTTCTAGAAGACATCATGGCAAAAAGTGGAGAGCTCAGGCCTGGAAGAGCATGCTCCCATGGAGGAACGCATTTAGACACTTGGCATTGGATCTGAGGCCATAGAAGGATGAGTTGGCACTTCGGCTTGCCTATATATGCAAGCACCCACAGAAGAAAAGATATACAAGAGAGGGACAGAGAGAGATCCGATATAATAGAGAGATCAATAGAGAGAAGAGCTCTATAGAAATGCTGCAAGGAACTTTGTTTGGGTTGGGTAGATAAAACATAGGAGATGGATGTACTAAGGGCTTGGAGGTTTAAATTTCTTTTTGAGAGCCAAAGGATATGGATCTAGTTAAGATGCATGACTTTGGTTTGCCTTTCTGCGATGCTCTGTAATGAATCTAATGAATGTAATGAGGTTACTAGTTTATATGAATATGATCAGTGATGATTTTGGTGTATTTACATATCTTCATGGTTCTTTTTTATGAATGTTTATGGAATGAGTCTGAATCCTTGCACATTTCTCCTTTTGTTTTGATTCAATTCTTTACAGTCTGTTAAAGTATCTCTGTCTGTAATGACTGCAATGATCTAGAGATGTTCTGAGCTCTATGATGTTCACATGTTTCATTCCCACTCACTTCCTTTAAATCTTGGATCATAGATGATGTTTTCCCATTCAAATCACATAAAAGAGAGACTCGGTGCCCGCATGTGCCTTGGGTGAGCGCATGGGATTCCCTTGTTCTTTGGTGGGTGTAAAAATGACTACAATATGGATGAAGGAATTTTGGGAGACTCAATAGATGAGATATGAATCGGATTCAATGTATATGGAGAAGCAACTTTCCCCTTAATGAGGAAATCATATTGCTCAATAAGGTTATGGACGATTGTCTGAAATGCCTTACAATGTTTGATGTCATGGCCCGGGGTATGCTGATAAGTGCAACTACAATTAGGATTGAACCATGATGGCTTGGGACCATAGGGATTAAAGGATTTAATGGGAGGAAGTGTGGTGGTAGATATTCAAGTTAAATGTTAAAGGATATATGTGTAAGAACCCATTGAAGTGTCATGGGGAAGGTAAATCTTGTGGGTTTTGAGATGATATCTCAGCTTGGAGTTAGGAGAAAAAGTGGATGTAGATTAGATGAGTGAATTGTATAAATCAAATTTGGTGGTAGGGTTATATTTTTTGGATGTGGATTGATTGTTGCAAGATGTCGTAGATGGAGAGACTTATCCTAAAATAGATGTTGTGGCATTAGATTGTTGAGAAGAGGGAAAATCTCAATGTTTTTGATAATGAGCAGGGGATTCTCGGGGATGTTTTCCATGAGCCTTAAACTTCAATCGAGAATATTTACTCCTAGTAGGGATGATAATAATTTCAATCAGAGGATCTAACAGTGGTGGTGTGGTTATTAATGGAGAAAATGTCCTAAAACAAGATGAGGATGTTAATTGATGGATAGGTGTTTGTATGATGCAATTAATGATATCTATGTGAGATGTGGATTGTTTCGGTTTTGGCATGGAAAGAGTTGATTTTGTAGAGGGAGAATGTAAACCATATTTGTTTGATTTAGGTGGATGTGTTGATTCAATAGATGTTCCAAAGGGTATCTTTGATAGGGTTGCAAATTAAGAGGATTTATTTTTTGTGATAGAAGGATTAGGTAAAGAATATTGGGATAATACAGGTGATGTGGCCATGAGAAAGGATATAGGTAAATATTTCAAGGTAAAGATAGGTGGAATTGTTGATATGATGGATATTGGGGTAGGTTGGATAGATATGGATGTAGGCATATTTGGGATATTTGGAGATGTGGGTGATGTGGTAATCGATGGAGTATACATTATGGGTAATGCAACAAATGTAGGAGTATTTTCGAGTGTAGAAATAGGTGGGATTGGTTGTTTCATAAATGTTTTGAGGGGTAAGAATGATATTTTTGCTAATGGGGTTGATGTTGGAGGCGGGGCTGTAAAGGTGCATGTAGTATAACTAAGTTTAGTTGGGATGGTTGTAGAGATAAGTGATGCAGGTGTCGTAACTATAGATTTGGGTGAAGGAATAGATGTAGAGATATGTGTGGATATGAATGGGGATGAAATAGGTGCTAAGGATGAATCTAATGTGGTAGATTGGGGTGTGCTTGAAATTGAGGAAGTGGATGGAATAGTTAAATTTGATGTGGATATGATAAGGATAGGAGAAGGTTTAGGTTCAAGACCAATAGTAAAAGTTGACATAGGTGTGATAGTTGTGGGTGCAACAGGTTCTGCATAAGGAGTGGGCATAATGTCTAAGGTAGGAACATGTGAAGTCAGTGATAAAATGAGATCTTGATTGATGGTGTCAATCATATAAGCATTTGATAATTGAGATGTAAAGGGCATGGATTGATTTGTTGGTGGTTGATTAGGTAAAGGTTGAATAATGGAGCTATCGATTTGGATATCCCCTTGATTTATGAGTTGTTGGACATGATCTTTGAAGGAATACCATCTCTCAATGTCGTGACCTTTGACTCGATGATATTTACAATAGTGGGCTTCGTGATACAAAATAGGCTTGGCTTGCGAGTTGTCCACGTGTCATATGGGAGGAAGTTGGATGGAGTTTACATTCATTAATTTGTCAAACACAGAGCTATATGATTCTCCTAAGGGGGTATAGTTGACTATTGGTTGAGGGGATCGTTGTTGAGGCCATGTTCTGGACATAGATGGGGATGAGGGTTCAATGCCCATAATGTTGGTTGCACCCTTAAATTTTTCGTTATGTGTGATTGGTTTAGTAGATTTGATTTTGGAATTAATCAAACTTAGCTTAATATGACCTTACTCAATGGCACGGGTTTCAAGTTTTTGAACCATTGTGAAAGCTTCATCAAAGGTTCAAAATGATTGGATCTAAAAAGTAGAAGATATATGTTTTGTACACGAACATGAAAATAATTCGATGAGTTCGGTTTGCAGGAGAGTGAAGGATAGTTGGTTAATAACACCACACAATCGTGCGAAGAATTTGACGATGGGCTCGTCTTCAAACTGTCGGATGGTGTATAGGTAATGATGGTAGTTTTACGTGTAACATTGATAGAAAAGTGTTCTAAGAACAACTGTGCAAGTTGAGTCAAAGAGAATATGGAATGTCGTGGGATACTGTTGTACTAGTCCAACCCGGGACCGGAAAAAGACATGGGGAAAGTGCAAAGAAGTAGATCGTGATCATGCGCAATAAGACAACATGGGTGTTTAAATGTGAGGAGATGTTTTTGGGGGTCTTCCTTTTTGTTGAACTTGGTAAACACAAGAAGTTTCTAATGAGGAGGGTAGGGTTTGATTGGAGCCAACAAATGAATCTGTTCATTACAGATGTGTTCTTAGGATAAGATGTTCTTAGGTGCCAAGGTAATGGTTTCTAAATTGGCCAACCGATTTATTAAGGTGTGAATAGGATCATTTGACGTGATGTTAAGTTGAGATTGAATTGGTTGTGTGGTTTGAAACATAGTTTAATAAGGTGAATGATTCATTTGTAGATGTGTGGGTGTTTGGTGAATTGTTTGATAAGGTGGTTGATAAGTTTGTAGATAATATGTTTGCAGAATGGTTTGATAAGACATTTGATTAATTTACAGATGTGTGGGTGTTTGGAGAGTTGTTTGGTAAGGACTAACATGTGTCATGGGTTGGTATTGTTGCATATGCTGACTTTGAACAATAGGGACATGATGTGCTTGTTGAAGTAGGGTAGGTTGTTGTGGTAAATGATAAGTGGGGATATGGGTATTAAGAGGTTGAGACGGGTGGAGAATACAATGGGAAAGAATGTAAGTGTGA